>WOXC01012300.1:0-402851 GCA_011680675.1 Gymnobelideus leadbeateri
CTCAGAACCCACCATCATGAAATGTTTTTCTTGAACATTAATGGATTTGTTCTTGAGATCGCAACACTCAAGGGAGAATTTCCCAAGATATCCCTGAATAGCTGACTCTCTTAGCTCTGGCATCATACTGGAACCATAGCAATTTCTATAGAAGTGACCCTCCCATCACTTGTCTCCCCCCCCCCACTGAAGAGGGAGAGAATCCTAAAAGGTTGCTGAGTAGTGGTTTAAAACCTGGATTCTGTCATGCCAAGACAGCAAACAGGCCCAGGTCCATGTGGTAGTACTGAACTTGGAATCACGGACCTGCCATCAAAGGCCACCTCTGTCATATACTAGCTTATGACCTTCTAACAACAGCACCACCACCATCATGGGAAGGATTATAACCCCTAGACACCCTACCTTACAAGAGTGTTGGGAGGATTAGATGACATAATGTCTGTAAAGTGTTTTGTTATTCTGAAAGCGCTACGTGAATGTTAGCTATGATTATGATAATTATCTATCCAGCTCTCCAGTCAAGATGGCAGTGACTATATATAGAACACCTCTCAGAAAACAACAGAGAAAAAGCAAAGGAAAGGGAGGAAATGTCTCCCCCCAAGACACACAAGAACATTAAAAGTAGCTGACTATTAAGGACATAGGGACAATGTCTTGTCTAAACCTTGTATATCCTCCAGTGCTTTGCACAGTTCTCTGAACAAAAAGATGCCAAACCAATCGATCAACCAGCATTTATACAATGGAAAAGAAGCCAAAATATGCAACAAAACTAGAGAATAGTCCCAAGATTGAATGCATTTATAAAAAACAAAGTGGGATTTTTTTTTCATTAGAAGGTACCTTAAGAGACTAGTTCAGTTTCCTTTTTACAGATGAGGGAACTGAGGTCTCCCAAAAGGCACTTTCCCCAAGATCCCACAGCTAGTCAGTAATGACTGGGGTTTGGACTGACATCCTCTGACTTCAGATCCCATGCACGTTCCACTAAGGCAAATAGCCTCCACAACTGTCCCTTTTTCTAAATTGTTCACAAAGAAGCATTTTTTTTTAAAGTCCTGGTCCCAGAGTTAGAAGCCAAATGATAGGGATAAAGACAACATACTGAGGACATGGAACTAAGAGCCTAAATAGAGAAAGGAGTTGAAAGTACAAAGCAGCTCAGTCACAACAAAGACTTCTCTTTTTCAATCAATCAACATTTATTAAGTGCTTACTATATATCAGACACTGTGTTCACCACGATACGGGAGCTTTGCTTTCTTTTAGCTTTTCCCTTGAGTTTTTCATGTGACTTCTATTAATACACCTTTTGCTGAGAAGCTGGAAAAATGAGCTAGACTAAGAGAGAACTGGGGGTGAGGGAAGGTAAACCATACACAGCCAGCCAAGAATGAGACAGTGAGAAGGTATGGTCCCTTAAAGACTTAAATGGAAATGTGGCATGCCTTTGACCTTAGAAGCTCATAAACTTAGTAGTGTTCAACTTCAGAAGGAAGGCAAGAATGACACCAATTTCAAATGAAATGTAAGATGCTGAGGTGCTAAAGACTCTTTTGGAGGGGCTAATAGCTCCACCTACAGGTGGATAAAAAGTGAAAAAATGTACATATCACAAATAGGAATATATTCAGAGAAAAGAATAGGTATGTGGAGGGAGTAGAAAATAGAGCAATAATTTTAAAAATAAAATAAAATGGTGAACCTTTTCCTTTAGGCTATGCTTTCTCCAAATACATTCACTCTAACATACAATATTGTCCTTCTGTAAAGTATGATAACATTTAAGGCATGAAATAGAATGCAGGAAAACTTGGGTTCTAATTCCACTTCCTGGCTTACTGGAGACTCACCATGGGGGAGCTTCAGTTTTTTCATCTATACAATGGAGATAACAATTATATGAGCCACCTCAGAAGGATTATTGTGAGGCTCCAATGAGAATGTAAGTGAAACTCTTTGCTTTCAAACCTTACATAGTCAGTTATTATTGTATTATCAAATAATCATTATCATTAAAACACCAAAAATATGAAGCAGCCTGGCACAAGTGGAAAGTTTACTAGATTTGAAATCAGAAGTCTGGCGTTTGAATCTTGGCTTTGAGATTTGCTCCCTGTATGACCTCAGACAAGGTTCTCTCTCCTTATTCAAGTTACCATGTTTTATATAAATAGATATAGATATATGCATTAACATATATAATATACATGTGCATTAACATTATAAGTAATATACACATAGTACGTGTCATATATGGCTTTTTACTATATTTGTATTATAAATATATTATATATAGGTATATATGTATAGGTATATGCGGGGGGATAGGTGTATAGTTTATAGGTATATATGTCTGTGTATCTGAAATTATGATGCATGTGGTTTTCTGTTTACATATTGTATCCCCAGAAGAACGTAAATTTCTTAAGGGCAGGGACTATTTTTGTTTTATTTTTGCAATCCTAGCACCTAACACATACAAAGTGAGCACTGAACAAAGGCTTGTTGAATTGAATTCTATCTATAAAATGAGGGTTTGGGGCTAGCAGAAGCTCCAGAACCTGTGACCCTCTGTATACTTAAATTTTCCATAATTATCTAACAGAACTATAGTCAAACTCTAATTAGATCTTTTCATGATATTCTTGGTGGAAGCAAGAAACCAGGACTGGTTCTGGACTTTGATCTCCAGGCATTTGGTATCATTCTACCCTCAACCTCAATCTCTGACATAACATTATTGGCATTGGTCTCCTCTTTCTAGTCTTTCCCCTGATTACCAGCCCCCTTCACAATCCCCATGTTCTATAGTAAGAGAGTAATTGTGAATTGAGACAAGTTTGCATCTTATCCCTTGTTGGAGCCGTTGCTGACAGATACATCTTATTCGGTGTCAGCTCATATAAGACAAGGAGAGGCTGCACGCGTGACCATCTGTTCGGGCTGGTTTTTGGAGGGGATTTTGGAGCTGGATTAGATGGCCTTTAAGGTCTGTTCCAACTCTGAGACTGTTTGGTTTGGATTCTGTGATCCTTTCAAACATCTCAGTTTGTAATTTTCTTTGAAAAAAACAAAAACAAACACCTCCATCAAACACCCTCTTCAGTATGAGTCATTCACAGAAGGTGTTTACTGCCGTCTTCTCTTCTGCCACAAATATTATCCCTTAATTATATCACAGATTTCTAAAGTGGATGAGTCTGCTTCCACACCATTCAACACAGGATAGACCATTTAGGAGGAATGGCAGTAAGTATGAGCAGACTGTTTTAAGCAAGTGGGACAGGATGAAAAACAGAATGCTAATTCAGTATTCTTAGACAACCCTTTCCACATAGCTAGCAGTGACTACATGGGATTTCTAGACTCAAGTTCTAGCTGTCTAGGTTGGCAGAAAGACATTTCCTTAGCTTTCCTTTTCTCGGGCTTTTTAGCCCTCATATACAGATAAGCTGGTTTCATTTTGATGCTATATTTTAATACCTATTTTACCCATTGTGGGTTCAAGATGACATATCATCATATTTCAGTTTGGTAACACACACACATGTACACACATATGCATACATACACATATAAGCATATAGCATATATATTTTTGAGGTGGCAAAAATATGAAAATTATAAAGGTATTTATCAATTAGAGAATGGCTGAATAAATTATGATATATAAATGTAATGGGATGCTACTATTGTGTAGGTTTCAGAGAAACCTAAAGACTTATGTGAACTTAGAGTGAAGTAAGCAGAACCAGGACAACAATGTATATGATAACAAGAAGAAATAGAATGTAGTTATGGTGACAGAAAAGATGGTACCTAAAAGGGAAGTGACTCCTTCATTTCAGAGTTTGTGACAGAAGTGAGGGAAGTTGAACATAATCTGTTCTGTAGCTTAGATTTAGGGAGAGCAAATATCTAAGAGTTCTGAAAAATGAAAAGTAGGAGCCCACAGATTAAAATTCTGCAGGGGAGTTTTAGCCAGGATTAATAAGAAGATTCAAGAATAAAACTCCAAACAAACAAATAAACCAACTCAAAAAAACAAAAAGAAACAATTCTGATGAGCAGAAAGAAAGAGAAGTCATTTAAAGAGAGTCCAGTGATATGCTGGAGCCACCTTGTACTAATTTGTGAAAGCTGATTGTTAAATTTTCAATGTGAGCATTTACACCTTGGAAATTAGAAAATGCTACAAATCAGAGCTTGAGTTATTGTTTTGTTGATTGTCTAGACTTTGAAAAGTGAGAGAAAATGTTAATGATGTAGACTGATCTTAAAAGTATGTCCTGCACATTTTGTTGTTAAATGTTTAGCTGCACATCACCTATTGCCAAATGTTTGCCAGCACCCTACCAAAAATGACTGATAAAGAGGCATAAGGAAGGCCCCAGCCAATTCAAAATTTAAAGACATGTCGAGGGCAGCTAGGTAGCGCAGTGAGTAGAGCGCTGGCCCTGGAATCAGAAGGACCTGAGTTCGGATCCAGCCTCAGACACTTAACACACACAAACAAAAAAACCTAGCCGTGTGGCCTTGGGCAAGTTACTTAACCCATATTGCCCTCCAAAAAAAAAAAAAGCAAAATTTAAAGACATGTACATAAGATGGTTGCAAAGATAGGTAAGGGAGGATAAATACAAAAGTATGAAATGGTCCTCTAAGAAAAATGCCAGGAGGAGAAAGCCTCAAAATGGGTTGAGGCTGGTGAGAAAAGCTAAGAAAAAAAAATGGGAATGAAGAGTTAGCTGTATTTCCTCGGAGAAGGAACAAAGAATGAATAAGAATAGGTAAGGGTATGGGTATGGGTGAAATGATGGTGATGGACGGTAGAAGAACCACCATTTTTCTAGCCACCCAGTTTTATAACCTTGGAAACATCCTTGACTCTTTTCTCTCCCTTACCTATCATATCCAAGTAGTTTCCAACCTTTGTCAATTCTTCCTCTGTGACACCTCTATATTTGTCTCATATTCACTCACACAACACTTATATTGGTTCAGATGTTATTGCCTCTCACATGGCCTACAAGGGTAGCATCCTAATTGATGTTTCTTTGTTTCAAGTCTCTCCACTTTACAGTCTATTCTCATTATATCTTCCTAAGGCACAGTTCTAACCATGTTACCTCCTTTGCTCAAAAACCTGATATGACTCCACCTTGCCCATAGGATAAAATTAAAAGTCCTTGGACAAGCTTTAAGTTGCCTATACAATATGCTTCTCGCCTATATTTCTAGCCTTATTTCACTCTCTACCCATTCATATAAGTTTGAGTCAAACTACACTATTTAATGTTCTCTCAATTCAACACTCCATTTTTTACCTCTTCTCCATGGCTTCTTTCTCACCTCTGCCCTTCAGAATTTTCTACTTCCTTCAAGGCTGAGTTCAGGTTGCAACCTTATCTATAAAGAGCTTCCTGACAGCCCAGATAACAACACTCAGTCTTCCTTATACTGTACTGTATTTATTTGTGCAAGTGTTTATACCCTTAGTAGAGGGATTGTTTGATTTTTGTCCCCCTATCTCTTGTGCCCATTATCTCATAGTACACATGGTAGCAGGCTTTTGGTAAATGTTTGTTGAATGATGGCCCTACTACTCCCTAGCTATATAACCTTGGCCAAGACACTTAACCTCTATGGACTTCAGTTTCTGCCTACAATTAGGGAGTTGGGCTAGATCATCTCTAAGGATTCTTCCAGCTCTAATCCTATGACCATCTCATTCGCCACTCTTGCATCTTCATGGGAAAGAAGGCTCATCCTACTACAAAATGTCACCCAACCAAGCTTCACCACCTCCAAGTGAAATGGAGACCAAAAACCCCTATTTTTCACACCCAAATCATAATGATAAGCAGGAAGTTCAGAGATATAGAAATCAATTTCCAGTTCATTCATCAATGGCAATGCCAAGAAGGGAGTAGATATCTCCTGATCACTAGGCATCCCTCTATCTGGTAGGAAGTAGGAATAGTACCACCTCTGATTCTATGAAAGAGTAAAATTTCATTGACCACAAACAAGCAGGTCAGAAATTGATGGCTCCATTGAGATCTCTATTCCAATAGGGCACTGAAGATTTTTATCCATAGTTAACCACTAGAGGGCAAAGTCTTCTTCATTTTTAGTACACATGAAAAGAAGTTTTAAAGATGATTTAAACAGGATGGGACTAGGGTGGGGTGAACCCCAACTTTGACACTTGCTACCTTTGAGAAGTGTCTTTCTCTGTAAAAAAGGTAATAATACCAGTACTCCCTACCTCCCAAGGCTGTGCTAAGAAAAGCATTTTATAAACCTTGTAGCCCAATAGAAATGTGAACTAATCTAACTATCATAAATGCCATTCTCTGGATGGGCAGTATCTTTCATAGAATAACATTGCACCACTAATGCACTGTTGGAGTTGTGAACTGAACTGACCATTCTGGAAAACATTTTGGAGCTATGCCCTAAGGGCAAAGAAATGGAAATTGAAGGGATGCTCATCAATTGGGGAATGGCAGAACAAGTTGTGGTATAATTGTGATAATATTGTGCTATAAGAAATAACAAAGGGGATAGTTTCAGAAAAACCTTAGATTTTAATGAACTGATGCAAAATGAAGTGAACAGAACCAGGAGAATATTGTACACAGGGGATAGCAATGTTATAATGATAATCAATTGTGAAAGACCTAGCTACTTAGACCAATACAATGATCCATGAGAATTCAAAAGGATTGATTATGAAAAAATGCTATCTACCTCCTAAGAAAGAATTGATGAACACTGAGTGAAGACTGAAGCTGATTTTTTTCCACTTTATTTTTCTTGCTTTTTTTAAAAAGGCTAACATGGAAATGTTTTGCATGACTTCACATATATAATGAGTATCATGTTACTTCTCAATGACTTAAGGGGGAGAGAATTTGTAACTGAAAAATACAAAAACATGTAAAAAAAGTAAAAAGCTAGGAATATGGAGGGAAAGAATAACATTGTAAACCCCACCCCCCTCACATCTCTCCAAAAAGCCAAAATATAGAAGCAATCAATTGTAGGAGACAAATAGATGATCTGAGTTCTAGGTTTGATTTCACCATTATACCAGCCATGTAAGGAAAAGTAAAACACAAAGGCATTTTTCTTATTCCTTCCATCTGAGTTCTTGGCTTCACTGGACCATTCTGCTACTCAAAGTAGCTTAACATAGGAAAATGATCCTTATTGCTGGGCATGATGCAAACTTTCTCAGCTCAATCCCTTGCAAAAGAAACTTTCTAAGTTATCTGGAATTTTAATTCATAAATCCAGAACATCCTTGCCAAACAACACCACAGGAAACCATAAAGATCAGATAATGGGCCTTTTTCATTTTGCAGACAATGGAAGTGGCATGCCTGAGATCATACAGGTAGATGTTGGGAGAGCCAAAACTACAAACTGGATTATTTCTGCTAGGAGAGGAAGCATGGGACACAGAAAATAACACCAAGACAGGGAATCAAGATTACTCAATTCTAGTACCACTCCTGATTCCCATCTCAGTGGGCTTGGGCCTTGTGGGTTCTACAGTGACTGGGATGGCAGCCTTGATTAAGGGGGAGGCCAACTATCAGGCCTTAAGTACACAGGTAAATATTGACCTCTGCAACATAGAGCAGTCCATTTCAGCCCTGGAAAGACAGGTGGACTCTCTGGCAGAGGCTTTGACCTTCTTAAACAGGGTGGCCTGTGTGCAGTCCTTGGTGAGGCTTGTTGCTTCTGTGCAAACAACTCTGGAGTGGTGAGGGAGAGTCTGAAGTTGGTAAGCCAGAATATTGCTAATGGACAGAGGGAGCTGGAAAATTCTGAGAATGGGTATCAATCCCTGTTCCCCTGGAACATCCCCCTAACTCACCAAATTGATATCAGCCTTGGTATTAGTATTAGCCTCTCCACCTCCTGATCATAGCCCTAATAGTAGGACCCTATCTCATTAATTGTTTTCTACAATTTGTCAAATCCAGTGTTAACTCCATTAATGTTAATTATCAGGGACCCCACCCCCACCATCCTTTAGGAACAGAATTGGGTAATCTAGATGTGACCCCTAAGTGTGAACCCTGCCATGTCAAAGGTTTGACATACCTACAAGGAACAGTAGGGAATGTTGGACACTACTCCACTTTGCCCTTCCCTAATGTTGGACATAAGTCCACTCTGCCCTTCCCCCATTGATTTGTAAAGCAGGCAGCCCAACCTTTCCTTCATTGATTTGTAAAGCAGAGAACTCCACCTTGCTTAATCTGTAAACAGGGAGAACTCCCACCCCTTGCTTTTCCTAGATTAATCTGTGGACTGGAGTCCCAGCCTAGGGTTTCTAGCTGGTGGGAAATTCAAATGTATACTGACCAATCACTAATTGTAGTTTCAAGTGTACACTGACCAATCAGTTTACAAGTTTCAGCTTACATAACCTGGCTATGGAAACTCTATAAAACCGGTACCATGTCTGTGCCAAAGCACTGTCTGATTTGGGTGACCATGTACCCCAACAGTCCCAAGGTAATAAAATCCACTTTTAAACTTAATCTTGGGGATCTTCTGTCGATTTTATTGGGGTACAACAATACTTGTACCCCAATAAAAACCTAAAAATACTACTAGACCAAATCAAGAATTCTAATGAGAAACTATAGTAAGTGACTTCTTAACCTAAAAACTGAAAAAAAAAAGTAAACCAGTAGCTCAAGGGCAAAAGGAAAGAAGGCCTGCCAGCAAAACCAGTGCCAGCACAAACAGGACAGTAGCCTCCCTTTTGTAAACAGAAACCAGCCAGAGACAAATGAAGCAAGCTGTAAGGATCTGTATCTTAAGGCAGCAAGAATGAGGGAAGAGATCCTGCAAGAAAGCCCTATGATAGCTAGAAATTCACAGCAGGTACCTTAAAAATGAACAACAGAAATTAGTCCAGCAATAGCAGCATTTATTCTAGCACCAAAGTCTCCAAGATTGCCAGCACATCATAAAGGACCCTGAAGAGCCAGTGCTCTAAACTTCAAAGACTGGAGATAGGAGGGGAAGAGGGAGTGACATCTTCAGACCAGGAAGACAGAAGGGTGTTATAGGAATGTAAATTTTAAGATCTTCCCTGCCCCTAGGCTATTTGATAGGCTTCAGTGTACCAGGAGCCTGAGGTGGGAGGCATGTTTTCAGGAGATATTTTGTGATTGGACAGTGGGTCAAAAGGGTTGTTACATTCTCAGACCCAAGAGAAGGCTATAAAATCCCTGACTGGAGGCATTGTTTTGGGGTTCACTTTGGGAAGTATTGTGTGACTTGAGCAGATGATATTCTGGGCAGCTGTTGAGAGCCCCCAGCTTTGAAAAAACCCGGATGTTGATGCTTCTCTCTCTGGTAATTGTGATTAGGTATGTATGTAATGGTTGGACAGTTTGGAGGCCTATCTCCTTGATCTGTTTCTCTGTCTTGTAACTTCTGTCTATATACTCTGAAGTTCAGGGTGCTGACCTTTTTCCCCTCGACTAGGTAACTAGATATGTTTGATTGATTAAAGCCCCTCACCCCAAAAAAAAAGAGTACTCAATTCTAACCTTAGTACTACTAGCTGAATGGACATGACCAAATCATTTAACCTCTTCTAGGCTCAATTTCCTTATTTTTTAAAAATGGGATAATAGTGCTTGCATTACTTTCCTCATAGAGTTGCTAAAGTACTCTATTAATGATAGCTGCCATTTGTCTAGCATGCTAAGGTTTGCAAAGTGCCTTACAGACATTAATTCACTGGAGCCTCATAATAGCCCTATGAGATAGAACTATAAGTATTATCAACATTCTAAAGATTCAGTAACCAAGAGCCTGAGTATTCATGGTCAGACTTGTCCATAGACACCTAGCTAGTAAATCTACAAAGCAGAATAAAAACACAGATCTTCTTTCATCTAAATGAAACCTTTTATCTACTACAACCCACTTCCCCTCTATTAAGATCAAAGAATCACAAATTTAGGGACTAGAAGAGGGCTTAGCCATTATCCAATTCAAATATGGTCCTTTCCTTTAATGACCTCTCCCTACAACTAATATTACAGATGACAAAACTGAGGTCCAATAGTTTTTGATGAAAATGGGAGGAAGAGGATGGATCTGTGCTTTCACGGGTATTAGAAATTCCCTTTATTAGTGTGGATTGACACCTTTTATTTGATTTATTGTAACAGAGAGTTGACAGAGAGGTTAAATGATATAATTGCTAGTTATTATTTATTGTTGACCCACTAGGTACAAACCAATGACAATCTCCCAAATTGGATTCTTATTGTCAAGTCACATCACTGACAAGAGGAAAAAAAATTCACTCACCTGTTAGGTTGGAAGGAAACTTTGTCATAGCCTGTAAGTTCACACAAATCCTTCTCCAACTCTCGGAAAAGTTGCTGATAACCTTGAGCCTGGTCTAGAGGCACGAAGGGGTGAATGTTGGCAAATTCTTTCCATGTGATTGGCTGAAGAGGAGAAGGGGAGAAAACACAATTTAGTTATGATTCTTTTTAAAACCTCTCTCAGGGCGGCTAGGTGGCACAGTGAGTAGAGTGCCGGCCCTGGAGTCAAAAGGACCTGAGTTCGGAGCCGGCCTCTGACACTTAACCCACATAAACAAAAACCTAGCCATGTGACTTTGGGCAAGTTACTTAACCCCAATTGCCCTAAAGGGGCGGCTAGGTGGCGCAGTGAGTAAGAGCACCGGCCTCAGAGTTGGGATGACCCAAGATCAAATCCTGCCTCAGAAAATGAGCACCCACACATAAATAATGACTAGCTGTGTAACCTTGAGCAAGTTACTTAACCCCAATTGCTTTTAAAAAAAAACAAAAAAACAAACCTCTCTCTCTATATATACATATATATATATATACATATACATACATATGTATATATATATATATAATCTGTGTGTTTGTGTGTATATGAAAATTCTTCTTTTTCAGTAATGGAAAGGTATATACCCAAGGACCCATAAATGACAGGTCATTCTGTAAGCACTATTTGCATCCTATGCAATTTCTTACCTCCTTTAAGCAAGTGAACATCATAGTAAAGAAATGAGAACAAAACCAGGGAACTACCTACCAAGCACAACTATTCTTCCTACTTACATTTAGATTTACCTGAATGTATACTTATAATAAATTGATTATAATAAAATATTGTGATTATAAAATATTATAATATGCAATTATGACAACATGTTTATCATAACATTTGTTAATTAATATATTGAAGAGAGCTTTCCCAATTCTGAGGCTGTTTTTTGTATGTTTTTTGAATTATGGTGCTTGGAAGGCTGCGGGAATAGATAAGGCAAACACTTGTGTTGATATGGTTTATAAATATAGCCTCATATCACTGCTCTCCTGACTTATTCAGGTAGAAAGCTTTACAATTCTTGATAATACCTAGAATTAATGAATATGCATTTGCAAAATAAAAACCTTTTGACAAGGCAAGTTTACATGTATAATCTGTATCAGTTTGATTGCTATCTTGGGGAAGAGAAGGGAAAAGGGGAAGGGAAAAAAATATGGAATGCAAGATGCCCTAACAAATAAACAATTAATGAAATCGATCTACTTACTGTAAGTTCAGATGAGCTGTTGAGCTTCATTGTACAGGATCCCTTTAAGAAACACCCCCCAGCAAAAAAAAAAAAAAAGCATCACATTAGTGTTCTTAATGTCATTCATCCACCCTCAATCCCACCTATGGTCTCTACTTCCATACTCTAGCAAGAGACTGGGGACAATGCAAGAAAACAACAGAAAATATCATATCTACCAGAGGAATCATGCTGTGGACAAGAGAAATATCTTTGTTCTCCAGTTTCTTCATGTAGCGGACAATATTAGTTTCCGATTGATACCTGCGATAGAACACAGAATCCATGTTGAGAACCAAATGGGTCAGCCTACATACAGCCTTCTAAAAGTTGATAAGATGTAACTACCACCGCCAAAGTGTATCAGATTATAGGCATATCAGATTATAGGCATTGTACAGCACAAGAAGAAGGCTGCGTGACAGAATGGATGGGGTGCTGAACTTGGACATAGGAGATAAGAGCCTAAATCCCACCTTCAGTATATACAACTCAGAATGCAAGAAGTTACCTCAGTTTCCTCATTTGTAAAAAGAGGGAAACAATATTTATACTCACAAAGATATAGTGAGGAGGATGCTTGCTCTGCGTACATGCATGTTACTGCTCTAGGACAAGGGTTCCTAACACTTTTGTGTGTCTTGGACCCCTTTGGTAGTATGGTGAAGCCTATGGACCCCTTCCCAGAATGATGCTTTAAATGTGCAAAATAAAGCATATTGGATTAAAAGAAAATACTGAAATATACTTATCAACAATTTTTAAATAAAGTCATGGGTTATGGAGTCTCCTCTAAGAGAAGGAGATTCCTAGCCTGAGGTTTGGAATGGACTGTTAATTGGTGATTGGCATAATTAGAAGAAAAAATCATGACTTTTGGGAGAAGGGAAAGAAGAATGGTGAAGGTAATATGAAGTTAACAGCTCATCAAATTTCTGAAGCTAATACCCTACCTTAACATATACTTTTAGGGGTGGCTAGGTGGCACAGTGATTGAGCACCAGCCCTGGATTCAGGAGGACCTGAGTTCAAATTTGACCTCAGACATTTAACACTTACTAGCTGTGTGACCTTAGGCCAAGTCACTTAACTCCAATTGCCCTGCCCTTCCCCCTCCAAAGAGCAAATATACATATACTTTTAGGATTTATTAAACTGTGGCCCCTATATTTTTTAAGCAAACAAATACTCTGCTGAAAAAGAGGAATATAGTTTTAAAGTTTGTGAATCAATCACTAAGTGCCTGCATACAACTAGATAGAATGTCAGTTGAGATGACAAGTAGCCTCAAATTCAAATTGCTTGCACGATGCAAAATGCAGATGTCAAGGGAACTACATTAACCTGTTGAACACTGGATGTGTCAGGAATGGTCTGGTTCTTTTAAATGGGGTCCCTAGGATACCCCTCTTCTCTTCTCCCATGCTCTCAGCAACCAGTTCCTGTACCAAGAGAACACAGAAAAATTGTTGTGGATTAAATAAGAAAAGAGAAAGAAAATAAACATTTTTTATTGAGTTATCTGATATTAATGATGAGTCAAGTTTCTGGGGCATCTTATTTTATTCAACATTACTTTAACAATTCTTATAAAGTTAGATGGTGGACAAAACAACTGTCACCATTTATTTGACTTACAAGGAAATAAGCAACTACGTATAATGTGGCAACAGTCATTTGGATTGTAAGAATTTTCCTGATAGAATACACTCTACAAAACATGGACTAAGTGGAAAAAAGTATAGATTTCAATGATTAAGCAGCAACAGAAATAGGGAGACAGCAGCCCCAGCCATGCCCAGGACTTTTGGGACAATATACAAAAGAAGAAATCAAAGGGGTCTCGGTCTGAAAGGAGAGACTGAAAGGAGGGCTGAGATGTAGCCCCAAAAGGCCCCTGGATTCCTGCCCGGGCATCTCCGAACTGAAGGCTTGGGTTGAAACAAGTAGTCGTACTCCGCTTTTCAAGAACTAAGGGAAATTCCAAAAACAAGTCTGCTCTTTCCCCAGGTTCCTCTCCCTGAGCAGGGAGTTACAAGTACTGTAATATACTCTGCTATCTATCTTGCATAAAAATTTACTATCCTTATTTTTGCCTCAAATGACATAAAATGGTAAAAAGTTATCTAGAGTGAAGCAAAAAATTAAGACAGAGCCAAACCTCTGTATGCATGTTAGAAATTGTCCTAACTGCAGGTACTGAGTTATTAAGATTAAATTTTTCTTCTTTAATTAAGATTAAATAATTTTTCTTCTTATATTTCCCCTAGACTAAAAAAGAAGGCTAATTATTTTGTCATGTGGATAACTGGCGGGGGGTGGGGGGAGGGAGGGAGGAAAAGGCAGTGATTGGAGAAAAGGTCAAATTCTAAATAAACCAAGGAGGATATAGGAAAGATCTGAGGATTCCATTCTGCACCTATCCAAAAGATAGGGCAAGAGAAAGAATAGTTACCACCTCTCCAACTCTATACTACACAGTTAGATGGAAAAATAAAAGTTCTTTTTATGTTATTCAATGATTATTTATTGAGCACCTACTATGAGACACTGGCCTAGGCACTGCTCAGGACAAAGAGGAAGGATATGGTTCCTGCCCTTAAGAGGTTTATATACTGAATGAGATATGATATATACACAAATAACTACGGATATGAGACAATACGATAAGTACAGAAAAGAAGGTCATACCATGAGAAATTACTGGCATCCATTAACAATGAATCAAATAGAGCTCAGATTGTGTAGATGTCTACAACTTAAAAACAGGGCCACAGGAAAGAAGTGAACCACACTTTACAACTGGAAAGGACTGTTGAGGCCATCTACTTGGGTCCAAACCTAGGCAATAACACCCTCCACATCTACAAAAACCCTGACAAGTGTTTGTAAGTACAATTGTATACTTACTGGATGATGACCTTCAAGGAGGAAGAGTTCCTACTCTCCAAGACAACCCATCCTACTTTTTTTTTTTTTTTGGAGGGGAATTGTGGCTGTTATTTGCCCAAGGTCACATGGATAGTTTTTGTGTTAAGTGTCTGAGGCCAGATTTGAGCTCATATCCTCCTGACTCCAGGGCCAGTACTTGATTCACTGTCACCTAGCCGCGCCTCCCATTCTACCTTTTTAAAAAATGTATTTTAAAAAATAAAATTATTACTTTTAAGCACCTTTTTCCCCAAATTTTGAGTTCTAAATTCTCTTCCTCCCTCCTACTCTCCTCTACCCACTGAACAGGCAAACAAATGATATCAATTATACAGGGGAAATCATGCAAAATGTATTTCCATATTAGCCATATCACAAAAGAAAGAAAGCTAGAAAATTATACTTCAGTTTGTACTCAAGAGTTCATCCGTTCTCTCTCTGGAGGTGGATGGTATTTTTTCATCATGAGTCCTTTGGAATTGCTTTGGATCATTGTATTGATCAGAGTAGTTAAGTCTTTCACAGTTGATGATCATTATAATATTGCTGTACTATCTATTAGCTTATACACGTCTTACCATGTTTTGTCTGAACCCAACCCCCTCATCATTTTATTATAGCATAATAGTACTCCTTCACACTTATATGCCACAACTTGTTCAGCCATTCTCCAATTGATGAGCATCCTCTCCATCTCCAATTCTTTGCCACCACATAAAAAGCTGCTATGAATATTTTTACACAGACAAGTCCTTTTCCTTTAATATCTTTGGGGTATAAACCTTGTTGTGGTATTGCTGGATCAAAGGATACGAATAGGTTTATGGTTCCAAATTGTTCTCCAGAATATTTGGACCAGTTCACAATTCAACCAACAGTTTATTAGTGGACATATTTTCCCTCATTCCCTCCAGGATTTGTCATTTCTGATAGGTGTAAAAGTAATACCACAAAGTTGTTTTAATTTGCATTTCTCTATTCAATAGTGATTTAGAGCAAATTTTTTTTTTAAAGCAATTGGGGTTAAGTAACTTGCTCAAGGTTACACAGCTAGTTATTATTTATGTGTGGGTGCTAATTTTCTGAGGCCAGAACCGAGCTGGGGTCCTCCTGACTCCAGGGCCAGTGCTCTTACTCACTGTGCCACCTAGCCTCCCCTCGAGCATTTTTTATATGACTATAGATAATTTTGATTTCTTCTTCTGAAAACTGCCTGTTCATATCCTGAAAACTGCCTGTTCATATCCTTTCTTCATTTATCATTTGGGGAATGGTTTTTATTTTTATAAATGTGCCTCAGTTCCCTATATATTTGAGAAACAAGGCCTTTATCAAAGAAACTTATAAAAAATTTGATATTACTTCATTATGGTACCTTTTAGCAAAGTGTAGTTTCCCCTATCATGTCTTCTTGCTTTTGCTTTGTCTGAGATAAAAATTATTTAATTTTAGTTAAAAAGTAATAGATTTTGTTTCAGCTCTTTGGTTTGTGTGCATTTCTGTTTCAAGTGTATCTCTTGTAAAGAACATATTGTTGGATTCTGTTTTCCAATCTATTCTGCTATCTGCTTCTGTTTTATGAGTGAGCTCAGCCCACTCACATTCACAGTTATGATTGCTATGTGTTTCCTTCCAACCTATTCTCTTCTGCTCATCCTTTCTTCTTTTTATTCTCTTTCCTCAGTATATTTTGCTTATGACCACTGCCTCTCATAATCTACTCTCCCTTTTATCATTCTCCACCCCTCATCTCTTATCCCCTAATGCTCTCCTAATTGCATAAAATATATTTCTATACCCAGTTAAGGGGTGTGTGTGTGTGTGTGTGTGTGTGTGTGTGTGTGTGTGTGTGTGTGTGTGTGTGTTCTTCCCTCTTTGAACTGGTTTCTTTTTTCTTTTTCTTCTTTTTTCTTACATGAGAAAAATTTCCCCATTATAACTCTCCCTTTTCCATTCTTCCAGTACATTCCTTTCTCACCCTTTCATTTTTTTTAGATCATCCTAACATAATAAACTTACATTCATGCCTTTTGTCTGTGTAGACTCCTTCTAAGACCCTAATAAAGATTTTAGGAGTTACATGTATCATTTGGCAATGGAGGAATGAAAACAATTTAACTTTATTTAGTCCCTTATGATTACTCTTTTATGTTTACTATTTTCTGCTTCTCTTGAATCTTCTGTTTTAATGTCAGGTTTTCAATTTAGCCCTGGTCTTTTCATCAGTAATGCTTGAAAATCCTGTTTCATTATGTTCATTGTTTTTCTCCTAAAGGATTATATTTGGTTTTGTTGGGTAGGTTATTCTTGATTGTAATCCTAGCTCCTTTGCCTTTTGAGATGCCATATTATTCCAAAGCCCTCTACTCCTTTAATATGGAAGCTGCTAAATCTTGAGTGATCCTCAATGTGGCTCCATGATATTTAATTTGTTTCTTACTGGCTGCCTATATTTTTTTCATGACCTGGGAGCTCTGGAATTTGCCTATAATTCTCCTGGAAATTTTCATTTTGTGATCTCTTTTAGGAAGTGAACAATGAATTCTTTCATTTCTATTTTACATTCTGGACTTAAGACAGTAGGGTTTTCCTTGATAATTTCTTGAAAGAAGATGTCTAGACTCTTTTTGATCATGACTTTCTAATAGCTCCATTATTCTTAAATGATCTCTCCTTGATCTATGTTCCAGGCCAATTTTTCCAATGAAATACTCTACCATTTCCTTCTATTTTTTCATTCTATTGCCTTTCTTTTATTGTTTCTTGATGCCTAAGAGTCATTAGCTTCCAATTGCCCAATTCTAATTTTTAAGGAGTGATTTTCTTCAATGAGCTTTGACCTTTTTCCATTTGATCTATTCTGCTTTTAAAGTTCTTTCCTTCGGTGATTTTTGTGCCTCTTTTACCAAGCTGTTAGTTCTCTTTTCATAATTTTCTTGCATCACTTTCATTTCTTTTCCCATTTTTTTCCCTACCATTGTTATCCCTTGCTTTAACTCTTTCAGGAATTCTTGTTGGGCTTGGGTTCAAGTAGCATTTTTTCTTTGAGGATTTGCTTTACAGCTGTTTTCACATTTGTCTTCTTCTGAAGTTACTTCTTAATCTTCCCTAACACCACAACAGATTTTATGGTCAAGTTCTTTTTTTCTTGTTTGCTTATTTCCAGTCTATTTCTTGATTTTGAACTTTATGTTAAAGTTGAGCTTTGCTCACCTAGGGAAGGAAGGGGAGGCACTGTGCCAAGCTTCAGGTTTTGGGGTTTTTTTTTGCCATTTTTTTGGAGGGCAATTGGGGTTAAATGACTTGCCCAAACTCACATGGCTAGTTTTTGTGTTAAGTGTCTGAGGCCGGATTTGAACTCAGGTCCTCCTAACTACAGGGCTGGTGCTCTACTCTCAGAGCCATCTAGCTGCCCAAACTTCAGGCTTTTAGCTCTGGGGTGGTCCAGAGCTAGTTTTTCGCACTTCCAAAGTAGTGTGATCCCCAAGGAGAGGTATGGTCACTGTTCTCCTAGTCTGCACTCTATTCTTTACCTAGGAAGGGCCCCTGTTCCCCTGTGTTCACAAGTGCTAGCACTTCTCTTGGCCTTGGAACTTCAACCCCTGTTCCTTTGTGATAAACTACAAGCAATCTTCTCCACCTAGAACTTAGACCCAGAACTGCTTATGAGCAGTAGAATTTCCAATCAGCATCAACTGTAACCAGTTTCAGCAAAGGATCCTCTGTAATCTCTGAACAGTTGTCCAGCAACCACCATCATAACCACCCCCCTTACTGGCTCTGGGCTGAGAGCTCCTAAAAGTTGCTGCTGTTGCCACTATCACAGATACCTCCAAGACC
Source organism: Gymnobelideus leadbeateri (assembly GCA_011680675.1). NCBI lineage: Eukaryota > Metazoa > Chordata > Mammalia > Diprotodontia > Petauridae > Gymnobelideus > Gymnobelideus leadbeateri. The sequence goes on from WOXC01012300.1 coordinate 18,434, forward strand.
CATACCTGGTATTACTGCCTCTCTCCAGGCTCCCACCTGGGCATCACAGACTTCTGCTGTCAACCTCCTAAACTGTATTTGGCTGAAGAAATATCTCACTCTGAACTTCTATTGGCTCTTCCACTCCAAAATTTGATGTGAGGAGTTATTTTAAAGTTGTTTGGAGGGGTATGTTGAGAGAGTTCAATTGGGTTGCTGCCTGTGCTCTTCCATCTTGGCCCTGTCTCCATTCTATTTTAGGACAAATCTATTTACAAGGTTCTTTCTTACATCAGGCAGAAATCTACCTATAACTTTCACCCGTTATGTCTGGTTTTGCCCTCAGTCAGTGGGAATAAATCTAATCTCTCTTCTACAACACCCCTTCAAATACTTTTTGATCATTGTTCCCCATGTCCCCTCCACAAATTATCACTTGTCTAGGTTAAACATTCTAATTCTTACAACAGGTATTTATATGGTAGGCCGGTTAGCCTCTTCCCTACACTGGCTACTCTCGTTGGGATGTACTGCAGTTCATCAGTGTCCTTCCTAAAATGGTGACCTCAGAACTGAACACAGTAGTACATCACCTCTCTGCAGTGCTGCAAAATACATGAGGACCCTCACCTTCCTCATACTGAACATCATTACCCTCTTAATAGAGGTAAAGCACCTACTTATGGCCAAATATTTTCAATGCTTTCAGTCATTTTAAGATGTATGTCTTGCTGTTTGATTACCTTAAGACCATCACTTATGAGGAGTCATACTCTTGTAAGAATTCTCCCAACAGAGACTCATCAGCTTAATTATTTTCTTAACTTAAGATGAAGTTCCATCTTTGTTGTTCGCATGCTCTTCCACCACCCACACTAGCCCAGTCCCAAAGGAGAATTTTTAGGTATCCAAGTTTCAATCTGACTTACCGCAGAGGACTCACACCCAAAAATCCACAACAGGTCATCCAGATCTTTTTCTGTGACTGTTTCATCAAGGGAAATGCCAAGCTATAAACCCAAACAAACAAACAAAGGAATCATTAACTTGGAATTCCAGGATATCTAACAAAATCCTAAATGAATCAAACTGTGGGACAACATTCTCCTTAGCATAATGGAACAGAGCTAGTTATGAAGGTATCAAAAGCTCTAAGATTTAAAGGATCTTTAGATATCATCTTGTCATGTTGAATGTTCTCATTTTAACAATTAGGAAATTAAAGTCCAGAAGTTAAGTAACTTGTTTAAAGCCACACAGCTCCCAACTAGAAGAGATCATCCCATTCCAAACTCATTGCTCCCTTTCATTATGACACAATTGCCACATTTATTCTCATCTACTTGGTCTTCAAGGTAGACAATATCAACCCACCCATGTCACTATGAAAAAAGGCACCAAAAAGTATTAGAGGGATGCTGCCCCCATAGCTTCACTTCCTCTGGCATGCCCAGAGTTCTGAGCCATTCTAGACTTTGATGATAGCAGGAGACAAATGACGGAGTATTGTATTCTGGCTGTTTCGTACCCCGTGTCCTTCAATGAGAATCATGGTCAGAAATGAAAGTCTGCATGCACTGTGATCAAAGATCAGCACCCAATTCTAATGTTGCTTGGGTTACAGGACAGGAAATAGAAAGTACAATAAGGAGTATCCCTTATTCTTCTAACACAGGTGGAGGGAGGTTAAGTGAATAGCCCAAATTCAGTTAGCAGATTGAAGAGTCAGAATTAGAATTCAGCTCTTCTGGCCCAAATCTGATGTTCTTTCCCCTAAAATAATTAGGGGAGAAATGAAACCTTGAAGGAGAGAACCTAAGAATGAGAATTGGTACAACAGAATGACCCTCCATCTCTGATCCTGAAAATGGACTAAGACTTTAAAAAAAAAAAAAAAAGGAAATAAAATGGACTAAGACTGCAATAATTACTAGTACTGCTACTAACTAATACTAAAAAATAATGACTGGGGGTGGCTAGGCAGCACAGTGAATAGAGCACTGGCCCTGGAGTCAGGAGGGCCTAAGTACAAATCTAGCCTCAGACACTTGACACTTAACACTTACTAGCCCCTTGTGACCTTGGGCAAGTCACTTAACCCCAATTGCCCTGTCCTCCCCCCTCCAAAAAGAAAGTAATGATGACAACTAACATTTACATAGTACTTTAAGGTTTTTGCAAAGTGCCATAAAGGACAACATAAAACCTAAGAACCAAGAAACAAGAGTCATATGCCTCTATTCTCCATCTCTGCAAACACAAAACTCTTCAACAGATAGAAGAGATACTTAGCTTGTGGCAAAATTAAGATGTGTCAGTCTCAGTGAGAGGAAAGGAGGTGTTTCCAGAACATGTAGCTGCACTTGTTAAAAGACTCAAAAACGTGGACTCCAAGCTACAAAGAGGTTGTAGAAAGACCAACGAATTTAATTCCACTTACTGAGCCATCTCTAAAAAGCCGGAAGTTGATCTGCCGCTGAGCTGCTCTATCCAAAACCTCATTTAAGGAACAGCCACATTGGATTTTCAAGGTATCAAAGAACAAGTCATGTTGTAGCTTGTGGCCAGCTCGCTTAAGACCTGGGTGAAAACAAAAGAAACAAAAACTGGGATATTATATGTATTATAAACAAAAAAAACTCCTCCATGGACATCACAAATAATAAGTTAACATTTATGTAGTGCCTACTATATGTCAGGGACCACTGTGCTAAGTACTTTATAATTATTATGTCATTTCATCCTCACAACAACCTTGGGTAGTAGGTGCCATTATAATTCCCATTTTACCTAGGAGAAAACTGAGGCCAAGAGGATAAGTGACTTGCCCAGGATCACTGAACTAGTAAGCGTCTAAGGCTGGATTTAAACTCAAGTCTTTCTGACTCCAGGCTTGGTGCTCTATCCATTGAGCCATCTCACAGCCCTGATTGCACCATGAACCTGTTTCCTCTTCTCCTTCCTAAGTCTATGTTGTTTAAAGAAGGAAGGAAGGGAAAAAGAAAGGAAGGAAAGAAGGGAGGGAGCTTTATTATATGCCTATTTAATGTACTGAATCTTATTCGATTCTCAGAACCCTTTGAGATAGGTTCTATTATCATCCCCACTTTACAGTTGAGGGAAGTGAGGCAGACAGAAGTTGTGACTCACTGAGCATGGTCACAGAGCTAATAGGTATCAGAGATCAGATTTAAACTCAGATCTCACTAACCACTGCACCATCCAGCTGGCTCTAGATGAAATTTGGGGAAAGATATTGCAATATGTAAGGGCATATGAATATATCAGTTTGGGGATGCTCTTTCTACCAATGCAGACTGCATCATCCATGCCTTAACTAATAAATTAAGTTCTCACCTTGAAACATCTCTCAGCCATGTTGGCTTCTCCCATTACCAAATTCTTTCCAGGAATTTAGAAGGATCCAGACTGGACAAGCTTCATTCCCCTCCCAGCTGTGCCTTTGACTCTTTATCCCCTCCCCCCTCCCACCACCTTTTTCTGCTTCTTTTTCTATGTTGACTTCCCTCATGAGGATGAAAGCTCCCTGAGGGCAGGCACTTGCTTTTTGCTTATGTTTGTGTCCCCAGATCTTAACACAGTGCCATTGTAAATGCTTAAATTCTTGTTGCTTACCTGCCTGCCCAAGTTGCTATTGCCAAAAAGAATTCAAGGTGGCCCATCTTCTGGTAATTAACTTCTTTAAATTTAACTAGACTAATGTTCAAACAACAGATTCTTAGGCTATCACTTTGTCCATACTCAGAGCTTTTGTAATTTAATAGAACCAGTCAGACCTTGCATACACAAGCGAAATGAATGCCCCTCTGGAGGAGAGGCTGAGGAAGAGAAGGAAGGGGAAGCAGAAGAAGGTGCCAAGGATGAATCTGAAGAAAAGGAAGGTGAGAAAGAAGAGGGCAATGAAGCTGGAGAAGAAGACATGGAAGCCAAAGACAAGGAAGAAAAGGAAGAAGATGCTTCTGGAGAGGAAACTATAGAGCAGAAGAAGACAGGCTGAGTTCTTTTTATCTTGGTTTCCCCACAATCAGGTCAACAATCCCACCACTATGCAATCTGTTGAGCAATGAATGCTGTAAAGAATAAGAAACCACATATTTGAAAAAACAAAACCAATTAATCTGAGATGATATAGATTGAAAGTGATTGCTGTGGGAAGGCTAGGTGGCATGGTGAGTAATAGAGCACCAGCCCTGGAGTCAAGAGGACCTGAGTTCAAATCCGGCCTCAAAACACTTGTCACACCTACCTTGGGAAAGCCAAAAAGGAAAAAATAAAAAAATGTTGTGCTAAATGTCTTCCCCTATGCAAGAGAGTTTGGTGCCCTTTTTGATAACTTCCCTAGCTGGCTGCCAGATGGAATTTGGTATATGCTTATGAATTCTGGGTTGATGGCAGTGTGGATGATTCAGATGTCTTCAGATTCACATGAATAAAACTCATGGATATAAATGTTAAACCTGATGAAAAACTTAATTAATCTTCAGAAATCTTTGGTGGTTAGAAAATAATGACCCCAAGTTATGTTCAATAACTAACAAATAAAGACATCCTAAAACAGAGATTTATGTATATATGTGGGTATATGTATGTATATGCATATGAATGTATATGTATATATGTATGTATGTATGTGTGTGCATGTGTGTATGTGTATAGATATATAGATAAAATAATCAAAAATAAATAACCAGCTAGGTGGAAACTGGATAGAATACCAGTCCTAGATTCAGGAGGACCTTAGTACAAAGACAGGCTCAGACACTTGGCCCTGGGTACCTGATTGCTTCACAAACCACCCCCCCAAAAAAAATCCTGGCATAACCTTTGAGAAACCAAGGTCATCTTCAAGCCATAATGAAGGATAGGAGGATCTTGGTGAAGGCAGGGAGAGCTATTTCAAGCTTAGCTTTATGGGTTTCCCACCCCCTCGTGGACACTGTGAAACACATAGAAGCTGTAGAAATGTTAAAATTATTACATGGGACAGGACAGGACAAAGTCAAATCATATAGTTGAAAGGGAACAGCTTGAGATGGAGATATGTTTTGTATGATTTCACATATATGATTGATACCCTATTACTCACCTTCTCAGTGGATAGGAGAATTGTGGAAAAGAGAATTAAGAACTCAAAATTCCAAAATAAATGATTTTTTTAAAAATGAAAAAAGATAACTGGAAACAGGAAAAATCTGATATATTTACTCTAAAAGGAAGATATTAGGTGGAACCAGCCCCACCCCGGTAGAATAAAAGGGGTATTCGGTACATTTAACTTTTCCCGTAGTATTCAGTTAATAACAAAAAAAATTTTTAGCAGAGTAGCAGGAGGAGTACTAGACCTAGAGACAAAACAACCGGATTTAAATCCCAGTTCTAATCTGTCTGATCTTGGGAAAGGGAACATGGAACAATAGGCTTATGATAAAAAGAAAATTGCCTCTGTAATTAGAAAACCTGAGTTTGAATTTTGGCTATTTCTACTTACTACCCTGTCATCTCTATGGAAGTCACTTAACCTCTCTAGGTCTCGGTTTCCTCAACTCTAAAATGAGAGGATTGGATAAAATGTTCTCCAAAGCCCCTTGGAGTTTTCTATTCTATAATCCTGTATTCCATAATTTATATAGAATCTATAATTCTATAATCCTAGAATACAAATATTATTTCCTGGTGTAGGAGTTTTCAAAAGTTTCTTAACTAAAATGCTAACTACCGTAAGAGACTGGCAAAGAGTAAAAGCTTATCATCATTGAAGTAGTATTATTTGGATACATAAATGGTAATTTTCCAATTTTATACTTTTAATACAAAGCTAGAATGGCTCATATGTGGTTCAATTAATTTAGCTGAGTCAATATCTTTACCTCTACACTATAGTGTGCTGGAGCCAACTGATTCCTGCTGAGTATTTACACCATGGAAATAGGCAATGGCTACAAATCAGGGCTTGATTATTATTTTGCTGATTATCTAAACTTGCTTTTGTGTAACAACAGCAACCAGCACACCCCTGGTTACAATGGTATCTCAGAAAATTGTGCTTTGTAAATTATAAAATGATGTACAAATGTCAGCTTTTATTATTACATGAAAATTTTATGGAAGGGAGAAATGGCTAAACTTCAAACGGGTTTTAATTGACTGTACTGTAAAATGAATCTATTGAAGCAACTTCTGTGAAGTGGATAGAAAGCTGGTCTCAAGAAGATCCAGGTTTGAGTACTATCTGAAGCACCTACTGGCTATGTGATCCTGGGCATGTCCCTGAGCATCTCAGTATCCTAAGCAACTCTCTTAAGTGTTACTGGCAGAACATTTGCTGATCTGCCTTTGTAGAGGGAATTTCCAGACTGGGAAATCCCTCAACCAGTGAGTTCATAGGTTCAAACTCCACCCTTTCTCCACCACCACAAAAAACAACTCCTTTCCCCAGATTCCAAAGTAATGATTATGGATTATTATTCGCTAATATTAAGCATTCATTGTACCTTGCAATAACTTAAAAGTAAACTTAACCATAAAAGGTAAAATTTCAAACTACTTCCCAATCTCCCTGACCATAATATTAAAGTCCCTTACAAATATAGGATTCTGCTTCTGAACATTTTAAAAACTCACCTCCAGTATAATATAATGGAATTAACCTTGGATTTGGAGTCAGACCTGACTGAATATCAGCTTCAACATTTACAATCTGTGCAACTATGCACAAGAAACATCACCTCTCTGACTCTCAGTTTTCTCAACGTTAAAATAAAAGTAATGAAGATAATAAAATTTGGATAGCCTATCTCACGGGATGTAATGGTAATAGAAATTTGAAGATCTTCCCTGCCCCTTAGTAAGCCTAAATTGAATTTGAGGACCTTTACTGATTTGAAAATATACTGTGCTCCCTAATGGGCTGCATGTGCTCACCTAAAGCCTGTGGTGGGTGGTTTGTTTTTCAGGAAGGCACAACTTTTGTTACCTTGTAGTCAATGGGTAAGGAGGGTTGTGATGTTCTCTGATGCAGAAGAAGGCTATATATACCTCTGATGCGAGGTTTTGCTTTGGGGCTCACTTTGGGAAGACTTGTATAATTTGACCAGATGAGGCTCTGGGCAGCCATTGAGCCCCCAACTTTGAAAACCCAGATGTTGGTGCATTTCTCTCTGGTGACTAACTAGGTATGGATGTAATGGTCAGACAGCTAGAAGCCCTGTCTGTTGAATTGTGCTATTTTCTCTTATAACTTCTGTTTGTATTCGCTGAAGTTCTAGGTGCTGACTTTTTCCCCTGAACTGGGGACCCTTTCTGAGTTGCTTTCCTTTAGAAAAACAGATCAAAGAACCTGTACTAGTAGCCATCCTGGGTATGCTAGGGTGCTTGCTGCTATACAGAGTTACTGACCCTGTCAATCTTATAAAAAACTATGGAAATATTAATTATTATGACATTACTGTGAAGGCAAAAAGCAAAGGCTAGTTAGTTGCTGTGGTTGTGGTGATCAAGCAACCATGTCCAATGACAAGAATTCTTCTGAAAGGAAGATATTGATCTACTATATCCATTCCCAATCTATGAGGTTTACAGGAGACAAACTACTCACCTTCAGCTAGTATCAAGGTAGCATTATGCACCCTCCTAGCAATGTGCTTGAGCCCACTGGAACCATGGTAGACGGCAAACATGGCAGCCATGTTAGCCAAAAGGGCCTAAAAACCAAAACATTTCAGGAATTATAATCCAGGTATGGCTAAAAATGGTTAATGTGATGATCACTGGATATCTGACATCATTTGAAAACCAGCTGTTATGAATACTATACTTAAATTCCCTGTGTTTGACCATTAAAGATATGACCATTGGAGTTTTCATTTAAGAGTTCAGCATGAAGATAAACTAAAGAGGGCTTCCCCCCCCATATATGTGTGTGTGTGTGTGTGTGTGTGTGTGTGTGTGTGTACACATATAGATATATTACACACACACTTATACATGAGAAAGGCATCACGGTACAGGAGAAAGAATGCTACATCTGGAGGTGGAGGACCTGAGTTCAAATCCTAGCTCTGACACTACCTATACAACCTGGAGCAAGTCACTTGACATCCCTAGGTCTCAGTTTCCTGATCTGTAAAACAAGATTGTTGGACTAAATGACTTCTAGTATCCCTTCCAATTCTAAATTCATGATCTGATGATCACTAATTTGTATAGTGTGCTTCTGCACAAGAAAGTAGCATAAGACAGTGGAAACCTGAATTCTGACCCACAGACCTGCTGATCTTGGGTACAGGCAGCTATATCTTCTGATTTATAAAATGGCAAAAAACATGAGTTATTACCAACTTTCCAGGGTCATGACAAGGAAAGTACTTTGAAAACTCTGATACCATAGGGAAATATGATCTGTTATTAATATTTTGGTCTTTACTCTGCCCCTGACTTGCTGTGTAACCTTGAAGAAGCCCTCCTTGGGCCTCAATTTTAGCTTCTGCAAAATAAGGGGGGTTAAACTAGATGAAGAGGCAGCAAAATGACTCAGTGGATAGAGAACTGAGTTCAATGCTGGCGTCAGATACTTACTAGCTGTGTAACCCTGAGCAAGTCACTTAACTTCTGTTTGCCTTAGTCCACTGAAGAAAGAAATGGCAAACCACTTTAGTATCTTTGCCAAGAAAACCCTATGGACAGTAGGCATGGGGTCACAAAGACTCAGATGGAACTGAATGAATGAACAACAAACTATATGAGTTCTTGCAGCTATCATTCACTTAAATCAGATTTCCCATATAATGTCAGACTTTTTTATGTATTAGTTTTGCTGAACTGGTTTTTTCCTCCTCTTTCTTTTTTAGTCTTTGTTGTAAGGAATAGCATTCTGGGGGGAGGAGAGGGAGAAAAATATATTGGGAAATGTCAATGACAGAAAAACAGAAAATATAAATAATTTTTTTTAATTTTAAAAATAAAAGTCAGGGCGGCTAGGTGGCACTGGAGCAGCTAGGTGGCACAGTGAATAGAACACCAGCCCTGGAGTCAGAAGGACCAGAGTTCCAATCTGAGTTCAAATCTGGCCTCAAACACTTAACACCTACTAGCCATGTGACCTTGGGTAAGCCACTTAACCCCAATTGCCCTCCAAAAAACAAATGAATGAATGAAAGAATGAAATGAAATAAAATAAAATAAAAGTCTTCCTTTCATGCAGCAGGATCTTATCCTTAGAGGGAAACCATATGGGCTAGAGGATATTCAACTGTGTAAATACATTTGTTTGCTTTGTACCTGAGCTGTACAGATGTTGCTTGTAGCCTTATCTCTCCTGATGTGTTGCTCTCGAGTCTGCAGAGCAAGACGAAATACTTCCTTTCCTGTAGCATCTCTGGGTCAAAGATGAAAGGATTTGGTCAGCCTGAATCACCACCAGTTGGGGTATTTGCACTGATACTTTCCTCACTAAGGAAAAAGGCATTTGCCCAGTGCCATGTGAGGGTCTCACTCTTTAGACTACTTATCTTTAATCCAAATGTTTCTCTTTTCATCAAGAAACCTTGAGGAAGGAAAGAGGAATGGTCGGAGGTTTAGCCCTCTATTTGCCTAAGCTAAATCAACCTCAATCGGTCTCTTTAGCCCCAAAGGAAATGGTTCTATAGATACAAAAATGCACAAAAACAAAGAGAATTTTTCAATAATTGGTAAAGAACTCCTGTCATTTAGTCTATTGTGTAGATATCACAAGAGGCCCTCCAAAATAAGAATGCTTAAAAGATTTTAATATTTAATTCTATCTTAATTGAAAAATTAATAAGGTTTCTTCCTCCTCTCTATCCTTAATTAAAAAAAAAAAAAGCAATGTTTTCAGAGCAAAATACCTCCAAAATTTCACAATGTTTAATTAAGCAGGCTATTTGCTTATATATGTTATTTGCTCAGATGCTAACACACGGTCTGATAGATAAAGCCAATTTTCCCCAGTAACTGTCATGGGGTTTCAGGAATGACACAGCTTGACACTTGAACAATTTAGAAACCCTCAAGTAAATACACAAAAATACATGAAAGTCAAAGTCCTGTAGATGCCCTTAAGACATCCTGTGGTTCAGGCTCATAAACTAATGCTGGGAAAATTTCTAAAAGCACTTGGCTTCAAATACTTGTAAGATGTATCAGTATAATAAAGGGAAAAGGATAAATAAATACAGAACCACCTCCAAAGCTCAGAAATTTCCTAAGTTAAATGAATATTTATTTGTTCATTCAAAAATTAATTACCTACTGTGTCCGGGACATGGTGCAATGTGCTAGGGGAGAAAAAAAGATTAGATAAAATAGGATCTACTGCCTTATGGAACTCTAACTAAAAAGAAAGATAAAACAAAAATAGATATTTATGGGAAGAAACAAGGTAAGTACTGAACATGAAAGAGGGAGAAGCCAGGCTTTACCTTGTCACACCCACCATTCTTCCAGGCATCATTCTCACCAAGTTTTCCCGGACAGCAAAAAAGGCAGCATGTGGTCCCCCATAGCCAAGGGGGACCCCAAACCTTTGGGAATTCCCCAAGGCAATGTCAACCCCAAATTCTCCTGGTGGTCTCAGGACACAAAGAGCTAACAGGTCAGTAGCACAGCAAGCCAGAGCCTGAAATGAGATAAGATAAAGTATAGAATGGACCAATAAGATTTAGCATTTATTTAACTCACATGTGTGTATTTTCTTTAATATCCAAAGGGAATCAGTATGATGCAGTGCTGAACTTAGTCATGAGACCTGAGTTCAGATCCTAGCTCTGCCTTATTACTTATTTATGTGACTTTGGGCAAGTCAATTAACCTTTCTAAGTCTCAGTTTCCTCATCTTTAAATGAGGTGACTAGACTAAACAAATTATAATTTAAGGTACAGAGCTTAACTCTAGAGGTATGATTCTGTAGTCTCCCTCAGTACTTAATAATGTTTTCAGTAGGACCTTAATAAATATTTGTGAAATTCGGGTTTTCTTTCATTTTCTATTTCTTATCATCTATAGAAAGAATGAAATGAGTATTTGGTTTGCTTTAATAGCTCATTGACTGACAATGGCACATATGATAATATCACTGAATTAACCCTTTATATTTGATTTCTTTGGAGGAGGTATAACAAAGATCATTTTCTACATATTTCACTATATGACAAGCACATATCAGGAAGACAGATGATTCATTATATTCCATGATATACATATGAACCCAAAACAAAATCAGGCATTATTTCAGATAATCCCAAAGATAGGGCTATTAATACCTGTTTTCTGTATGAAACATGGCAAAATGCCCATTTTGCTCAAAATTAAGAAATTTATTTATATGTAAATACACATATGTGGATATATATATATGTATATCCACATATGTGTGTGTATATATATATATATATACACATATGTGGATATATATATATATACACACACACACATGTCTATGTTCCAACAACCACAAAACTATTGAAGATGAAAATTTTGAAATTATAAGGAACAAGTTTGGTTGAAAACAAGTTTGGTTGCCTTTTGCAAAAATTGGGGGGGAAGGGCTCACAAATGTAGAACATCAAATGTCACTATATGAAGCTACCCTCCCCTCAATGCTGATCACAACTCCTCTGTCTTGTGAGAGGTCTTCAAAAGTTGCTGTTGTTGCAGTGGCTAGGTGAAGCAGTGAACAACAGAGCACCAGCCCTGGAGTCAGGAGGACCTGAGTTCAAATATGAGCTCAGACACTTAACACTTACTAGCCCCGTGCCCTTGGGCAAGTCATTTAATCCCAATTGCCCTGCCCTCCCCACCTCTAAAAAAAGAGCAAAACAAAAAAAGTTGCTGTTGCTGAAAGACCATCAATGGACTTTTTCCTTTTGCAGAGAAATTAAAGAACCAAGAGATGGATCAAAGATGAAATACACAAAAGTAAGCCCTGGTCCTACCCCATGTGAGTGGGCTCTAGCCACAAGCTCCATGAAGTCTTCCACCTTCCCCTCCGTGTCTGGATACTGGAACAGCACTCCGCTGACATCTTTACCACTGAAGTCCATTTCATGCGGCAGTTTCAACTCAATGAGTACCCCAATGTAACTGGGAAGGAAAGAAATAGCCATCAGATGACACATAGAGCCTTTACATCTTATATTTAGAAAGGGAAATATTATTGGAAAAAATTTAAATTTCTTCTAAATAAACCCAAGGTGTGTAAGTTGGGCAGTGGGACCAGCCCTGAGTGATACTGCAAGGCAGAAGTTTGTGCTCTGTGCCGAGAGGGACCCCTTCAGCACCTTGCCTGCTTTAGTCGTACCTCCTTCTTACCCTCCCTCAGTTATTCAGTGCACTAGTAATCTCTCTCATTTCTACTAAAACCTTCCCTTAAAAGTGGATCCAAAGGTAATGCCCCAGAAGATATAAACAGCTTAAAACGTCACTCCCTTACAGGATCTTTTCATCGTAAGAAAGATGAAAGTCTTAAACTAAAGAAATGAAGTTGTAATGGTGAAGTGACCAAGACAAATCAGAAGAAAATAAGTTAACAAATATCTGCCCCCACAGACAAAATACGTCCAATGGGGTCTGGGGGTCCAGTGTTGGGTCTGCCTATAGTAAAGGCTCTGTAGATGGGCTCCGGACACTTGTAGAACCATGTATCAGAAACCCTCTTTTCTGAACAAATTACTATAAAAGCAAAGGAAGCAGAAATTCTTTGGTAGTTAGTTTCCCTTTATATAAAACAGGTTAGAAAATAAAGTCTAAGTGAAATGAATACAGTTGGTTGTATCCCAGCAGAGGACTCAATGTCCAACCTGTGCAACCCAAGGTAAGCCAATCTGTTTGAAAGGTAGGAAAGAGAAACATAGGCAAATCTCATTTTAAATTTCAAAATACAAATGAAAAAGTTACTTGGCTCGAGTCTGGACAACAGCTATCGTCTGTGGGTGGCACCGGGGGTCAACATAAAATTTCCTATTTTTGCTGTGTCTGTTAAAAAAAAAGAAAGAAAGAAAGAAAATTGTATAAAAACACATAAAGAACTAAAAGGTCATTTTCTTGTAAGAACGTTAAAGCAAGATCACTTTATAGGATCACGGGATTTAGAGCTAGAAGGTATCTTGGAAATCATCTAGTCTTAACCAGGGCATCTTAAACTTCTTTTGTGTCAGGACCCATTTAATAATAAGAACTAACATTTCTGGAATACTTTAAGATTTACAAAGCACTTTACAGAAAATGCAGGTGGGGGGGTGGTATGTAACTTGTCTAGGGTCACATAGCAAAGAAGTATCTGAAACAGATTTGAACTCGTCTCCCTGACTCTGCATCACAGGGCTCTATTCACTGTGTTCTTAGCTGCATCATGCCCTTTATCAGTCTGAAACAATGTTTTTAAATTTTAAATTGTATAATTATATAAATTTCATAAAATTCAAAATGCCTAAAATAAGATACCTAGAATTGCAAAGAAAGCCAATTATATTGAAATAAAGATGTAAATTTTTTTCCTATCCAAGTTTCTCCCAGGCCACTGGTCTAGTACAATCCTGTAATTGAAGGATGAAGAAGCAAAGAACAAAAGTCCCTTGCTCAGGGTCCCAAGGTCATTGAATGATAAAATCTGGAACCAGAGGAATTCTTAGGCATCGTTTAGTTAACATTTCTTACTTTACAAATGAGAAAACGGGGCCCTGGAAGTGTGTAGTATCTTGCCCAAGGTCAAAGGGCTAATAATAAGCAACAACTCAACTGTTGAAGGTCTTCTTTATGTTTTATGAGTCTCTGACCCCAACTTTGTAAGTGAAAAAAGAATCCAAATAATTCTTTTAAAAAGGAGTCAACACCAGTTAAGAAGAAAAAGCCAGGAATTAAATACAAAATGAAAAATTCAACTCTAGAAGAAATGTTTGGTGGGGCAGAGAATGAATGGTATAGTTGAAAAAGAGGAGGGGATACCCATCAATTGGGGAATGGCTGAACAAGGTGTGGTATATGATTGTGATGCAATACTATTGTGCTGTAAGAAATGATGGGGGTGGCTAGGTGTAGCACAGAATACAGCACAGCTCTGGAGTCAGGAGGACCTGAGTTCAAATTCAGCCTCAGACACTTGACATTGACTAGCCAGGTGACCTTGGGAAGTCACTTAACCCCAAGTGCCCCTACAAAAAGCAAAACAAACCCAAAAAACCATAATTGGAAAATATTTAACCAAATAAATAAAATTACATTTTTTAAAAAAAGATACAAAGAGGAAACCAAAAAGTACTCTATAATCAATAAGAAACAGAATAGAGAAAAAGAAAAGTCATCTGGATCAAAATGATCATGCAATGTACAAGAGAGATCGGATTTCACAATAAAGGTAAAATTAAGAATTATGAAAATGTGGAGTGCCCCACACCAGAGAAATTCTGGGATAATTAAACAATCGCTGTGTAGTTCACCCTCGTGGACTTTCACCAACAATGCATCCTTTTCTCCCCCAGGTCGAAAAAAAAAAAAGGTAAGGGGGAGCTTTAGCTGTCCTATGAGACAGGGAATAACAGAGGACAGAGCAGTAGACTTGCAGTGAGGAAGACCAGGATTCAGATACTACCTCATAGACTTATCAATAATATGACCCTGGATAAGTCTCAGCTTCTGTGAGCCTCAGTCTCTTCTTAATAATTGGCATTTAAATATTATGTTAAAGTTTACAAAACTGATTCACAGCACGTCACTTAACCTCTGTTTGCCTCAGTTTCCTCCTATGTAAAACAGGGATATTAATAGCACCCATTTCAAAGTTGTTGTGAGGATCAAGTGAGATAACACTTAATAATTATTACACAGAAACAAGAGGCAGCTAAGCGGCATACTGGAAAGAGCAGTGACTTGCAGTCAGGAAGACGTGAATTCAAATACATTGACCAGCTGGAACCAAAGACAATAAATGGCACAGTTCTTGTGCACTGTAGACATAAATATGGTAGAAAGAAGACTGTGATAGATGTAAAGCAAAAATTCAGGGTGCTCTTAGGAAAAAAATCTAAGGAAAGTAAAACCACTTTCTAATGGGATTGAGGAAGACGTAATCAGAGGAGGATTAGTGGGGCAAGGGGGTACCTAACAACAATAAGTTATCATTTACATAGTACCTCCTATGTGGTGGGCACTGTGCTGAGCCCTTTACAAATATTATCTTATTTGGTCCTCATAACAACCTTGGAGGTAGGTGCTTTATGATTCCCATTTTTCAGTGAAGGAAACTGAGGCACAGAGCAGGGTCACACAGCTAGTAAGTGTCTGAGGCTGAAGCTGACGTCGGGTCTTCCTCGCTCTGGGTCAGCACTCTACCCACTGTTATGACCTAACTATCCGAACTTGTCTTTAAAGAAAGAAGAATCACAGGTGGGAGAGAGGAGAAAACTCATTCTAGGCATGAGTACAGGTTACACAAATGCAGGGAGGTGGTAATGGGCAAGACATACAATACAAACACAGGGAACAGTTAACAGCATGATGTAGCTGGAGAGAAGAATGTGTGATAACAATGTGGAATGAGGTAGCAAAGTCAAGTTGGGACCAGATTATATAGGGGGGTCACTAATGTCAAAAGAGTCTATTTTATGATATAGTCAGTACAGAGCCAGAGAAGGTTCTTGACCAGGAGTAACCTGGTCAGATCTATACCTCAGGAAATTTATTTTGGCAGTTTTATCACAGAAGTCCTATAGTACACATGAAGAAGGTATTTTTTAATGTGCTCACCAATATATTTTCAAAGAAGGGGATGGGGGAATGCTCTAGAACGCCACACAAAAGGTAGACATCCCACAAGGCATCTTGAGCTTTAGGGTGATTTTTTAAAATTAAATCTATTCCTATTCAATCTAAAAAGTACTCATTAAGTATAGCTATGATGATCAAGGCACATTGCTTAAGCACAAGAAATACAAAAATAAAATTAAATAGTCCAGGGCCTCAGGGAACATGTTCTATTACAGATGGAAAGAGGTAGGAGACAGGGTGTAAACAGATATGCCCATACATTATAATTGGAGGGAGGAGAGAGCACTAACAATTAAGGAGAGGAGGAAAGATCTGGAAGGAGAATCAGCTTCCTTCTGTGTATTCTTTCCTCATTAGACTGTGAGCTCTTTGAAGCCAGGATAGTCTTTTTTGTATTTGTATCCTCAGCCCTTAGTACAGTACCTATGGCATACAACAGACCTTAAATGTTTATCATATTGTAGAGTATGAAATGGAGGTCAGGAGTGAGTGCATTCCAGACATGAGGGGATAGCCTGTGCAAAGGCACAGACAGAAGTGACAGGTGACATCTTGTACAGGAGAAACAACATACAAGGAGTAGTAATAACCTATCTGGGAACACTGAGGTGAGGAAGGGGAGTAATGCATAATAAACATGAAGACATAGGCTGGGGCTTGATTGTAGAATTGAACATCAAGCTGAGGTTATTTGTAATTTATCATAAGGACAATTGGGAACTGCTAAAATTACTTGAAGAAGAAAAGTGTCATAGTCAGACCTGTGCTTTAGGAAGATTAGAGATTGCAGGGACAGGTTGGGAGTCCAGTTATAGAAGGTTGTTAAAATAGTCTAGGCAAAAGGCTTTGAAGTGGGGCTGTAGAGTTATTGAATTATCTAGTGTGTGAATGGAAGGGGAAAGATATTTGTGGAGTGACTTAGTCCACGTGACTTAGCAATACACAGGATGTTGTGGTGATGAGGGAAGGAGAATCAAGGATGACTAAGATTTCAAACATGGATGACTGGGAGGATGGTGGTGCCCTCAATAGAAAAAGGAAATTTTAAATGAAGGGTGAGTTTAGTGGGGGAAGGTGATTTCTATTTTGGATGCCTTGCACTTGAAATGCCTATGGGTGATCCATTAGAAAACCCAACAGGCAGTTGGTGTATGAGACTAGAGCTCAGGATGAACTCAGGAGAAAGAATAGTTTGGTCATATAAATCTGTGAGTCATCTGCACAGAGATTAAACCCAAGAGAGTTAATAAGATCCCTAAAGTAGAGAATATAGAGAGAAAAAGATCCTAGACAGAACTTTAGCAGACATCCATGATTAAGGTGTGGGATGACCTAGTAAAGGAAACTGAGGAGGAGTGTTCAGACAAATTACAATGAAAAGCCAACGGAAAAGAGTGAGTAATCAATAGTGTCAAATGATTCGCATAAAAAACTGATGATAATCTTGGAGAGAATAGTCTCAGTTGAGTGAACTGGGAGAAGTGAAGAAAGGACTATTAAATAGCTTGAGTCATTCAATCAACAAGTATTTATTCAGCAATGCTATGTTCCAGATATACTATTATGTGCTGAGAATACAAATACAAAGAATGAAACAACCAAGAGATACAGAAAAATAACTTGAAAAAATATCAAGGTACAGAAAAGAGAGGTGTGTGTGTGTGTGTGTGTGTGTGTGTGTGTGTGTGTGTGTGTGTTTAATCTGGAGGTTAGATCTGCACATGCTGGTAGATAAGAAGAATCTGGAGAAGAAATCAATAGGTAGAAAGGAATTGAATAATAATATTTACCTTAATATTTAAGGTTTGCAAAACTCTACACACATATACATATAATATACATGCAAATATATAATAATAGCGCCTACCTGACGTGTGTGTATCTCATTTGATCCTCACAACTACATGTGAGGTAGGTCCCATTATTATCTCTGCTTTATAGATAAGAAAACTGAACATGAGTCACACAACTGGTAAGTTTCTGAGGCAGGATTTGAACTCCTATCTTTCTTAGATAGAAAATATTTGTGGATGTATAGATGTATGGGTGTGAAGGTGATGAATAATAGAAATGGAATGGCTGAATCCCCCTTCTCCCATAAGTCCTCTATGGAAAAAAAAAGTCATTGAAGCATCTTTTTTAAAAAATGCAGCATAGGGGCAGCTAGGTGGCACAGTGAAAAAACCACAAGCATTGAAGTCAGGAGGACCTAAGATCAAATCTGTTCTTAGACACTTAACACTTACTAGCCTTGTGACCTTGGACAAGTCACTTAACCCCAATTGCCCTGCCCTCCTCCCTCTAAAAAGAAAAAAAAATGCAGCATAGAACAAAACACAGAAAATGAGAAGGAATCACAAACAAGTAGGACATCTTAGAAAGATGAATTTATTATGCACTTGATTTATGAATTTGGATTTGCCATTTCAAACCCAAGCCCCTTTTTCTATTCTACTATATGTATATTCATTTAGTGTTTTGTTAGGTTCAAAATTTTTTAAAAACCAACACAATTTTTTATAAAAGAAGTAGAAGGCCTTCCCTTGGAAAAGCAAGCAGTTACCTCTTCATTGGAGGAGGAAAGTAGGAGCATATAGAGATTGACATCAAAGGGCTCTCAGGGATAACACAGGAGAGAAGGGACATTCATAATGTATAACCTCTATGTGGGGGGTTATAGCAAGAGGTAAAGTTTTCTCCCAAAAGGGCAGTGAGTGATGAAGAGGAGAGGAGGGGAGGAGAGGAGAGGAGAGGAGAGGAGAGGAGAGGAGAGGAGAGGAGAGGAGAGGAGAGGAGAGGAGAGGAAAGGAGAGGAGGCTGGGAAAACAGCTGTGGAGAGTTTGATTGAATTGGAGAAGGATGAATGATGGTTGTGCATCTGTGAGGACCTGGTTGGTATTATATATACTCATACTAGATTTGGTTGGCAGAGTTGCATAACTTCCTTCCAATTAGCCCTGCCTGCACATCAAGAGATAGTGGCACTCCTAGGGAATGGCCTTACCTGTAACATAACTGCATAGCCTCTGCTGCAGCTGTCCCTTCATCCAGCAAGGAGGCATTGGCTACATCCATCCCAGTGATATCACACACCATGGTCTGGAAATTTAGCAAACTTTCCAGTCTTCCCTGGGACACCTCAGGTTGGTAAGGAGTATACTGGGTAACCCTGTGAGGAAGACAAAACATATACCAACACTGTCGATCTGGCTTTTCAAAGAAGCCCCTTTCCCATAGTCATTCCTTATTCACAGATAACAATGCAACAATTCAACAAATATTTACAAAGCACCTAATACATCCAGTTGGCGTAATGGATAGTGTGCTGAGCCTGGAGTCAGGAAGACTCATCTTCCTAAATTCAAATCTGAGCTCAGACACTTACTATCTGTGTGACCCTGGGCAAGTCACTTAACCTTTTTTCCTCATCTATAAAATGATCTGAAGAAAGAAATGGCTACCCACTCCAGTATCTCTGTCAAGAAATCACCTCATGGGGTCACAAAAAGTCAGACACGACTGAATAATAACAAGAGCAACAAATAGGTTCAGATCTCTTAGACCATTGTTCTTTCCAGCAATATCATGCTACCTTTTAGCCCAAATAGTCATTTCTGACTCTAAAACTTAGTGACTTATTTATTAGATGCAGAAAGGGGTGCAAGAAGAACTAAGGACCATGAGGAGTTTGGGTTTTTTAAAATTTATGAGTTTCTGTAGCCCAAAATCTCATTAGTGGCCAACCCAGTCATAAACTTTTCCACATTTAACTAGACTAATCCTGTTTTGGACAGATCAAGTAGAAAAATCAAGCCACAGACATTAAGAGATTGCTGTGTGCTGGGCATCATGCCAGGTGCTGGAGATAAAGATTAAAATGAAACAGTCCCTACCCTCAAGGGAGTTTAGATTCTATTAGATAAGACAATATGAACATGTATTTCTGAGTATCTGCAAAATGAATACAAGATAATTTGGGACAGATAAGGTGGTACAGTGGTTAGAATGCCTGGCCTGGAATTGGGAAAATCTGCATTCAAATGGACCCTCAAATATTTAACAGCTGTGTGACCTTGGGCAAGTCACTTAACCCCTGTTTGCCTGAATCTCCTCAACTAAAAAATGAGAATAAAAATAACTCCTATCTCCCAGGATTCTTTGTGAGGACCAAAAAAGATAATTGTGAAAATGCTTAGCACAGCCTGGCACAAAGTACATAAAGGCTAGCTATTGTTATTGTTATTATTGTAGAGAGAGATACTAATGACTGAGAGGATTAGGAAAGGCTTCATGTAGAAAGTGGCACATGAGCTGAACTTGGAAGAAAATCAGAGATTCTAAATGGTGGAGGTAGAGAAAAGAACAATCCATTCATGGGGAACAGCCAATGTAAAGGAACAGAGATAGGAAATAGGGAAGCATGTATGAGACCAGTTTGACTAGATTGTAGAGAGTGAAGAGAAGAAATATACAATAAGACTAGAAAGGTTGTAAAGGGCTTTAAATGCCAAAGGAATTGTGGTTACTGGATTTTAAAGGCAGTAGGGAGTGACATGATCAAACCTGTGCTTTAGGAAAATCAATTTGACAGCTGGGTAGATGGTACAAGGAAGACACTCAAGGCAGGGTGACCCAAGAGGAGTCTAGGTGAGAGGTGGTGAGGAAGGAATTAGGGTGGTGGCTGGGTAAGAGGGGAGAAGGAAGGTATGAGACACCGCAGGGGTAGAATTGACAAGATTTAGAACTTATTATATCCATGGGGTGGGAAAGAGTGAGAAAGGTATAAAGATGCCAGAGCCAAGGCTTTACACCTGAGTGACTGCATGAGGTCAACAGAAATGGAGAAATTTGGACAAGAAGTATGTTTGTGGGGGAGCTGATGGGGTTGTGGGACATGGCAAGTTTCAGATGTCTACGTGACAAGTAGAAGGATTGTCCAGTAGGCAGGTAGAGACAGACACTATGGGCATTTTTATCTCCACTTCATAAATGAAAAACTGAGGCTAAGAAAAGCCAGGTGATTTTCCCATGGTAGCTAGTAGCAGAGTAGAAAGGCTGCTAAATTTGTAGTCAAAGGACCCGGACTCAAATCCTGGCTTTTCCACTTCATCCTTCAAAAATCTGGATATGTCACTTAATCTCTCTAGGACAGAAATCTCTAAAGTCTCTTCCAGATCTAAATGTGTGATCTTGAGGAGACTTAAAAGTAAAATTCAAACCTAGGACCAAGTCAAGCATTTTTATCTATTAGGCTAAAACTTGTACCAAAAGCATAGCTCTAAAAACCCTGGTTATAGACACATCATGATGAAACATTGGAGGACATTTGGGCAGGCCCTAGAATCCCTGGGCACTGATACGGTGATGAGGTGCTTGGAAGGCTCCGTCTGAGTTCACATGGAATTCTGGGACTCTCCAAGTAACTCAGGTAGTTCCCCCTTCTTTCAGTGTCATGGGAAAAAATGGGAGTCAGGAGACCATTTCTTGTTGCCCACAAAAATGGAACTAAACTAGAACTCACAGCCTTAATAAACTGGGTTTGGCGTGAGAAGACCCAAGTTTAAATCTGGATTCTGACTCTTATTAGATCCATAGCCACAGACAAATCATTTTACCTCTCTAGATCTTAGTCTCTTAATCTATAAAATGACTATGACAATATTCCTACTCCCTCCTTCAAAGAGTTTTTTGGGTATCAAATAGATAAAATGGCGTGACATTATTATGTTATAATTTAAAATATAATACTTTCTAATATAATATATTGTCTAATGTATATAATACTCTTGTCTAATACCATTTGTTATGATAATTATAACATAAGTTATTGATACTTATTAGCATCAAATTAATATATTTTCAATTTGTTTGCTATGTTTATCGCTTACTACCACTTGTTCAAATTTGTTCAACTATAGCGAACAAGTTCTATACAGGGTGTACTTAAATATTAAGTCTAAAGACTTTGGGGACATCCTGTATAATTATAATAACCTGAACTACTAGGAAATTTTTAGAAATAAAGCTTACTCCTTTCCTATCTAGCCCCTGGAATGTGTTAAACAAACTATGTATAATGTACTATGAATATATTCTGCCTGTATGCCCTTAGCTCCCTCCCCTTAATTTTTTTTAGAATGAAGCCCAAAGATGACTTGTGATATATGGCATTTTTCCTCTCTGTTCACCTGAAGGGTGGAATTTGGGTTAGCAAGAGGTAGAAAGTTAAAAATTTTTGAAATAACTCTCAGGCATTTTTAACTGGACTAAGAGGCTTTTAAAAAGTGGGGGGAGGGACGGGAACTGTCTAGTAACTGAGTCTCAACTGACATCCTGCACAATCTGGTGTTTCAGCAACAGCAATGCCAGTTGCCAAATTCCAAAGACTTGGTGAACTGGAATGAATCAGGCCAACAACAGTGCATGCAAGCGGAGGGGAGAATTCACCCCAGGACCCTGTGCAGTACCAGGGGTCAGACAACAGCTTTTGCAACCAAAGCTGGTCTGAGTTGTACACAACCAGGAACTCTCACAAAGTGGAAAGAAGCAAAACTCGCAGGATTGGGGACGGGGGGACACACTAGAGAAGCTCAAATTTCATTTCATTTCCCATCCAAAAATTTCTAAGTAGATCTGTGTATATTTAGTGGATGTTTGCAAGGCCCATAGAAAATAAGAAACCAAACATATCTCTTGTACAGTAGGCACAGGAGGCGTTTTCTCCTTCAAGGGTTCAAACTCTCTGAATGCTAATTCTCCAAAATTGAGTCTATTTCTTCTAAAGTTCTCTACTTAGTTTTCTGGGGATGAGGAAAAGCTAAAAATGAGGTCTACCAAAGTCTTGTAGGTGGCACAGTGGATAGAACTCTAGGCCTAGAGTCAGGAAGACTCATCTTCCTGAGTTCAAATCTCATCTCAGCTGTGTGACCCTGAGCAAATAAACTTAACACTGTTTGCCTCAGTTTCCTCATCCGTAAAATGAGCTGGAAAAGGAAATGGCAAACCACTCCAGTATCTTTGCCAAGAAAACCCCAGATGGGGTTACAAAGAATAGACACAGCTGAACAACAACCAAAGTCCTATTCATCCCTTAAAGCCTAACTGAAATGCTCCCTACTCCAAGAAGCTTTCCCTGACAGAGCATTGGATTTGGAGTCAAGAAGACCTGAATTCAAATCCTGCCATGGACAATTATTAGATGTATGACTGTGGGTAAATTGCTTAACCTCTCTCAGAGCCTAACCTTTCCAATCTTCATACACCTAATTGGCCTCCTCAGTGTTCCACAAACAAGACATTCCATCTCTTGGCTCTGAGAATTTTCTCTGACTGTTGTTCCCCATGCCTGGAAAACCCCCTTCTGCTCCTACTACTGACTTCTCTGACTTCCTTCAAGGTCCAACTAAAATCCCACTTTCTATAGGAAGCTTTCCCTAACTCCTCTTGATTCCAATGTCTTTCCTCTTTAAATTATTTCCCATTTATGCTAGATATATATAGCCTGCTTTGCATGTTTGTTTGCATTAGACTGAAAGCTCCTTGAGAGCAGAAACTACCTTGTTTCTTTTGGTATCCCCAGTGCTCAACACAGAGCTTGGCATGTAGTAGGTGCTTATGAAATGTTTATTGATTTACTGAAGGAGGATAATATGAAAAATGAGGATAATAATGGCACCTACCTGACAGGGTTGTTGTAAGGATCAAATGAAAACCTTAAAGCTGTATATAAAGGCTAGATAGTATTACAGCGACCTCCATCAAGATTTCACAGAGGGGTTGATTTTGTAACTCTCTAAAGCAGGCAGGGCATGCCTAATTAGATGCAAAGTGACTATGTGGGTAGAGATCAGACCTTGGAGCCAGAGTGGCCTGGGTTCAAGTTCTGCCCCATTAATGGATGTATAACCCTGAGCAAGTCATTTCATTTCTCAGTGCTAGCCATATAAAGAGAAGATGCAATCTGCATTCGTGGAAGTATTTACATAATTTGGGAGCCTCCTAACTTTAATGCCCTTATCAAATATTTTGGCATAACATTTGTGCTGACACAGAAGATAAGAGCATTGGCGCAGCTAGGTGGTGCAGTGAATAGACCACTGGCCCTGGAGTCAGGAGGACCTGTGTTCAAATCCAGCCTCAGACACTTAACACTTACTAGCCATGTGACATTGGGCAAGTCACTTAACCCTTCCTTCCCTTCTCCAAAAAAAGAAGAAGCAAAAAACAAACAAACAAAACATAAAACAAAGAAGATAAGAGCACTGGTCCTGGAGTCAGAAAGGTCTGAGTTCAAATGCTGCCACCAGTCACCCCAGATACTAGCTATGTGACCCTGGGCAAGTCACTTAACCTCTCTGCCTCAGCTGTAAAAAACTTTCCTCTCACAAGGATCCAATGAGTTAATATTTACAAAGCACTTAGCATAGTGCCTAGAATATGGTAGGCTTTTCATAAATGTTTGTTTCCTTCCTTCCTTTATCCCTCTTACAAGACTAATTCCTTGAGCGTCAGGACAGTATATAATCTCAACTATGTCCTTCTTTCTCTCTCCCTTCCCTACCCCAATACCAACTGGAATCTCCTAGCACCATCTTCTACATACACTAAGGACTAAAAGAAGGAATATATCCACACTTAGTGTCAGAATGAAAGCAGAAAATGAGAAGACCTCAGGAAACCTGCCCATTCTTGACTTGTACGCAGTCTACTGATCTCTCTCCTTTACATCTTGCATTTTGAAACTTCCCACGCCACCTTCCACCAGTACACTGGTATCTTTACATTTGTAAGGACCTTTAGACTCTAATGTCCCTCAAAGGAAGTAGGACATTACTTTCTAAAGCAGAAACACAGACCAAGATGCTGCTAGTCAGCTAAAAAGAGACTGCATTGCCACTTGCTGTATTATGTCTATGTAACCCTTTACAAAGTCCTGGGAGGTAGGTAGTTCCAGTAGTAGTTGTTTTTTTTAAGATAAGGAGCTGAGGGTGTTAGAAGTTAAGTAACTGGTGCCAGGCAAATAACCCAAGCTCTCAGACTCCCAAGTCCAATGTACTTCCACTACATACCACATGTCATTCACATCTTTTTTTTTTTTTAAAGATCAGCAATTCTCAAAGTGTGGTGCATTAAAGCCTAACCTTTTCAGGGGCTCCATGAGGCCAAAACTAAGAGATTATTTGACTATCTAAATACCTTTTCTCTTACTATCTGAGGCTGTATTTTCTTCATGTACTTCAACTAAAACAAAATATCAACAGACTGAATGCAGAAGCAGTTATGAGAATACAACTGCCCTTTATTAAACTAGACATTAAGGAGACGTACAAAACTATGTAAAACAATGTCACTCTTCTCACTAATTTTTTGTTTTAGAAATGTATTTTTCATTCATATTATTCATTCAAATATACATTTTTCATAATGCTGTTTACATTAACTTGTAATGGGTTTGTTATCACATTTAAGTGAATTAATACTTTTTAAAAATGTATCTTTTAATTTATAATATCAATAGATGTGACCCACATAAGCAAAAGCTCTTTGTAGTCCTCAATAATTTTTAAGAGTGTAAAGGACCAAAAAGTTTAAGAAGGCTGCATTAAATAATGCTCTAGAACTATGTAATCGAATGAGCACTGTATTGGGAGTAGAGAAATCCTGATTCTAATCCCATTTCAGTTGACACATTTGTGTGACCCCATCCAAGTCATGACACCACTCTAGGCTTCAGTTTACTCCTTTGTTTAAAAGGAGGTGCATTAGCATCAATCATAGTTTCCCAATTCAGACTTCATCCACTATAATCTCTCAATGTACCAACTCTCTAGAAACTGAGTGGGCAAGATTATGAGCTGCAATGAAAAGGAAAAGCTAGAGAAAGAAGGATAAAATGAAAGAATCGAGACTTTTGTGTTTCTTTGTTTTAAGGTTGTGGGTTTTTAAGAATTAACAGCAAGCTTTGATTTGGAAACTAAAAGACAAAAGAGATGAACTTCATAGAATTTTTTAAAAAAATCTTTCACAACAAAAAGCAATATATCCAGAATAGGAAAAAAAAACTTTCTATAAAACAATTGATAAAAGTCTGATATTCAAAATTTATAAGGACTGATATAAATTTCCAATGGCTATTTTCTGGTTGTGAAATTAATGGTCATGGGATACAAACACAGTTCTTGAAACTATCAAAAATCACAAGAGAAATATTTTTAAAATTTCTAAAAATCAGAAAAATGCAATTTAAAAGAACCAAAATTCCACCTGACTCCCATCAAAATGGAATAATTTATTACAAAATTTGACGCAGTTGTAATAAAAAAAAAAAAACAGGTGTGCTAATACACTATCAGCTAATATACTAAAGCATTATGAAATGACAGAGGTAAAATTATAAAAACAAGTATATCCTTTATCCAGGGGTCCCAATATCAGGACAATTCCCCCCAAAATACCGTCAGTAGCATTATTTCTAACGTCAGATAACTGGAAACAAAACTAGAAGACCATTAATTGGGGAATGGCTGAACAAAGTATAGTCCATAAAATAGTAAATATGAAGAATCTCAAAGAAAAGAATACATAACCAAAATAATATACACCGATGACAAACATGTAGTTAAAGATAAATATAATAGCAACAAATTCATATTAAATATACCATCAAGAAGATAAAGGATCAGAAAAACAAGGATAATGTGTTACAATGTCAAATACACATCTTGTATGGGAGGTTCCCAGTATCCCCTATTAAACTCTGTTGTAATAATTACTTAAAAGTAAGACACTCACAAAAATGAAATATTATTCCCTCCTATAAATGTATACAAATGTATGTGTCTAAAGCACTCTTCTCATATAATGGTTACATGAAACCCTAGTTTGCATAAAGAGGATTTCCATGAAAAAATGTTGATACAAACTATTTTTTCCCTTCTAAAGCATAAAATAAGAAATTATAATAAATACTTGTATGGAGCAAGTGTAATTCTATTCAACTTTGGATTATCATAATAATGGGGACTTTCAATAAGTAGAGTTAATATGTATAATTGACCTCTGTTCCCTCCTTCATTCCAATCCAGTCCAAGAAGGGTTTAAGTGCCTACTATGTACCAGGCACTGAATTTCACAAGAGACTAATTTTAATCAATATGAATTTGCCCTAGTTTATTTGCTACTTCTTTATGCTCAACTGGATTTCAATTTTCCTTAGTTTGGGCCCTGAATTTCTGATAATTGGCATGATGAAGTAAACAATTTGAAAACCTTCTTTCAAGATGAAAAACACAAGAGTTTTATAAGTAAACAGGTGCTTATATATTTTCATCTGTATATCTCAGGGTAGAAAGTGCTTAGCAAATCTTATAGCTCTTTAGAAACATTTGGAGTTCCTTCCACTCCCCCCCCAATCCCTAAGTATCCTACATCTTTTTCCTTTTTTCTTTTTGGAGGTCAATTGGGGTTAAGTAATTTGCCCAAGGTCACATGGCTAGTTTTTGTGTTAAGTGCCTGAGGTCAAATTTGAACTCAGGGCCTCCTGACTCCAGGGCCAGTGCTCTATTCACTGTGCCACCTAGCCACCCCATCCTACATATTTTTCTTTTAATTACTCAACAAATTGTATAGGTATTCAAGTTCTTCAAGTGGACAATAAACTGAATCTCACAAATTTCCCAGTAGAATCTCAGACCCAAGGGCAGTCAAATTCTTCTCAGTGGTTTCCATTATTACTTGAATTCATCCAATGTTTTAACATAACTCCACAAAAAAATTTGCAGAAGACCCCACAGGCGTGTGTACTTTTTATTAGGGTATAAAGTTGTTTCAATACAGCAAAACAAAATGAATGAGAACCTGAGTTTGTGGCCCATTATTCCTATATTACAACTGGCTATTTAAATGTCGCCCACAAGATCAGTGTTTTGCTTCCTAAATAGGTTTTTGGCTTTAAGAAAAAAAGCAACACACATAAAAAGTCAGTCTGTAACAGACTCCACTGAAACAGACACTCAGTATAGCATCCTCATTTACTTTAAAGTAATCAGTATTCCCCATCATTCTGCCTTAGGGTTTGCTTTACAATTGGGAAGGGGAGGCAGTAAGACATAACCAGTAACACCCGGCTGCCATTCTGGAAGCAAAATTATAGAAAAGCCAAATAGCTCCAAAGAAAAATCCCCCTCCCACACACTTTGTCAGTTACTAGAATTACAAAGCTTTTACCATCTGAAATACTGGATTCCCATGATATTAAATCTTAGACTTGATGTATTTTTTTTCTGGCAAGCCAAATATTTGTATTCTTTCGAGGCTAGCTATTCATTTATTTTCACATCACGTCACCGGAATTTGTTAGTCCTGCTTCTATGGAAACCATTCAGAATTGTGATAATGTGAAGACTATCAGGAAACATGTGCAAGCATGCTACTCCACCTCCCTTCACGGTACAAAATTGTCACCCAGTTTATACTGTTTTAGGAGAGCAAGGGTGACTTGCTGTGAGATACACAGAACCAGATATGACCAACAGCCAAGGGACAATGTCATTTCCCTCCGAAATGTCCGTTTAATGTAAGTGAAGGCACTCACTTAACACTAGCAATATGGTGAATAATCTGTATTGGAAGGCAGAGCAAATACTGCTGGCCAGGATTTAAGACTGCTGACCTAGAGCAACTCATTCATTGTACTGGTTTAGATTTTTTTTTTTTGAAGGAGGAAAAAGGCAAGCCATTTGCTTTTGTGACAAAACTTGGGGTCTACCATTCAAAGAGATAGCCAAGAAGAAACCCTTATTCATATTCATATTCTGTCTCTCTATCTTTCTAAAAACTATTTCAAATGACTAATTCATACCTAATATTCTTGTAATTACTTCTCCAACCTAAAAAAAATATGCTTATCTAATAAGTGCATGTTGATCTAACAGTTACTAAACAAGTCTCTTGGGTATACCAAAATGGAAGGTGCTATATCAGGGCCATAACTAGACATTTTTGTACCTCAGGCAGGCAACACAAAATGCTACTCTGTGTTGTGTATTAGATGATTAACAACTATGATTATGTCATGAGACCAGGCTTATTATTTAAAGATACCACATTGATGTCCAGAAATAATAAGTGACAACAGTCACAGAGAGAATAGCTAAAGAACAGCAACAAGAACCAAAACCAGATCCAATGGTCACATTTGTTGTTTTAGTATAGGATCATAGGAGTTAGAACTGAGACTTTAGAGAGAATCCTCCTCTTCCTTCGTGGCTCAACTCAATTATTGCCTCTTATGTGTTCCCTCTCAACTATGAAGCTCTGATTCTTACTGGAATAAGGGTGGATATAGAGATGGATCCATCCATATATATGGATAAGGACGAATTGATCCTATGAACGGAAAAAAACCCAAGATGTATTGCCAACCAATGGTGAATAAGAAATCTGCTTTCCTCTATGAAGGACAGCATTCGTACTACTAATCACTTGGGTAGTACAGAAGTATAGTACCCAGTCATAGCCTGGAGAGGAGTCATCCCAAAGTCTACATTAGTAGACTAGGGGAAAGGGTTTTCTGAAGAGTAGAGAGGGAGAGCTAAATGGTCTACAGCTAGTTTCCTGAGTTCATACCTCGCCTTGGCTACTTACTACCTGGGCAGGTAACTTAACCTTGGTTTGCCTCAGTTTTGTCAACTTACTCTTTTGCGGATCATAATAATATTTGTAAATAATATTATTTACAAATAAATAATATTTGTAAAAAAATAAAAATAAAAAGTACTTAGCAAAATGCCTGGCAGATAGTAAGTACTGTAGAAATACTTTTTTCCTTCTCTTCCCTTTCTTTCCCCCAATCCAAGATCCTCTGGCTCCCTTAGGAAGGTTCTGCTAGATTAATATCAACTTGGTATGAATCAGTTGCATGTCTTATTCTTCGGAGGAGGTTCTGCATTTTCAAAGAAATTCTTAAAGGAATAAGACTCAAAGGAAAGAATCTCTAACTGAAGAATCAGAGTAATAACTGGGTAGGGGAGATATTTGGGAACAAGGGGGACAGTCCTAGAGTCTCTCAAATAACAATATGTGTATATATATATAGCCTTATATATAAAAAGAATGGATGATTGACAACACACACACACACACACACACACACATATATATATAATAGAATTATAGGATTGCAGGGTGGCTAGGTAGCGCAGTGAGTAGAGCGCTGGCCCTGGAGTCAGAAGGACCTGAGTTCGGATCCGGCCTCAGACACTTAATGCACAAACAAAAACCTAGCCGTGTGACCTTGGGCAAGTTACTTAACCCCAATAGCCCTCCAAAAAGAAGAAAAAAAACAAATTATAGGATTGTGAGAAGGACTCTTATAGATAATTTAGTCCATCTCTTTTGCTTTCATAAATGTTAAAACTGAGATTCAAATACATGAAGTGATTTGTCCAAGGTCACAGAATTAACATGGAGACAGAGTTGAGATCTGAACCTAGTTCTTCTGACTAAATGTAGTGTTCTACTAAATCAAAGCCCATCATCTTCTTAGAAATAGCAAATCATAAAAGATTATGAAAACGTTTCAGAGAAACCTGAGAAGACCTTTTTGAACTGATGCAGAACAAAGTGAGCAGAACCAGGAGAGCCATTTATACAAGAAAAATAGCAATTTTACAAGAAAAATAATTTTGAAAGATTTTAGAACTTTGATCAGTACAATGACCAAGCAGGTTTCCAAACAACCCAGGATGAACCGTGCTGCCCACCTCCTGAAAAAGGAGACAATAAATTGAAGATATAGAATAAGACATACATTTTTATAAGTGTTCAATGCAGGAATTTGATTTGTCTTAATAAGCATTTTTGATATAAGGGGTTTGATTTTCTCTTTTTTTCTAGTGGGAGAGGCAGGAGAAAAGAAAGAAGAGAAAATAAAATTTTGTTCATCTAAAATAATAATATTAAATTTAAAAATAAAATAATGATGGCAAAGGTGTTTGTTCAATTTCTAATCTATTGTTATTCAGAAAATACATTACCATCCTGCATTTTCCAACAAATTCCGGACAATGGCTTGAGGTGGTGAGCAGTTATAATATCCCATGCCAATGTAGGATCTCCAGATCTTATTTTTGCTTGCGATATCATGCAGGGTTGCAAGGATTTCATTTTCACCTGATTTTGGAGAAAAAGAGAAATGTTAAGAATATCAAATTGAGGGGCGGCTAGGTGGCGCAGTGATTAAGAGCGCCGGCCTCGGAGTTTGGATGACCCGAGATCAGATCCGGCCTCAGAAAATGAGCACCCACGCATAAATAATGACTAGCCCTGTAACCTTGAGCAAGTTACTTAACCCCAATTGCTTTAAAAAAAAAAAAAATGTCAAATTGATCTTAGAAGGGAATGTTAATTATAGTTTATGAAACCTTTTTGTTTTCATAAGTACTTTATGGAAAGTCAAAAAACACATTAACTTAATCCACAAGGCAATGAGGAAATAATTCCATGAGCCTCTAATGGAGACCCAGCACTGTGCAAGGCTCCTGAGAAGGAATAAAAATGACAGTGTCTCTTTTCCAAAATGAGAAGAGAATACAACCAAGTTGTCTCTATTAACAGAGCATGGACCACATGTGATGTGCCAGTGATCTCAAAGTCAAATAGAAACAGTTCCCTGCTTGGTGGCAGATTGACTTAGAAAAACATAAATTAACATTAACTATGTTGTGCAGTATTCTTAATTATTTTGCTAAACATTTGCCAATTACACTGTAATCTGGTTGGCTGTACTCCTGAGTTTTGACACCTCTGCTGTATACCTTCTATCCCTCAAAGTGTTTTGAACAGAGTTAGAATTCAGTAAATGTGTATTCCCTGATCCTCCCTTGTCAGTAACAAACTTCCCCTCTTGGACTTCACATGACACTTTATTTTATACTTCTCTAATGGATTGATTATAGTTTTGTGTTAGTTGTATGTGTATGCCACTTATTCTCCAACTAGATGGTAAGTTCCCAAGGATATGAATCATGTCTTATTGACAGTGCTCAGAAGCATTCTATACACATTAAGGGCTCCATTGATTGAATGATTGAATAAAAACTAAGGTGACTTTTCACTTTAGAAAATAATTTCTACCTTTTCTTTCTACCCAGTTTAACCAGAATTCACTATAGACTATGGTACATATGATTTTTAGTTTCCCAAACTAAGCATTGCAAGACTTCTACTCTCCAATCACTGCCCTTTAGAAAATTCACAATGATGGTGGTGTCCTTCATAAGAGTGGGGAAGGAAATAAGTATCTATTTAAGTTTTTTATAAATATTATCTTATTTGATCCTTACAACCACTCTGGGAGGTAGGTGCTGTTACTATCCCCATTTTATGGTTGAGGAAATTGAGGCAGACAGAGCTCGTAAAGGTCTGAGGATGGATTTGAACTTAGGTCTTCCTGACTCCAGACCCAATACTCCAGACCCAACGCTGTACCAGATACCTCTTCTCTGGAAAAACTGGATTCAAATTCACCCACAGACCTTACTAGCTACGTGACCATAGGCCACTCACCTTACTTCTCAGAAACCCAATTTCTGCATCTGTAAACTATAATAGCAACATCCTTACCATGTTGTTGTGAGGACTGAACATGATAGAAATACATAAAGCATTTTTCTAAACATAAGCCTATATAAATGTAAGCTGTTACTAACCTCCTCCAAAAGTGAATGCATAATGAAAAATATACTTTTGGGACGTGACAATATGCGAATTTGTTTTGTTTGATTATGGATATTGTGATGAGGACTGTGTTTTTTCCTTTTTTCTTTTCAAAGAAAGAAAGAAAGAAGCCTTTAAGTGCCTACTTACTATGTGCTGGGAATTGTGCTAAACACTTTGCAAATATTCTGTCAATGATCTTCATGATAACCTTTGGATGTAGATTTATTAATTATGCCTGTTTTACAGCTTAGGAAACTCAGGCAGAGTTAAATGACTTGCCCAGGGTCATACAGCTAGTATCTCTGAGACCAGATATGAATTCAAGATATTCTTCACAGGGCCCAGCACACTATCCACTGTGCCACATAGCAGCCTCAAAAGGGGTGGGGAAAGTAGGAGGGAAAGAAAAGAAGTTTGCTAATTAAAAAAATATATATATATATTGCTAATTAAAAAATATATATATATTTTTTTTGCTTTTTTTTTGGAGAGCAATTGAGGTTAAGTAACTTCCTCAAGGTCACATGGCTAGGTTTTTTGTTTGTGCGTTAAGTGGCTGAGGCCAGATCCGAACTCAGGTCCTTCTGACTCCAGGGCCAATGCTCTACTCACTGCACCACCTAGCCGCCCCTAAATTAAAAATATTTTTAAAGAAAAAAAATTATTATTTCAAATATAAGTTATTATTGAACTTGAATTCAAACCCAGTGCTTGGCCCCAGAAAGTGCACCTAGAAGCAACTGATTTAAGTTAAAGAATGGCCAATTTTGACTTAACATAAGGAAGGACTTTTTAATAACAAGAGTCCATCACATTCAATAATGAAATGGAATGACTCAGTAGGTAGTGAGTTCCCCTCATTGGGGCCTCTAAGGAGAGGCTAACCATATGACTACTCACCAGATATTCCTGCTCAGGCAGTCTGAAATAGAGGACCTTTGAGAGCCTTCCAATGATGCTTTGGTGTTTATATAATTTTTTTTTTTCAGTTCAGAGAATCCTTTGGCCCTAAGTAGCCCTAGACCAAAGTCTTCTATAATGTGGCTGTATACTCTTGTCTCTATTTAGGCTGCTCTCTGTCTCATGCAACAAATATGCCATATTCTTTCCTGCCTGCCTTTAGGCCTTTGGCCATGTTGTTCACCGTACCTGGAATGCCCTCTCTTCTCTCAGTTTATTCAAATCATATCCATACTCAGCTCAAACCCATGTCTTTCCTGCCCGAAATGATTCCCAACTTAGGTAGGTAAACAAGTACAGCATAAAGAAAATGGAATTTGGTATCAGAATATTTGCACATGAGTTCTTGATCTTAACAAGTCTTCACTTCAATGAGAGATTAAGATTTGGCCCACATCACAGAACTAGGAATAATAGGTGGATTTAGGATCGATATAAAGAAAAACTTCCAAAGTAGAATAGAGCTTCTTTGGGAGGCAATGTGCTGTTGCCCATGCTCCCACCATAGGCCCTTATCACCAGCCTAGAAGCTGTTCTACTATGATTAGTTGCAATGGAGAAAGGGATCCCAGGCCAGATGATGGACCAGAAGTCCCTTCCAATTCAGATTCTATGAAATGACCTCACCTCTGGGTATAGCTCCTCACCTATGAAAGGGCAACAATAATACCTGTACTACTTCCCTCAAAAGGCTGAGTGAGGATTAAATAAAACACTGTTTGCACAGCACTATGAAAATGTTAGAAAAACTGCTGGGAAAACTGGAAAATAGTATGGCAGAAACTAGGCATAGACCAATCTTACACTATATGCCAAGATGAAGTCAAAATCTGTACACAATTTAAATATAAAGGCTGATACTATAAGAAAATTAGGAGAGCAAGGAATAGTTTACCTGTCAGATTTATGGAGAATGGAAGAATTTTTGACCAGAGATAGAACATTATGAAATGCTAAATGGATAATTTTGATTACATTAAATTGAGAAGTTTTTACATGAACAAAGTCAATGCAACCAAGATTAGAAAGGAGAGAGAAAGCTGTGAAACAATTTTTATAATCAGTATATCTGATAAAGGCCTTATTTCTCAAATATATAAAGAACTGAGTCAAATTTTAAGTGATTCTCCAACTGATAAACTGTGGTCAAAGGATATGAACAGTTTTCAGATGAATGAATTAAAGCTATCTATAAGCATATGGAAAAGTTGCTCTAAATCACTATTGATTAGAGAAATACAAATGAAAACAGCTCTGAGGTACCACATCACACCTATCAGATTGGCTAACATGACAGAACAGAAAAGTGATAAATGTTGGAGAAGATGTGGGAAAGTTGGAAAACTAATTCCTTGTTGGTGGAGCTATGAGCTAATCCAACCATTCTAGAGAGCAATTTGGAACTATGCCCAAAGGGCTACAAAAAATGGACACACCCTTAGACCCAGCAATACCACTTCTAGGTCAGTATTCCAAAGAAATCCTACAAATTGGAAAAGGACCCACATGTACAAAAACATTTATAGCAACTCTTTTTGTGGTGACCAAGAATTGAAAATTGAATTGAAAATTCTCCATCAATTGGAGAGTGGCTGAACAAGTTGTGATATATGAATGTGATAGAATACTATTGTTCCAAGAAATGATGAACAGGCAAACTTAAAAAAAACCTGAAAAGACTTACATGAACTGATGCTGAGTGAAGTGAGCAGAACAAGAGAACATTGTATACAGTAACATCAACATCGTGCGATGGCACTTCTCAGCAATGCAAGAATCTAAGACAACTCCAAAAGACTCATGATGGAAAATGTATCCAGACTGTGGAGTCTGAATACAAATGGAAACATCCTACTTGCTTTTTGTTATTATCTCTTCTTTCTTGTGGTTCTTCCCATTTGTTCTAACTCTTCTTTACAGTATATATAGCCTATATCAGACTGTATGGCATCATGGGGAGGGGGGAGGGAAAGGAGGGGAAGAAAATTTAGAAATCAAAATCTTATGTAAGTGAATGTTGAAAACTAAAAATAATTTTTAAAAAAAGAAAATGTTAGCCATTTGTTCAGATAATCTCCTTTCTGTTTTATTCATTAAATGTCTTAAATTGTTTTAAATTTTTAAGCTACTTCAAGTCCTTTTGGAAGCAGATGGGGGCATTAAATATTTAATATATAAGCCAGTTTGACTGTGAAATTAGTCTATTCAACTCTCATGACAGAAGGGGTTGCTTACCCAGAACCTGTTAGCCAGTTACTTAAAATGCATTACTTCTGGCCCTTGTCTTCAATTCCATGTCATTTCCCAATGACTAGTTTCTGAACAGTCAGGATAGCCATGGCATGATTTTTATTATTAATAACAGTAGAAATAAGTCCCACTTTGTCACCTCTTTTAATCTAGCATATTGATTTAATTGGGTACCTGGACAAAATGTGCTGTATCAAAAATTTACTGATACATGAGATCATTTTTTTGAGGTTGAGTGTTATCATTCATTCATTCATTTATTCTTTTTCTATTAATTCAACAAACATTGTGAACTTACTCTATAAAGCACTTTTATCATATAAATTCTGTCTTTGTTCCTCTACCTCTCTATAAACAGAGGAATTAGAGGTTCCACTTCTATTTAATTATGACTGGAAAACCACCTTTTTACTATACTTGCTCTCATATTGATTTTAATAGCAGAGAAAAGTCTATATATATCCCAAGATAGAAAAAGCCTACCATATACAGAACAGAGACACTATGCTAGGTGAACTATTAACCCTATTAAACTCAATTTGAATATCATTAACCTGTTAACTGCTTCCCCCTCCCCCCAATTTCCTCATGAAAAAAAGACATCTCCCCTTCCCCCACAAGGAGAACTCATGGGGAATTAATTCCTAACAGATGTGTCTTTATGCCAGACTGAATTAAAGAAGCTAGCTGATTCATAGGCCTCAAAATTTCCCCTCCTCCTTCCAGTAAGTAAATAGGACATATGACTGGCCACCAGACTTATCCTGGAAGAATTCTTGCTTGATTTCAGGAATTGCTGGCTAATACAAGGAAAGTTAAGAAATCTCAAGGCAACATCAGAGAAGGCAAGTTGCTAATTCATCCACACAAGGATCACACAGGAAAGCCAATTGCTAAACAACTGCTATAGCAAAATATCATTTTCTCATTTGAAGGGGATGGGGTAATGCAGAAGCACCCCAGGAAGGGGACCTTAATTAATGGTTCTAGGCACCTGTATTATAGCTGGGCCAGCTCTAATTAGACTTCAAGGAATGGTTAAGCACCACTGGGGTGGTTCTTCACACAGGAAGACAAAAGGACAAAGGTCGGAAGCTCAAACCTTAGAAAAAGGAAAGTTGGAACTTTTTGACATTTTTTCCTACTTAAGTTACCTAGAGTTGTCTTCTATAAGTATAGTTTGAAAAGTTAGCTTTCTCCAAATTCAAACCTAATAAACCATATGAACAAAATATGATACTATGGATATGTATTGTGATTCTCTCTGTGTATACACAAATGCCTATTTTTTCCCCAGTGTACAAGAAACTAAAGGATGAGCATTAGGGAACTATGTCACTGACCTTTTATAACTTCCCATGACTCCCACTCAAGTTCAAAGAGCATAGCATTTCTTTAATCTATGTTGAACTTCACCCCCATCTCTGTATTTCAGTCTGAAAACCAAATGATTCCCCTTCAATCCTTTTTTTTTTTTTAAATCCCTGCAGTTACAATCAGTGCTACAAAACCTGCAGAAAGGCTGTATGATGTAATGGATTGGGAACCATTAGATCAAGGTTTAAGTCAGAGCCCTGGGCACACCATTAACCCTTTTGAACTTCGGTTTCCTCTCAACAGGATTAATGATATTAGCCCTGCATGTGTCATGAGATTGCTTCATGGAAAGTCATTTGTAAAATATAAAGTGCTACAAATCAGTGCCATTGTTGTTATTATTGTGCAATTTTTAAATTTGGAGGCAAATATCAAATAGCCTACTGAACTGTATGAACAGGACTATCACCAAGATTTTACCCAGATTTATCCTTCTTCAAAATTTTATGAATGTCTGAGAATGAAAGCCAGACCCCCACAGTCATGTCATAGAAGTCAAAACCCACCTCTTTTTTTGCCATTTGGTAAAATCCCCCGATTCAGAGTTTTAAAAAAAAAAGTATTAATTATGTAAATGGAAGGAATAACTACACAAATGCAAAAATAAAAAATGAATATTGCTAATTATAAAGAAGAAGCAGAGCTAGAAAGACAAGATATAAGAGGATGCTTCCAACCCACCCTCTAGCAGAGGTACAAGTTCCCCAGGCATTGCATATTGCATATGGTTTTAGACTTTTTCAATATATTGATCAGTTGTGCTAATTTTTTTCCCTTCATTTTCTCTCTCTCTTTTTTTTTTTAAGACCTTTAAAAAAAATTTACTATTTTCATATGGAATAGCTCTCTGGGAGGGAGGGGGAGAGATACTGTGGAAAACTGAGATGATGTGAAAAACAAAAGACATCAATAAAAACTTATTTTTAAAAAAGTATCAATTTTAGTGTCTTTTCCCCTCTTCCTCTTTTTTCTTTTAAAAAATTCTTTGTTAAATGGGATGATTTTCTGGGTGGGGGAAGAGGAAATACAGGGGGAAATCTGGGTAATTATTAAAAACAAAAAGACATAAAAAACTTTTCTAAAAAAGATGCCTTCAAACTCTATTTTGGGAGGCCCTTAAACCCTTGCTTGGGAAACTCTTGTTTTCTTTACTAGAATGCAGGTCTTTAGTAAATTGAGATTAGAAGCATGAGATACTAGGTGCACCCTCTGAGCCAAGAATGAATCAGGACAAAGGACTGAGCAGGCTACACTGCTTGGACAGCTGAAGCCTGTTTTGGTTTGATTCTCCATGGGAGAGCAATCTAGTTGCAAAACATCTAGTTTTGATGTCATGTTATTCTTCACCGCTTAAACCAAAAGACAACCTGACTGCCAACTTTAACTGGGTCCTATCTCCCATTGGGAAAATAAGACAGGATGAGTTGAAATAACAGGAAGAAGAGTTAGAACATCTTTATATATACATGGGGATTAACTTCAAACTGCCATTGTCCCAGTCAGACAAACTACCATCATTTTCTACAGTATAGACCTACGTTTTACCTCTCTGTCCACAAAGAGTGTTAATGATGTTAATCTCTGATCCTCATAACAGCCCTGTGAGGCTATTACTATCCCCATTTTATAGATGAGGAAATGGAGATTGATAATTTGCCAGGGACACGTAACCAAGTGTCAGAGGCAGGATT
Source organism: Gymnobelideus leadbeateri (assembly GCA_011680675.1). NCBI lineage: Eukaryota > Metazoa > Chordata > Mammalia > Diprotodontia > Petauridae > Gymnobelideus > Gymnobelideus leadbeateri. The sequence continues at coordinate 57,206 of WOXC01012300.1, forward strand.
CATACTCAGATCTTCCTAACTCCAAGTCCCATAGTTTATCTGTTTGGTTTGACATCTAGCTTCCTACTTCAAGTTTAATGCTCTTGATACTAGTGCTATGCTCTTGGCTGTGAAATAACTTCCAACTGCAGTCCCCTGACTTCTGGGAAGTCTTGAGATATATATTTCCCAAACCCAGATTCAAAGAAAGAAACCACATTCCAGGAAATTCCAACCTTGAGATATGGAAGTATGAAGCCATTCAGCATAAGGAGGGAACCTTAGTAATTAGAGGGCAAAGAGAAATGGCAGTTATAAAGATGGAGAGAATAACCAGGTATAGCTGGTTTCTGGGAAGCAGAACAAGGGAGGATGTTAAATGTAGGAAAAAGCCATAGGATCATGAGTTTAATTGAGAGTAATGATTCTCACACCAATAGCACGGGAATATGGAGATTATACCTCTGTTATTTACTTTATTATTGTATCAATTAAAAATTTTGCTATTTGATGTATGGCTACTGGAATATCTTTGTGTAATTATGATTTCCCAAAAACACCCAGAACCTATGCATAGTATGGATTTCTAAAGTCAAGTGTAATCCTTTCTATATTTGTAGAGTGCAATTTTAGTACCTAGGACAAGCAGAATAACATGGGATCTTAAGTTAACTTTGTAACTCATGATGTGAAAAGGATAGATGCAATTAAGACAAATTCAGCTGAGCAGAAGGGGAAATTAGTTTCTATAGAGGCTCGCAGATGTATGCTATTAACATCCATTCCTTATTATGAACAACAGCATACATTTCACTTGTCAGATGGCTAGCTGGAAGGCAGGGTGCAGTCTGTGACAATGTGAACACAGTGATATTAACTGACTGACTCTCCTGGAAATGAATAAAACCCATGATCTTGACTTTCTGAGATGCTCTGTCTATTTAATTGAGCCAACCCATCAAAGACAAATTCATAGGATCACAAATTTATACCTGAGAGGACCTTACAGACTACCAAATACAATCATCTCATTTTATGGCAAAGAACACTGAAGTCCTCCTCTTCTGGCATTCCACTATCCAGCCCATCTCCATATATTTGTACAGGTTGTCTGCCATGTTTGAAATGCACACCTTCTTCACCACTGCTTCTGAGAATATCAAAAGTTCTTTCAAAGCTCAGCTCACATGCCATCTCCTACATGAGGTCTTTCCTAATCCCCTACCCTCAGTTGTAAGATGTCTCCCTTCAAATGATGTTACATTTATCTTGTATTTTACCAATGATTCTATATGTACATATTGTTTCCACCAATAAAATGTAAGCCCCTTGACAAGAACTATTTCACTTTTTTCTTTGTATCCCCAGTGCCTACCACAGTAAAAATAATAATAATAATAATAATAATAATAATGATAGCAGCTAACATTGATATAGCACTTAACTATACGTGGTGGGGTCTCAATAAAGGCTTATTATTTAATCCAAGTCCGCAGTCCACTTGTCTACAGTCATAAAAAGCATTAAGTATTGGAGCCAGGATTCAATCTGACTCCCAATCTACTGCTTCTATCACTATATTAGGTGGTCTCCCAATGTACAGCTTTATGACAATCTGAATTGCTCTCAATATTATCTGATGGGAATTGCTGGGTATTTCTTTAGTTCACTTTGGCTAAATAAGGTCAAACAAGTACCTTTTGGAAGCCAGGAAAATAAAGCCCAGTAACCTAAGGAGAACAAATGCCTTATTGGGTCCTAGACCAAAACTACAAATCCCATGGTTATAACATGATGTTTCAATGAAATCCTATGAGAACAAGGGATAAATGATGAATATAGGAATATGGGAAGATGATGAAGAAGGAATAGGAGAAGGAAAACATAAGTTCACCTATTCAACTTGTCTGACAATGACCAGTCACTCAAGGAAAAGTTTTTAATCCACTGATCAGATCTCTATCAAGTCCCAAAACCAAAGAAAGCAACGAAACCCTCTGTTAAAATTAAAGTCACATTCTCTTTCCCCTACCCCAAGAAGTTTCTTGCTCAAAGAATGTTGTCATTTATTCCAATTCCTTTGCATGTTTCCTCACTTATTAGAAAGCTCACTGTATGAAAAAAAAAAAGTATCATGAAAATCCCTGATACATGACTTCTTATCCTTACCTGTATGAACAAAGTGGAATATGTAACATAAAAGGGAAAAAAATCTAAGCAAAATCCACAGCAATACACATTCTCTGCTGATAGCTCTATATTCTACAAAAAATATCCTCTCCTTTTCATGGCTCTGATTCCTGTAAATGGCTCCCTCTCAGAATGTGAACCAAAACAATGTAGCCAACCAAGAGAGAAAAAGAAAGTAAGGACCCATTAGGAAACACCTGGAAAGCTGCCATCATTTCCAATATCCTTGTCTCCAGTTTTCTAGGGCAGCCCAAATGATGTGCTCCCTCCCCTCAAAGTAGTCAAGTAATCCTTCTAGAACCTGAACTGCCAATTCTTTCCTTGTTGAATGAATGACTATTCTTGACCTTGTTTATCCCTCTAACTCAGCATATTTCGTAATGCTAAGGAAAACACGCAGGACTTAACCTACCAAGAACAGAGTTCATTGATCTCTCTGACCTTAGAATTCATAGGTAAGGGGGATGTGTGAATGTTGAATCACTGCTGACTCTTCGAAAAGCTCAGTTAATGTTCTTACATTGCCTACTTAACAGAAACTTTTAGAATAAGAGAGAAAAGTTCCTTCTGCCACTTAGAGGAGGCTGCCATAATACATGATGTGATGTCAAAGAAATTTTTTAAAAATATTTTTTAAATCTTTTATGATAAGTCAAGTTATCTTGAGGGCTTTCTGATGGAAGCAACCTTCCATGATGAAAAAATTATAAAATGACCCCTTTGTGTGAAACAGCTACCTGAGCAACAGTTGCTGTTATCATTCAATTCAGATTCAATCAATCAAAAAGCAATTATTAAGCACCTACTGAGTGCCAAGTAATATGCTAGGTGCTGGGGATACATAAACAAAAAAATTAAATATTGCCTTTCCTTATTTACATTTTACAAGAGGAAAACAATATGTGTGTCAATACGTGAAAACATCTAGAAGGGCAATATTGGGGTTTTTTCAACATCTAAGAGGTTTCTTTGGGGCAATGATTGTGACAATTTTGGCCTTTAAAAAATATTAAAAATAAATTTGTTTTAAAAATTGCAAAAAGAAACAACCAACTTTCTAGCAGTAATGAATTGGTTAGGTTGTTAAACACTCCTGAAGGAAAAGCCAGTAGACACTTATTAATGGAAGCTATTTCTTATGTCAACTGAAATGCAAGTTTCAACAATAATCCCATGTCTTGATATTTATTAGGTGTGTAATCATGAACAAGTCAGTTCTTTAATCTATAAAATGGGGATAATCATACCTGTAGTTTCTACTTCACAGGCTACTGTAAGGCTTAAATAATTTTTAAAAATGTAAAAATCTTTGCTGTGCAAATGTTGAGTATGATGATGATGCTCTAGAAGAGGCAATCAATTCAACCAGAAATTAGTAAGCACCTATTATGTGCTTGCTAATCAATGAATCAGTCCCTTGCCCTCAAGGAGCTTACAGTCTAGCTGGGGAAAGATGATAATCAGTTTGGATGAATGAAAAGGAAGAAAGGAAGGAAAGAAAGAAGGAAAACAAAGGAAAGAAGGAAGGGAGGAAAGAAAGAAGGAAGGAAAGAAAGAAAGAAAGAAAGAAAGAAAGAAAGAAAGAAAGAAAGAAAGAGCAAGGAAGGAAGGAAAGAAAGAAAGAAAGAAAGAAAGAAAGAAAGAAAGAAAGAAAGAGGAAGGAAGAAAGGAAGGAAGGAAGGAAGGAAGGAAGGAAGGAAGGAAGGAAGGAAGGAAGGAAGGAAAAAATAGATACAGAATGATTTTGAAGAGAAGGAAATAGCAGTTGGGGGAACATAAGGAATGACCTCACATAGAAGTTAGCCAAGGAAAAGGCAGAGCAAATTCCAGATATGCAGGACAGCTAATGTAAAGGCATAGAGAAAAAAAGATTCCATTTATAAGAAACAGCAAGAGAGGCAGTTTGGCTGGATGATAATGAATATGAAAGGGGAGTCATGTTCAAGAAGGATGGAAAGATAGGTTGGGGGCAAGTTGGAAAAGGCTTTAATGCCAAACAAAGGAGTTTGTATTTGATACTGGAGGGAATAGGGAGCCACTGTAGTTTGCTGATCCTATGAGTGACATGGCCCAACTTTTGCTTTAAGAAAATCCCTAGCAACTGAGGGAAGACTGTATTAGACAAGGGACAGACCAATAAGGAAGCTATTGCAATAGTCCAGGTAAGAAACAATAAGAGAGTGAACTAGGCTGGTAGCTGTATGAGTGGAGAAGGGAACAGATGCAAGAGATGTTATGGTGGCAGAAACAAGACTAGGGAAATAATTGTGATGGGGTACAGGTTCCAGGAAACCCCTTGAACTCTGATTTGAATCTTCCCACTTGATGAGGCCATAAACTTTTCATTATTGCTAGGTCCTTATCTGTTACTCTTAACCTAGCCTAGCCCTCCATTGTCCAACTGCTTCCCACCCTTGATCCTATCAAAATATCTATACCCAATTTGTTACCTTTAAACTAGCCTAGCCTTCCATTGTCTGTCACCTCCAGGTGGGCTTCAGCTATTTCCCACCTTTGATCCCATTCCTGGAGTCTAACCTCAGTTCCATCAAAGATGCTCCTTAGACTCTTCCTCAGGACCTTCCCCAAACCCCTCCTCTAGACCATGCCTAGATCCCTCCCACAGTCTTTCTGTATATAAGATTGATCCATCTTGCCTCTAGGAAAGGACTGAGATTAATCTAGCCCAGACTCACTACTCTGTATCAGATTATTCTGGACTGCTTGTCAATACAAGCTTCACAAATACTTAGGCTCCTTTAAGAGTCTACCCATTATGGCGAATCTTTAATAAACTTTGCTTTACTTTGATTGAGAGAAGACTTAAGTGGAATTCATTCAACAGGACCTGGCACATTGGTATTTTGGGGTCTTGAGCATCCCTAAAAGCCTAAACCTCAACAATTATATATTTGTGATAAAAATGAGTGAGGAATCAATGATAATAATGTGACTGAAAAGATGGCAGTGTCTTCTATAGAAATAAGGAAGTTCAAAAGACAGTAAGTTTGGAGGAAAATACAGTAAGTTCAGTTTGTGACATGATGAATTTTGAGATGTATCTGGATATCCAGTTTGAAAAGCTGATTCAGAAATTGCTGCTATGGAACTGGAGCTTAAGAGAGGGGCTAGGACTAGAAATACAGATCCTGAAATCACCACCAAAGAAAGACTAGAACAGAGCCTTGGAGGACACTCACAGTTATAAGACATCAAAGGAGATTGAGACGAATCAATCTTATGGGTAGAAGAACCAAAAAAAAAAAAAAAAAAAGCAGTGTCATGGAAATCCAAAAAGGAAAGAGTACCTAGGAGAAGAGGATGATCAACAATGACAAATGTTGCAGAGAGATTAAAAAAAGTATAAGGATTAAGAGAAAGATCATCAGAATTGACAATGAAGAGATCATTGGTGACTTTTTCAGTTAAGTGATGAGGTAGGAAATGAGATTATAAGCAAAAAAATTTGGACTAAAATGAGAAGAGAGGAAGGCATTCAAGGCAACAAAGAACATTTTTCCAAGGAGTTTGGGTGAAAAAAGGAGAAGCATAGAAAGATAGCTTGCAAAACAATAAAATCTAGTGAAGGTGTTCTAAGGATGGGGGGAAATTGTACAACCAGGAGTCAGGAGATAGGGAGAAATTAAAGATTAGAGAGAGAAAAGGGTGATGGTGGGGACAATATTCCAGTGGAAATAAATGAGAGGGAAGGGAATCAAGAGTGCATATAAAAAGGTTAACCTTGGCCAGGAGAAGGGTCATCTCTTCATTAGAGAATGGAGTAAAGGAGGAGAAAATGGGTGATGGTGTCAAGGGACTGAGATGAAAAGAAAGAGAAGGGAGAGTTCACAGTGAATGACCTCTATTTTCCCAATAACTTGGTCTTCAGTTGTGAAGGCTAGGGGAGGGATAGTGGGGGAGGATTCTGAAGAGAAGGTTTAGAATAGTTAATGTGAGGAGTGGTCTAGAAAATCAATCAGGAAGTTGAGATTATATAACAAATTTACAATTAAACTGGTCGTTTACCTAAGCGACTTTCTCCAAATACATTAACCAACAGATAAGTAGGAATGGAACAGGAAATTCCAGGCTCCGGGTCACTACCCCACAAAAACATATTTACCTCCTCCCTCATGCCTTCCCCACTTTCCCCCTGTCCCTTTGGCCTCCCAAAAAGAAGAGGCAGCAGGATGTAATGAAAAGACTAAGCTTAGAAAGACAAGACCTGGGTTTGAGTCTTGGTTTTATCACCTATTAGCTACATACTTTTAGGTAAGTCACTTCATCTCAGTTTTCTCATCTGTAAAATGGACTAAATCACCTCTAAAGCCTTAGACAGTCTTTGAAAACCCAGAGAAATCTTTTTTTTCTTTAAAATCATTTACCTGAATTCCACTTCACTTTCCCTGCCTAAACACTTCACCTTAAGATCAGACCCTCTCAAATAATTTGTTGTTACTGTCCTTACTAATAATCATTGTTTCCATCCTTAGCTCATAATAGCCCTGTGAAAGTGAAAATATTAACTGCATTTTACAGATAACGAAACTGAAAAGCAAAGTGATGATTTGCCCATAAAAATTCTCCTATTGAAGTATAGAGCTGAGATTCAAACTTATAGTTTGGAAGGAGACTTACATATCGGTGAGCCCAAAATTGACAGATGAAGTCACTGAAGGCTAGAGAGGTATGGAACACACAGGTAGAAGGTGGCAGAGCTAGGATTACACAGAAAGTCCATTGACTTCAAATGCAATAGCATTTCCACTTTACCATTATGCTTAGAGAAACCCATATTTTTGTCCATCTCTAAAACACCTAAATTTCTACCCAATAGCCTCTCCAACTACAAATCACAGAATTTTTTAAAATACATCACTTCTAGCCATGTAGTACAGTGGAAAAAGGCACTGGATTTGATTCTTGGTTTAAATCAGTGGCAAGACATTTCCCCTCTTTGGACCGTGGTTTCCTTTTCTGTATAATGAGGGGCCTGGACTAGACAATATTTGCAGTCCCTTCCATTCTTCTGAACACGAAAAAAGGATTCTTAAGGAAATTGCCAGTTCTGAAGTCTTACTTGACATGCATATATATATATATAAGTTTAAGTGTACACATAAGTTTAAGTTTAAGTGTACACATACACACACACACACACACACACACACACACACACACACACACACACACACTTTATCTAAACCATCATTACTGATTTTGGAAAAAGCTTCCTCTCTTTTTTTTTTTTTTTTTTTGGAGGGGGAAAGGCAGGGCAATTGGGGTTAAGTTACTTGCCAAAGGTCACACAGCTAGCTGTGTATTAAGTGTCTGAGGCCAAATTTGAACTCGGGTCTTCCTGACTCCAGGGACCATGCTCTACTCACTGTGCCACCTAGCTACCCCTAAAGCTTCCTCTTAAAAGGCATTATATCAGAAATCTGCTAGGAGACTAATGATATCCATGCTGGTATTTTCCCTAGCTAATTGTAGTGGGAATTGGAAGATCTTCCCTGCCCCTTGTATTTTCAATCATACTTGTACTTAGCAACTTGTTTCAAGTTCTTGATTATATAAAGTATTAAGATCCAAAACTTTTGAATGCCACAGTGGGAGGAAGTTGCTGATGTAATGGGAAGGGGTGGAACAGGGAAGAGCTAATACCATATATAAAACAAAGCCCAAGCTAGAGAGCCTGAACTTCTGAGAGCTGCTAAGAGCTTCTGAGAGGCAGACAGAACTGCCAGGAGTAAGAATTGCTGAGAGAGAGAGAGAGGGAGAGGGAGAGAGAGAACCCACTTGTGAACTTCTGAGAGCTAGCCAGAGCTGCTGAGAACTTCTGAGAGCCATACAGAACTGCCAGAACAAGAACTGAGAAATGGGAAGCGAGGAGAACTAGGAAGAAGCATGACTGTGGTGCCGGTACTTTGTCTGTTTTGATGCTACTTTGTCAGATTTGTCTGTTGATAGACATTGCTGTTGTTACAGAAGCCCTGAAAGAAGATTTTCCTGTTATATGTTTACAGAAATCCTAGAAGAGGGTCTTACTGACATTTTCAGAGGTCTTGGGACTATACTGATGATTTGTGTTGAGTTCTCAGCCCTTGTTTGCAGGTCTGAGTTCATTTCACAGGCAGATAGTGAATTGATGGTGCCAGCAATGTGAATGAATGTTATTGTTAAGCTTTGTCTTCCCAGGAACAGAAAATGTAAAGGACTTGAGGTGAACTAGACACTGTGAGCTTCAATATGGAACAGGAACTGCACAAGGAGCTGGACAAGGAACTGAGCACTATCTGCCTTTGAAATCAGGTGGCAGTTGGATAGATTCAGACAGGAACTGAGACCATGGAAGAGGAACCATGGAAGCTGAGAGGCTGCCTTGAGTCAAGATGAAAAGACCTTTCCTTGGGTTTTTAATGCAAACTGATAAGATCATGATTTACTGTGGCCTAGGGGTCTAAAACTTTGACCTTTATATTTAGATGATGTTTAGTTACTGAACGATTGAGTTACTAAATGAATATACTTTGTTTAAAACTATGTGGCCATTTTAGTGATAAGTTGTCATGCCACATCATTGTGAATGCTGATTTTCTGTGAATGTTTTCTCTTTGTTACTGAATAGAGAGTTCACTATACTGTGTGATCAGAACCTTGAAGCTATTCACACAGCAGCCCTGTGGAAAGCTGCTAGTGCTTGGTTTTACACTAATCTGATAAACTGGAAGAGCACAATATGATTTAGAATTAGAAGACACATTTAAAGAATACCTAGCTCAGTCCCTCATTTTACAGGAGAAAACTGAAGCTGAGGGAGATGAAGTGACTTATCCAGTGCTTTAAGCTTTGCATTTGATCCTCACAACAACCCTGTGAAATAAGGGTTATCTCCATTATACAGATGATACAGATGAGGCACAGACTTGCCAAAGTCACACAGCTAGGTTGTAAAACTAGCAAAGATAGAATTTTGAGCTCATTATTTCCCTGCTCTTTCCATTATCCTATGCTGTAGTTAATAAGTCATTTCATTGAAAGTGAAGTGAATATAAGGAAACAGAGGGGAAAATTCGTTGTCATTATCCTATATGGAGAATAACTTACAAAAAGGTGTAAAGCCAAGCATGAGCAGCTTTCCAGAAGACTGTTGCTGTGAACAGTTTCAAGGTTCTCATTACATAGCATAACAAACTCTCTATTCAGCATTCAATTAAAGCAAAACATTCACAGAAAATCAAGGTACAGAATTCACCATGGCACAACACAACAACTTAACACTAAAATGGCCACATAGTTTTCACCAAAGTGGTTACATAGTTTTAAGCAAAGTACATTCATTTAGTCAATCACAAAGTCCTTAATCCAATCACAAAGTATAAAAGTCAAAGTCCTCGACCTATGGGGTACAATTAAATTACAATTTCATCAGTCACTACTCAGTATCCACAGGTCTTTTTATCTTGATTCAAGGCAGGCTCTCAGCTTTCATGGTTCCTTTTCCATGGTCCCAACTCCTGCCCGAATCTAACCAACTGCCACCTGAGTTCAAAGGTAGATAGCTCCCAGTTCTTTATCCAGTTCTCCATGCAGTTTCTGCTCCACATTGAATCTCACAGTGTCCATCCCACCTTAAATCTCTCAGTCTCTGTTCCTGGGAAGACAAGGCTCAACAAAGCCACAATAATATTTATACAAAGTACCAGCATGGCAGTCATGCTTCCTCAGTCTTTGGCAGCTCTGGCTGCCCCTTGGAAGTCTTCAGCAGCAACCGGAATAAGTTGGTAGCCCCTCAGCCTGGTTCTCAGAAGTTCCCAGAAGAAAAGTCTCAGCAGAAGCTCCATTGTCAAAATCAAAATCACTTTTTCCAGCCTCTATGTGGCTTGCTCCAAGAAATTCTGTCTCAGTTCTCAATTCTCATTTCTCTTCTCAGTTCTTCTCAATTCTCAGTTCAGTCTTCAGTCCAACAGTAGCAGCCCAGCCTCCAGATGCTGGCTGAGAGAAATTCCACAATGTTTGCCTCAAGAAGTTCTGACTCTCCCAGCTGGGGCTTTTCTTTATAGACAGTATTAGCTCCTCCCTGTTCAGCCCCTTCCTGTTACATCAGCAACAGGGGTTCATACCTTCTGTTTCTTAACAGAGACTTGATATAATTAATTTGAAACTAGATGCTAAGTATTCATTAGCTTGCCAATACAAAGGGATCTTCAAATTTCATTACTATTACAAAAAGAAACAAATTCTGAAGTGTAGACCATGTTTTTATAATTTTAAAATGTTTACAAAACATTTCACATTGATTGTATGTGGTAGGTAGGTGAAAGTATTATTGTCCATATTTTATAGATGAGGAAACAGGTTTAGACAAGTGAAATGACTTGCCCACAGTATCAAAGCTAACATTTGAACCCATGTCTCCTGATGCTAAATCTAATCTTATCCTTAAATGAAACTGCCTCAATCTCAAGTTATTTAATACTTTCATTACAATGAATCTTTGTAAAGTACTTTTGTCATATTATATCATTTGATCTTCCCGCAAACTTGTGGAATATGGAAAATAGGTATTGTTGGTGTACAGGTCTCTGACACCCTGTGAATCTTTCCTGGCTGGCTGATTTACCTTAGAAATATATATATATATATATATATATATATATATATATATATATATATTTTGCCTATTTTGGAGGGCAATTGGGGTTAAGTGACTTGCCCAAGGTCACACGCTAGTTTTTGTGTTAAGTGTCTGAGGCCAGATTTGAACTCGGGTCCTTCTGACTCTAGGGCTGGTGCTCTATTCACTGTGCCACCTAGCTGCCCCCCTTAGAAATAAATTTTGTTAATGTCAAAGTCATTCTAATTCAAAGGAAACAGTTTTGAGTTTGGGGTCAGGAGGATGTGTGCTCAAATTCCATCTCTGCTGCTTCAGGAAATGTCCATTTCCTCTTCTTTGATAGTGAGGAAGTTGGAATGGAAATCTCTAAGGTTATCTTCTGGTTCTAATTACTACAGTTCTACAGCTGCTGGCAATAAGTTTATCATGGTCCATTATGTGTCTTCTTTCTTCGCCTGTTCACATGCCCCTCCCACAGTCTCCTGCAGTCTGAATTCTGAACTGGACCTCCCTCTAATGCAAGGTTCTAAGGCATCTAATCTATGCTTTTCACTTCTGCCATGCCTTTCTCCTCTGCTTTTCTTCTCAAACAGATGTTAAGATTCAAATTTACAAAGCTGTCAGGATCTTCAATGTGGGGGAAAGACCTGTTCTTCACCCACACATCACTCCCTTGACTTAGGGTGCTTCTTTTTTAGAGGGGAGAAGGCAGGGCAATTGGGGTTAAGTGACTTATCCAAGGTCACATGGCTAGTAAGTGTTAAGTGTCTGGGCTAGATTTAAACTCAGGTCTTCCTGATTCCAGGGCTGGTGCTCTATTCACTGAGCCACCTAGCCACCCCAACTTAGGGTGCTTCTAAAGATAGGTCAGCACCTTCTTGAGTTTCTCCCCAGGGCTGTTTTGCAGACCTTCTCCATCTTTTCTAAGAAAACTATAGGAATGTATCACTGCTGGCAACATGCTGAGGCTCCAAAAAGAAGCAAAGCTTCCAAAGAAGCAAAAATCCACATTTAACCATATGGCAATAATAGACATTCCTTACTTTAAAAAAGAGATGAATGAGCCCCCATAGCTTTACTCCGATGCTTATTATTCTTTCTTATGGTGAAGCTATATTTAAAAGAAAGCAAAAAGGTCAAAAGAGCAGTCTGGCTGTCAGCTATTGGATTCCATGTTGTCAGCATCAAGATACATAATGACAGCACAAGATACATAATTCTAGAAACACCCTCTCACTCCCTCTTAATTTGCTGCTTCTAATTTGCTTTAGGTTGGAAATTTTATTTATCCTGTATATAGCACGCTTTTTATATGTTTGTTTGCATGTTGTCTCCTCCATTAGATTGTGAGCTCCTAGAGGGCAAGAACTATCTTTTGCCTCTTTTTTTATTCCCAGGACTCAGCACCAATGTCTGGCACATAGTAGGCACTTAACAAATGTTTACTGATTACTTGATTGATTAAAGTCATTAGAGTGGTATTTACCATATGACTAAGCTGGCTCTGAGAGAGGACTAGAGTTTACCCCTCATGTCCAAGGATATAACCCAGGAGGAGGTTGGCCTTGGAATTCAAAAGCTTGAATTCAAGCATTTGCTCTACCATGTAATAGCTAGGAAACATGGAGCAAGTAGCTTTCCTTTTGTGGACCTCAGTTTCCTCATCTGTAAAATAATGCGTTTCCACTAACTGGTCTGTTAAGGTTACTTCCAGCTTTAAAATCCCATATGTCCCAACAATATGATTGCTGCAAAGCATATGGCCAAAAACGTGGTAAAATTCCATCAGATTTATTGCTGTTACTACTGTGGAACTATGGTCTTATCAATATGAATAAAAAAACAAAAAATAATATAATCCTCACAAGTTGAGTGTCAGAAGGGCAAGAGTAATTAAGGGAAATAGTCCTGCCATGAGTTTAAGAACCCACAGCCAGGCTGTCTTGTGAATAATTTTTTTTCTAATGAAAAAGTTAATAAGTGGCCATAGCATAGATTTGCAATCAACCTGGGGTTAAAGGATGGAGAGAGGCACTGGCCTGATCTTGGTAATCTCAGGGTCAGCTCAGGAGACCTAAAGCTGTGTGACACAATACTTCCAGTTGGATTATGCAACACTGTCCTTCTCTCTTTCCCACTTAGCCATCCCAGTGACTGGAGGATTTCTCTCCTGGCTGTGCCTGGGATGCCCAGAGTAAGCTGGGGCATCAGGTAGAGGTAGCCAATTCTTCTATCCTGCACCCATTAATTTAGGTCATAGAACTTAGGGTCCTAGAATTTAGAGTTTGAAGTGACAGGGTACAGGCCCCTTACCCCCCAAAAATTGGGGTTCTATTTGTCTATGGGTCCTGGAAAACCCCACCTAGAACTCTCCTTGAATTTCCCACTAGATCTGTGCCCAATTCTTTTTTACCCTTAACCTAGCCTAGCCCTCCGTAGTCCGTTATCTCCAGATCTCTTTCAGCTACTTCCTGCCTTTAATCCTATCTTGGTTCCTGGCCTCTGATCTCTACTGACCCTAGACTACTGGCCACTCCCATCAAGATCCTACCAGATCTCTCCTCTAATCACCCCAGACTACTTGGCCAACCCTAGATCCTCCCCATAGTCTTTCTGTAAATAAAATCCATCTCAGCTTTTGTGAAGGCTCTCAGATTCAATCTGGCCTGTTTGTTAATACAAGTGTCTATCCAACAGGGGTGGCTAGGTGGCCGGTGAATAGAGCACCAGCCCTGGAGTCAGGAGGACCTGAGTTCAAATCCAACACTTAACACTTCCTAGCTGTGTGATCTTGGGCGAGTCATTTATCCCTAACTGCCCTCCAAAAAGCAAAAAAAAAAAATCTATCCAATGCTGAGATTTCTCAAGAGTCTGACCAATGTGGTGAATTTTTTTTTGGAGGGCAATTGGGGTTAAGTAACTTGCCCATGGTCACACGGCTAGGTTTTTGTTTGTGTGCATTAAGTGTCTGAGGCTAGATCCGAACTCAGGTCCTTCTGACTCCAGGGCCAGTGCTCTACTCACTGCGCCACCTAGCCGCCCCCAATATGGTGAATTTTTAACAAACCTTGTTTTCTTTGGTTGAAACAAAGCTTGGGTCAAATTCATTTGGGCAGCAAATGAGTGTTAGTATTTCAGGGTCCCAGCAGCTCTAAACCTCAACAGACACATTCTTAAATAGCATCTATTCCAACTGTCTCATTTTAACCTTGAGGAAACTGAGACTCAGGAAGGATAAGGGATTTGCCCAGAGTCATACAAGCAATAAATGGGTTATATGAGCAGTCCTTGCCTTAGACAGTTTTGTTGTCATGAATGAGAGACTGGTATAGACTCTCTCCTCAGCTCCAGTCCCACAATACCAACTACTTTTTGGACATCTCCAAATAAATATCCCATGGACATCTCAAACTCACTATATATACAAACCCCCTTTGTTCAACCTTCCCTATTTCTGTAAAGGGCACCACCTTCCTTCTAATTACCAAAGTTCAAAAGCTAAGAGTCATCCCTAGCTCTACACTTTCCCTGCCTGGCATATAGTAGGCATTTAATAAATGTTTATTCACTGAATGACTTACTTCCCCCAGCCACTATATCTAATTAGCTGTCACCTTGTCAATTGTATCTATGCAACTCTTCTTTCTCTCTACTTACACGGCCACCTACCTAGTTGAGGTCCATATTAGATGTCACATGGACTATTGAATAAGCCTCCTATTTGAACATCCATCCTACACTCTGCCATTCAAAATAATCACCTGCACATCCAACAAATTGGTATTCCTAAAGTGCTGGTCATTCTTCTACTCAGGAAGTTTCAATGGCTCCCTGTAGCCTCCAAGACAAAATTCAATCTGATTCTAATCTATTTTCTAGAATGATTTCACATTACTCCCTTTCATATACTTTATATCCCAGTTAAACTATCTTACTTGTTGTGGTGCACTTTTGACATTCAATTTCCTGATTCCTTGACTTTGCCCAGGCCAGCCTCCATGCATTCACCTCTGGGGAAAGCATGTGCCAAGCACTGTGCTAATTGTTTTATAATAAATATATATTTATAATAATAAATTATTATCTCATTCGATCCTCATAACAAAATGTTATTATTTTCTTCATTTGACATATGAGGAAACTGAAGCACAGGGAGATTAAGGGGCTTGCCAAAGGTGTCACAGCTAGTAATTACCTAAGGTTGAATTTGAACTTAAGACTTCCTGACTCCAGGTCAGTGTTGTAGCCACCAAGTCACCCGCTGCCTCTCAGAATCCCTGGCTTCCTTCAAGATTTTAGTCATGTGTTACATCCTATATGTAACCTTTCCTGACCCCTTCACAGTAGTTAGCACTCCTCTTCCCTGTCTCTAGCCACCTTAAAACTGTTTGAAATAAGAAACACTGGATTTGGAGTCAGGGGACCTAGGTTTAAGTCCTGAGATACTGACTACCTATGTGGACCTGATCAAGTCATCTACCATGCCAGCCTTCAGTTTCCTCATATGTAACATGAAGGGGGTAGGGGATCTGATTAGATGATCCATAATGTCCCTTCTAGCACTCAGTTTTAAAACTCTCAGTCTCTTATCCTCGTCAGGAAGCTCTTGTAAAGTAAGAGCTACTCCTATGAATGTTTGGTCCAGGATTCCCAGTTTGTAAAGACTTTCATAAAATCAAATTTTATTACTGACCTAAAACAATGCCATCCATGCCCACGTGTACTTTACTCTTGACAAGACATAAACATTCATTAGTCATCATTCAGACCCAGCATACAAATCAAGCGGGACAATGCACTTCTGATGTATCCAAGTTGAAAAACCAGCTATTTACCAAGTGTTTTATTCATGAACAAAACCAGACTTTTCAGGATCTAGTACTCTGTGCTCTGGGAGCTCATCCTGAACCAACCAGATTGAACTGGCCCAGAACCCCACAGAGGCTGCAGGGTTTAAACTTTACACTCAAATTGCACATGAGCATACTACCAAAAAAAAGAGAAAGAGGCAGGGTAGAGGGAAGGGGGGATCCGAATCCCCTTATGTTCAAATTATTCAAGCAAAACAAAACAAAGTGGAGCTCACAAATGAGACAACTTTTATAGGTCTCCCAAAGCTGAATACTCCTCAGGACAGCTTTTCAAGTATTTTAAAGGAATGTCTAACCAAGTTAAATATACATCATCTACAAGTTCTTTGATAGAATGTTCTCAAGAAGGCACCACTATGAGGGACCTGCTTTCCAAAATCATATTTCATACTTAAAATTATTTTAAAATTCCAGAGAATAGTTTCTTGAAATGGACCATAGGATTTAGAGCTGGAAAGAACCCTAGAGAACCCTTTCATTTTATAGATGAGGAAACAAGCCTGTAGGTGAAATGATTTGCCTAAAGTCATGTAGGTAATAAGTAGCAGAAACAGGATTGAAATCCAGGGCTGTTTCTCTTATATCACAATGACTTTTAAATAAACAAAAATCTATTTCTAAAGCAAATCAGTAAATGGATAGATTTGGGGCATATCCTTTGATCCAGTAATACTGCTATCAGGTCTATACCCCAAAAAGACCAAAGACAGAGAAGAAAAGGACATATTAGAGAACAAAGGACAATAACCAACCTGTGTATGTATACACACACAAAATATTTTTTTTATTATCACTAGTTAATTTTTTTAATGATCTGTCTCTTCAACTGTATTCTCAAACAAGAATCAGTACCTAAAAGGTCATCCACAGGCAGTCTGCATTTAAACTTCGCATAGGATCCAAAATCTTCCATCAACACCCGAGTAGAACACAAACACATGATCTTTACCAAATCATGGGATCACAGTTTTAGACTGGGAAAGAACCTTAGAGGTTATTAAAGCCAAACCCCACATTTTAAAGACGAAGAGCTCTAATTTTAATTTTAAGACCTATCTTCACTTTTCTTTTTCTTTCTTTTTTTTTAACACACAAAATATTTTAAGGAGCTCTTTGTATAGTAGCAAAGAACTGGAACATAAGGGAGTGCCCATCTATGGAGAATGGCTTAACAAATTATTATATATGGATTTAATTAAATACTGTTGTGCTATAAAGCAATTGTGAAGGGGATGATTTCAAAGAAGCCTAGGAAGACTTGTATGAACTGATGCACAGTGAAGTAATCTGGACCAGGACAATAATTTTTACAATAGCCTCAATAGTATAAAAATAAACAACTTCAAAAGACTTTAGTACTGCAAAAAAACAATCATTAACCATGATGCCAGGGAACTGATGATGAAAAATGCTACTCATCTCCCAACAAGGTGGTGATGGACTAAATATGTAGAATGAGACACTTTTTTGACCTGGCCAGTATAGGAGTTATTTTGCTTGACTACATATATTTGTTACAAGGATTTTATTCGTTTTTCCCCCGCTGGGATCAAGAGGTGAGGTAAGAGGGTAAAAATATTTTTGTTAATGGAGAAAAATTAAATTAATTTTTTTTTTAAAAAGGGTCACTGAATTTTAGAGCTGAAAAGGATCTGTTTTGTAAATTACAATACTTGTATGCACTTATCACAGGGTTGCTGTGAGAATCCAGTGAGATAACATGTGTAAAATACTTTACAGACTTTAAAGTACAACCTTGAAGACAGTCATTATTTTGAGAGCTTCTCATCTCAGCCCCTTATGTCACAGATGAGGGAACTGAGACTCTAAGAGGGAAGCAGCTTACCCCAAGCCCCAAAACTGATAAGCATCTGAGCCCAGATTTATAAAGGTTTTAACTCCATAGCATAGTAGAAAGAGTGCCAGATTTGGAGTTCAAGAACCTAAAATCAAATTTCTACTCTGCTACAAGCACTCTCATGACAACAAGAGAGAGTCAGGGCCATATAACAGAAATTGTGCTAGACCTAAAATCGGCAAACTTGGATTCATATCCTACCTTGGACATCTACAAATGTCCCTATGTGTGAGAAGACTTTTATGTACAGATCAGAGCCAAGAGGGCAGATGCAAAGGAGCAATATGCCCAGCCACTATAAAGATGGATATGAAGACAATATGTGCTAGGGTAACAATAGGCAAGCCAGCCTTTTCTAAGCCTCAAATCCAAAGATTTGAATTTGAAGAGTGAGGTGGCAAGGTGGTGTAGTAGACTAAGTGCTGGATTTGAAGCAAAAAAAAAAAAAAAAGGCCTAAGTTCAAATCCTGGGCAATCCTGGGTCAGTCATTTAACCTCGGTGCCTGTTTCTTCATCTGTAAAATGGGAATACTAGCACCTACCTCGAGAGGTTGTTTCAAGAATCAATGGAAAGGGGCAGCTAGGTGGCTCAGTGAATAGAGCACTGGACCTAGAGTTAGGAGGACCTGAGTTCAAATACGACCTCAGACACTTAACACAAAAAACTAGCCTGTGATCTTGGGCAAGTCACTTAGCCCCAACTGCCCTATCTTCCCCTCTACAAAAAAAAAAATCAATGGAAAGCCCTTTGCAAATCTTAAAGTTCTATATACATGCTAGCTATTTTATATTATAGCACCTCTAATATCTAACCTCACAAGTTTGTTGTGAAGAACAAATTAAATTCTAAGCATTTTGCAAGCCTTGAAATCCTATAAAATTTTCATGATTATCCGGAGCTCTATCACAAAGGGACAGGATCTTGGATAAGAAATTTACCAAGTGGAAATAATCCCTAGCTAGCATTTATATAGCTTTAAAGGTTTGAAAGCACTTTACAAATATTATCTCATTTTATCCTTATCCTACCCAATTATTATCCCCATTTCATAGATGAAAGAATTAAGGCAGAAAGAGGTTATTTGTCTAGGTTTATACAGTTAGTAAGTCTGAAATTGGATTTGAACTTGTCTTCCTGAGTCTCACTCAGGTCCAGTGTAGTGTATGTGTCTATTGTCTGCATCTAGACCTAAAACTTGAAAAACCAGCTCCCTTCTATCTTTAAAGAAATTCGGAGGTAGAAGAGATACTATCTTTACCATTTCAAATTAGGTACAGCTTCCTTTCTTTTAAATTTCTCGACTACAGTACTTAAAAAACAATACACTTGCTGATGAGAATTTAGTAAAGTCTGTCTGGAGGAAGTAGAACAAAGTCATCTAAGTACCACTGAGATAAATGCTTCTGAATATCAGACTATTTAAAATTTTAGAATGTAAAATAGTTCTAAGCTCCAGGGAGGGGCAAAGACCCAAACACAGCTTCCATCATAATTCAATCAAGTGTGCTTCTAAACAGATGCTTTCAGGCCAAAAGCAGCTTTGGCTTCAACATACTTTCCTCGAAGAGTTAAAACGTAGATTCTTAGAATTTGTTAGTCTTCCTAATCAATGGTACTTCTTAACAAGCCCTGTCATGCCCTGGGGAGTGGGTTATAGCTTAGAAGAGAGAGACAGAGAATTCATTTCAGGGATTCTTCCTTCAATTTCCCCACCCCTCACATTACAGCTAATTTAGCTAATCTGTCTCTAGGGTACTCTATTTTAATCAGCAGATACACGTTCCTGAGCAATAATAAAACGGAACCGAGAATAAATCCTTCCTCCTAAACCATTATGGAAAGGATTATTTATACAAAGGCAGGGAGAACTACGTGAATTTTCTCAGAAGTCTCCTGATACTGCTATATTTCACTTACAAACAGGGTCCTCCATCTTCAAGGGTCTTCTTAAGCGGATGCTGGCAGGGACTGTCTTCTCAATCAATTCGTCAACACTCTAGATTTAAAAGAGAGCCAGGAACAGAGAAAAGACAATATGAATAGGCCTATTCCTTTGAGAATTCCTTTTGCATTTCTTAAATCCGTAAAGGCTTGTGGGAAATCCCTTTAAGTAGTTTGAAACACTTTAAATAAACTCAACAAAAGCCCTCATTGTGCATCAACAGTCGGAAAGGGCTGATTCTATCTCTCTACTAATAGAACTTAGTTTACCAGGAGGGAATAACTACCCAAACAATACTTGAAAAGGAGCTGCTTTCCCAGGCAACAACCTTCTTAGCTAAGGGACCTAGGAAACCAGCAATCTTCAAGATTCCTATGGCTAAGAAGAGGCAGAGCCAGGGTCAGAGGAGAAACCCCACACAGAGAGGGAGAAAGTGGTGCTGCCTAAGGGAAAAGAGAAGTCACGGCCCAGCGCCGGAGTGGCTGAACTGAGTGGAAGCAAGAGACGGGACGACTGAGAGAGTGAAATGGGGCGGCGGGGGGTCGACAGTGAAAACGGGGATAGGAGGATGGGGGGCAATTGAGGGAAGGGGAGAGCAAAAGATGTGCAGGAGCAAAGGGGAATAGGGGTAAAGGGACCTTACCGCCAGTCCTAAGGTCTGCAGCATCTCCCTCTTCTCTTTGTCTCTCGGACCAATGTGCCTCTCGGAAAAGTCATCGTGCCTAGGGAGTAGCTGCTCAATGTGGCGGGAGGTCACAGCGGCTCCAGAGTTGCCGCCGCTGCGGTCTCTACTCGGCTGAGACCAGCGTCTCCCCAGGGGGTTTGGCCTGGAGGGACCCGCCGGCAAGTGGCGTCCGGTGACCGCCGCCAAGTGGCGTCCGGTGACCGCAGCCACCCCTCGGCCGAGTCGCAGTCCTCCCCACCACTTGACATAGCTCTGCATGACCGAGGCTACTAGCAAAGGGACCCGACTGAGTTCAGCTTTCCTTTTACTCCTCGGGGGTGGTTGCTCCCGGCCCCCTCCCTTCTCTTCTATTTGGGCTGCTTTTCTGTTCGACCAGTCTCCGCCAGGTCCTAAGCCAAGGCTAAGTCTGTCCCGAGATCGTCCCCGGCTCTGAGATGGAAGGAGGCAGAGATAGATAGATGGAAGGATGGAGCTGGCGGGAAGACTCTGCGACTCAGACACGAACACGCTAACAAAGTTCTCAGTCCGAGGCACCTGCCGGGCTCGCTTAAAGAGGACCAGCCAGACTGCGTGAAGAGGTGGAGAATGGGGTCTCGAGCTCCGCCCTTCTGGAACATTTTAGCCAATAGGAAAGGACACGGCGGGGTGGAGGAGGGAATTGGGGCAATGTAGCCCCCGCCCCCTCTGCTTGCCTCCACCCTTAATCCCCTCAATTCATTCCACTCTTTCACTACACCCCCAATACAGGACTATTAATTAATCCAATCTAAAATGTGGGGGTGGGGGTGAGACAAGGAGGGGGGAGGGGAAAGTGAGGGGGGAGGGGAGGAAAGGAGAAGAGAGAGAGAGAGAGAGAGAGAGAGAGAGAGAGAGAGAGAGAGAGAGAGAGAGAGAGAGAGAGAGAGAGAGATGTTATTAGCACACTACATTTGGTGCTCTGAGGGAAAAAAATCTCTCACTGACCAATCTAGTTACACCTAGAAACCATAGCGATCTAGTACAACACCTCCAGTCATTTTATAAATGAGAAAACTGAGGAAAAGTGACTTACCCAAGGCCATTCCAGAGGTAGCAAAGTCAAGGTTTAAAGTTATATACTCTCCACTGCTTTCTCTACTAAGAACATACTGCATTTCTAATTCATCACTATAAATGAGTATATAACTGTTATTATAATATATGCACATCATATCACATATACACATGTATCTATCTGTTATTCTGTAATAACCTAGCCTATAGCTACTTCCCACATGATATGGCTCAGTAAAAATTTCTCTGAGATACAAAAGTCAGAGTTTCATTGAGGTACAAACTGGTGAATTTCTTTGGAAATGCATTTTATTTGCTGTGGAAATTTGCATTTTATAGGAAAACATTTGTTAAAAGCAAATGCTTTGCTGTGGCTAGGTGGCACAGTGAATAGAGCACCTGCCCTAGAGTCAGGAGGACCTGAGTTCAAATCTCTCAGTATTTAACACAAAACTAGCCATGTGACCTTGGGCAAGTCACTTATCCCCAATTGCCCTACCTTCCCTGCTCCAAAAAGAAAAAAAAAAGCAAATCTTTCTTTTTTACATTCCTCTAGAAGACTGTAATATACAGTGTTTTCCTTGCGAATTGGTTAGATCTGAAAATTAAGCATTATGTATGGTATATCTTTTAAACAACTATCTGGAAAATCTGTTACAACATAAATTTGAACTTTGTTATGGTGAATAATTACCAAGAGTTTAATTTTCTCAGGCAACTGTTTGGAAACCAATCTTACAACAGCATTTGAAAAGGAAACCACATTGAAATGAATTTATTGACCTCATGAGGAAGAAAAGGTCTGTGCCATTAAACAGTTTTTGATGGCGTGATTACTATCTTGCCATCATTCTTCATGTTTCTCAGCAATTTCACCCTAGCTCTTCTTCAGACATCTGCTATTGATGTGGATACAAAGGTACCCTAAAGGTTGAGTTGCCCTTTCCCTGGTTTATCCTCTAAAGGCACCCTAAAATACAGAGGTGCCCTAAGGATTGAGTTGCTCATTCCTTAGTGTCCTAAAGCTTTCCTTATCTTGAAATACCACAAAACTTCCCCTTATCCTAAAATTCCTTGTCTCCTCCCATCCCGTGCCATAAAAATTCTCTTGTCTCCCTTATCTTGTGTCCTTCTTCGTCCTCATCCTGTGTCCTTATCTTGCAAGACTTAGCTTGTCAATTGTGCCCCTTTAACTTTGAATACAAGAGTCCTAGTTTCCAGTCTGGACTCCATAGTTCAGTGACCTTTGTGATTTCAGGCAAGTCACTTCACTGTTCTGGGATTCAGTGTCCCACTTGTGGAATAATGAGTTTGGACTCAATGATCTCCAAAATTGCTTCCAGCCCTAACATTCTACAGTTAATGATTTTTAGCATTATGATTAACAGTTAAAGTCCCAGTTCTAAGGCAGCCAGGTAGTACAGTGGGTAAAGTGTTTGGCTAGGAGGCAGGAAGACCCAAGTTCAAATTCTGCCTCAGATACTTATGTCTGTGTGATACCCTGGGCAAATCACTTAACCATTTTCACTCTCAGTTTAATCATCTTCAAAATGAAAGACTTGCACTCAATGGCTTCTAAGGTCCCTTCTAGATATATATGATTCTATGGTCTAATGTGGATAGAGACATATGTGAGGAATTACGCTCTAATAAAATATGAAACTTTCAGTTGTGAGCCCTACTTCAATACACCATAAATGTAAGACCTGATTCAAGTCTTTTTTACTTCTCTGGGTCTCAGGGTTCTCATAAATAATATGGGAGGCAGGAAAGCATTGGACTACATCCTCAGAGTCAGTGCAAGACCAATAATAATAGTAATAAATCAATAATCAATAAATATTTATTAAGTGCCTATTATGTGCCTGATGCAAAGTGCTAGGGATACAAAAAGAGACAAAAGACAGTCCTTTGACTCAAGCAGCTTACAATCTGAGGAGATAGACCACAAACAAACACATATACAAACAAGCTATAAACAGAGTTCTGAGAATGTAGATGAGTTAAATAATGTGTTGCACATATAGTACTACTATTATTCAAATTATGTATGGTATGTCTGTAAAACAACAATCTGGAAAATTTGTATATATATGTAGATGCAATTGTGATGAATAAAATACAAAATACAAATTCTTAGATAGCTTTTTGTCATTGTATTTTCTCAGTCAAGAAATAAAAGCATAACCATCAATCAATTAACCAATCACTGAGTATTTATTAAGCACTTACTCTAAGTCTGGCATTGCGTTTAAGTGCTGGATGTAAAAAGAAAGTCAAGGGGTGACTAGGTGGCAAAATGGTCCTGGAGTCAGGAAGACTTGAATTAAAAATTTGACCTCTGACACTTAACATTTACTTGCCATATGACCTTGGGCAAGTCACTTAATCCCAATGGCCCTGCCTTCTGCCCTCCAAAAAAAAGGGGGGGCAAAAAAAAGAGTCAAAACAATCTCTGTCTTCAAGGAGCTTACATTCTAATGGAGAAGGTAACATGGAAATGATTAGGTACATACAATATACATACAGAGTAAATGGAAAGTATGTGATCTCAGAGGAGAAAGCTCTAGTATCTAGGGAGACTAGAAAAACCCTCCTGCTAAAGATAGCATTTGAGCTGAGCCTTGAAGGAAGTCAGGAATTCTAAGAGTTGAAGTCGGGAAGGTAGAGCGTTCTATTCATTTATATATTTGGGGACATTTGGGGTCTTCATGCTCATAGAGCTGGATTACATAATCTCTAAATTCCCTTCTGGTTCTAACATTCTGTGATTATGTATAAGCCAAGGGGTAATGTGAGTTTATTTAATGGTAAGATAGGGAGAGTGAGATGAGATACGTAAGTTGACAAAGTTATGTGAGCAGCAAATATGGTGCGTAATGAACACCACTTTTTTCATGAGTAGAAATCTCCACAGAGGAGTTAACATCTAATTTTTTTTTTTGGAGGGCAATTGGGGTTAAGTAACTTGCCCAGGGTCACATGGCTAGGTTTTTTTTGTTTGTGTGCATTAAGTGTCTGAGGCCAGATCCGAACTCAGGTCCTTCTGACTCCAGGGCTGGCGCTCTACTCACTGCGCCACCTAGCCACCCCTAACATCTAAATTTTGATGAAGGGTACAAAAATCTGATTAATATGGGAGTAGGGAAGGACAATAAAATATGGCTTTGGAAGAAGGCTCTGAGATCATATAATCATAACATCTCAGAGTCTGAAAGGAGCTAAAGGGTTATCTCATCCAACCCTTATGCAAATCATGAATCCTATCTACAACATCCTTGACAAGTAGTGATCCACTGATAGAGAACAAAGATGGAAATGGAATGATTGGATCAAATAGTTGCAGTGAATAAAATGCCTGGGAAAATCCAAATTGGAAAAAAAAAATAGAGTATGTAGAGAACTCTTATGAAGATCTTTGGAATATTTTCATCTTTTTCTCTACTTTCACTCTTCATCAGGAAAATATATAGAAATTATAAAGTTGTAGACAGGGCAGATGCTCACGTCTATGAAGTATATTTGTTTTGGATAAATTTTGGAGCTGTGCTCTGCATCCAGGACTCAGTGACATCCCTAATTTAGCATCAAAGAAAACTGGCTGTGACCAGTTGTACTGCCTGAGGGTCCTAGCTAGCCAAAAATACATTCTGCCTTCTGGGACCTACAGACATATCCAAGCTGTAATTGACCATCCAGGAGGAACCATAGCCATCAGCTAAGGACTGCCAAGAGTTTCTCTTTAGGAAGGTTTGCTCCTCTCTCTGCTAGATCTAATTTTGCTTTCAACCACTTGAGCATTCCATTTTGTTTAGAACCAATTCTGTTCAACTCCCATTTTACCTCCTTAACACTCTCTCACTTAGTTAGCTCTTCTTTTCCAGTCATAAAAAATGAATGAATTGAAAAGCATTTAAGTGTTAATACTGCCTTTGACAACATCTCTCAGCATTATCATTAGAATAATGTTGAAGCTAACTTGCACACACTACACATCTTTGGTGTACTCACAATTTTAATTATTTGGGCATAGAAGTGTTCCATGATATTCAGTCATATAGCTTCACCAGAATATCAATGTCAAAAAAAAAACCTCTGCAACAGTGAGCAATTTGGGATTATTAAAAGTGATCTATCCACTTACTAGCCATGTGACCTTGGACAAGTTGCTTAACCCCAATGGCCCTCCAAAAAGAAAAAATAAGAAAACAAAAACAAAAAACAACAAAAAAGTATTCTATGGACGCTTTTACCCATCAAAATATCATCTTCACACTTACTAGCTGTGTGACCTAGGGCAAGTCACTTAACCCCAATTGCCCAGCCTTCCCCCTCCAAAAAAAGCAAAAAAAAATCATCTTCAGTATCTTTCTAAGAAATACATACTGCTGGGCTAATTCAATGGATTGCCCATATAACTACATGTTATAATATGAGCACTATACAGTTTGGTCAACTTGATTCTTTCTAAATAAATTGCTAGACTGATTTCTTTTGATTCATTGTAACTAGACATGACCCTTCTAGATAAGGGTAGGTGGAAAAAGGTTCAGGAGAAAGATTTGAGATGAAAGGCAAAGAATTTTGAAAGTGATTTGAAGTTATGACAGGAAGATTGAATTTGTGGTGGGGAAACTTAGAAGTGCAGCATAGGCTCTGAAGTTTATTCTGCCAACCTATACTTGGACTAGCAGGTTGAGGCAGAGTATGGCAACTTTTCTGTTCTAGGGTAAATTTTGAGGGAATCAAGCTATTTTTCTAATAGTACTATAGTTCATGAACTACCACCAGTAGTTCTTTCAATGATTATCAGTTGATATCAACTAGCCAGATAGACAATGAGTTTTTAGAAATTGGTAATATAGTAAGAGCATTCCCCCCCAAAAAGAGGCACACTCTCCCAAAAATCAGTGGCAAGTGGTCTTAATTTTAGAAGAGATGGTATGACAAAGAGGGTAATCCCCTCCATCTGGATAGAGGCCCTTCCTCAAGGAAGCTCTCCTTAGGCATAGTATATCTTGTCACTGAGTTTCTTGTACTAAAGCTGCCTTTCCTTAATACATCGAGTTTGTCATTGCCTCTAGATGTATACACTGTGGTCACCTGATCCCAGTGATGCTTCAAGGACACAGATGAGAGGTCTAGATCCTTATAAGGTCCTCCTCTGGTCAAAGACTCTTCTCCTCCCCACTCTCCCAAGTGATTGTTTCTTAGTAAATTGTTTCTAGTAAATGTTGAGTGCCTGAGGCTGGATTTGAACTGAGGTCCTCCTGACTCCAGGTCTGGTGCTGTATTCACTGCACCACCTAGACGCCCCAACAATAATCATTTTAAAGCATATATTATTTGCTAGGTACTAAACTTAACAAGAAATCATATACATTTATATTAATTTTAATACATAAAGTATCATACGCTTTTTAGCCACTCCATTTGAGTCTTGCCAGTAACTCTTTATTTGTCCATTCATTCGCATTCATTTTTCTTCTCAAATGTTTGTCCTTACTGTGTACTCTCTTCTTCCAGTTTTCTTTCTATTCACTTTACGCTACAAAATAGTTTAAAATAACTTCAAAGGGGAAAGGGCTAACAATTCAAGGTATCAGAAAAGACTTTATGTAGGGAGTAGCTCCTGAACTGTATCTTGGTGGAAGCTATGGATTCTAAAAGGTTGAAGGAGGGAATGCATTCCAGACAGGTATCCTCTTATGCAAAGGAATGAAGACAGAAGATAGAATTTGAGAACAAAATGCTACCAATAACTCAGACTGACTAGAACAGGGAATGTAAAAGGGGAATAATAGAAAATTATTACAACTGGAATGTGTGTGGGACTGCCAGGTTGTGGGAAGGCTTAAAAAGGCAGGCTAAGGATTTTGTTTTGTTCTTTAGGAACCACTAAAGATTTCTTTTTCTGGGGTGTGGGGGGGACGTCGAGGAATGATGGTGTCATGGTCATATGAATATTTTAGGAATATCAATTTAGCAGCTTCATGGAAGATGGATTAGATTGTGGAGAGACTAGATAAGAAAAACACAAAAAACCCTAGTGAGAACAATAAAAGGCAAATTTGATTGTCATTAATGCTTAAAGTACAGGTTAATCTCCCTCCTGGAAGGGAAGAGAAGGTACAAGGGCTTGAAGAACACTACTACACTTTCCAGGTAATCAGGGAGAATGAAATGTTCCTTTTTTAAAATGAAGTCAGAGTTTGTTGTGAAAACAAAGAGTATCTGAAATAGCAGAAGGAAATTCTACCTCACCAGGAAATTGAATGATAGAAGAATGTGATGCCAAAAAGTAATAGAAGAGAAATAACCATTAAACACTTTTATTCTGAGTAAAAGATATGAGGATCTTCCAAAAGAGGAAGGAGTTAAAACCAGTGAGGGAGAAAGGAAGGAAGGAAGGTAGAGAGAGAGAGAGAGAGAGAGAGAGAGAGAGAGAGAGAGAGAGAGAGAGAGAGAGAAAGAAAGAAAGAAAGAAAGAAAGAAAGAAAGAAAGAAAGAAAGAAAGAAAGAAGGAAAGAAAGAAGGAAAGAAAGAAAGTCCACATAGAGTAGGGAATAATAAATAATCAATACCAGGGGGAAGGGAATGAGATTCCTGCTGGGGTCATTTCCAATTCTGAGATTCACTGGTTCTGTGACAGTCTTCTTTAAAAAAAAATATTTTGTATTTTATTTTTCCCCGGTTACATGTAAAAACAATTTTAACATTTTTAAACTCTGAGTTCCAAATTCTCTCTCTTCCTCCCTCCCCATCCCCCTCATTGAAAAGGCAAGCAATTCTATATAGGCTATACATATATAGTCATGCAAAACACTTCCCTAGTAGTCATGTTGTAATAGATTAACTACATTTCCCTCCATCCTATCCTGCCCCTCCCCCATTTATTCATGTCTCTCTCTCCTTTCACCCTGTCCATCCTGAAAAAAGTTCTGCTTTTGACTACCCCCCTCCCCCAATCTGCCCTCCCTTCTATCACCTCCTTTCTCTTATCCCCTTCCCCCCTACTTTCCTGTAGGGTAAAATAGATTTCTATTCCCAATTGAGTGTGTACATTATTTCCTCCTTAAGCCAAATTCAATGAGTAATGTTCACTCACTCCCTCTCATCTCCCCCCTCTTCCCCTCCACTGTAAAAACTTTTTCTTACCTCTTTTATGTGAGATAATTTCCCCCATTCTATCTCTCCCTTCCTCTTTCTCCCCTTACATTCCTTTCTCACCCCTTAATTTTATTTTTTAGATATCAACTCTTCATATTCAACTCACACCTGTGCCCTCTATCCACACACACACACACACACACACACACACACACACACACACACACACACACACACACACACATTTTCCTTCTAACTACCCTAATAATGAGAGGTGTCTTATGCGTTACAAATATCATCTTTCCCTGTAGGAACATAAACAGTTCAACTTTAGTAAGTCCCTTATGATTTCTCTTTCCTGTTTATCTCTTCACGCTTCTCTTGAGTCTTGTATTTGAAAGTTAGATTTTCTATTTAGCTCTGGTCTATTCTCAAAAATGCATGAAATTCCTCTATCTCATTGGAAATTCATTTTTTCCACTCAGTTTGGCTGGGTATAGTAAAACTTACCCCTCTTCAATTAATGAAAAGCTTTTATTAAGAGCTTATTCTGTAATAAGCACTGTGCTAAGTGTTATGGGTGTGGTGGTCAGGAAAGGAATTTTTCTGCTTGGCATCTGGACTTCACCATGCTTCAATGTCTTCTCTTTCTGTTTCTGGAGCCCCCTTCTCCCATTGGTGAATTCTTCCCAGAACCTCTATTTTGAGGAAGAGCCCAGAGCAGCCACCCTTCATTCTTTATCTTTCAATGCCCCCGTGTCAACATACCAAACCTCCTGCTTTTCACCCCCTTTTATGTCTTCACCATTAACATGTAAGCTAACATAGTGCATGTGTAAAAGTGTATCCCTTTTACAACAAGTGGGTGTCTGGTCTACACTTGAAGACCTCCATTGATGAGGAATTCACTACCAACTTAGTCCACTTCACTTTGAGATAGCTCTATTTGTTAGGAATTTGGTCCACATGTTAAGCCTAAGTTTCCCTCTTTGCATCTTTCTATCCATTGTACCTGGTTCTACCTTCGGTGGTAAAGATGAATAAGTCAAACCTCTCCTCCATATGACGGCCCTTTAAATACTTGAATCATCCTAGTTCAGGCTTTCATTAGCTCTATTCCTGACTATTATAATAGCCTCCCCACCCCAAGTCTCCCTCTTCCAATGCATGCCATGCTCCTTCCTGATTAATCTTCCTAATGGATGGCTCTAATAAAATAACTTCTTTTGCTCAAAAAACTCCAGCAGGTTCTCCATATAAAGACCAACCTCCTTAGCCTGGCAATTAAGGTCCTCTAAAATCTGCCTCCTAACTACGTTTCCAGCTTTGTTTCATCCTATTTGCCTTTGTGTTTCCTATGCTTAAGACAAACTGATCCTTTTTCCTAAGAATATCCTTTGATTTCCTATATCAATGTCTCTAGTCACTTTCTTTTTTTCTGTTCCAGAAATGCCCTTACATCCTCAAGTCATGCCCACCCCCAGCTTCCTTCCTGACAGTTAAAATCCCTTAAAGCCCAGTTCAAATTCCACCTTTCCAGGTCTTTAAAGTCAGACGTAATATTTTCATCCTATTCAATCTCAAGCATTTTGTACTTCTCACAATTTTTTATTCTAATCTCCCTGTCCCATCACCTACCTGTACTCCCACTCCTTTCTAGTTCTAAAAGGAAAATCAAATTAGCCTAGCTATTGCTTCTGGAAAGGCTGTATCAGTATACACCCCTATGGCTCCATTCACTATAGTTTGTTTTTTTTTTAAAGCAATTGGGGTTAAGCAACTTGCTCAAGGTTAGATGGCTAGTCATTATTTATGCGTGGGTGCTCATTTTCTGAGGCCAGATCTGATCTCAGGTCATCCCAACTCATCCCAACTCCGGCCTGAGCTCTTACTCACTGTGCCACCTAGCCTCCCCTTTAGGGCAACTGGGGTTAAGTAACTTGCCCAAGGTTACACGGCTAGGTTTTTGTTTGTGTGGATTAAGTGTCTGAGGCCGGATCTGAACTCAGGTCCTTCTGACTCCAGGGCCGGTGCTCTATTCACTGCACCACCTAGCCACCCCCCATTCACTATAGTTTTAACAGTTCAGAATTGTGCTGGTAAATGTTTAACAACTGACTTTTGGGATGGAAGGGATAAACACAACATACTCTTAAGTTTAACCTTCATTATTGACATTTTCTATATCACTTTCTTAAGTCTAGAAAACAGTGATGACAACAACAACAAAAAAGAACCAAAAAAATCAAGCCTTGGTCTGTACCATTTGATGTTTTCTGAAATGGAAATGCTTGCACTGAAAATTTAGCAATCAACTCTCACCAGCAGGTTTGAGCTGGCTCCAGCATACACCTGACAATCTGTCTAGTTCAATAACCAATAGGTCAAGGAGATCTAATCTAACCCCCTTATTTTACAGATGAGTTGCTGTTAAATGAAAGGATGTTTCATGAGTTTTCTTGGAGAGGCAAATAAAGGAGTTAGTTGTGTGATTGACTCATGGGCCCAAAGGTAACAAGGTCCATTTCATGGGACTCTTGGAATCTTGCCAATGTAGTGCTCAGAATAAATATAAGCAAACGTACCACCATGAAAATAATTATAACTTATGTTCCAGAATATATTTCAATAAAGTTGAGAAATGTTATGAAAAACTATGTAAGATCCTCTGAACTAAGTGAAAAAACTATCTTTAAAACATGATGACTGCATCACAAACAACATCCTTGATGAATAGATAGAACATTAAGGAGGCAAGACCTTATGTCTGGGTGTACTGGTAAATGTTTAACAAGTGTAGATATATGAACACAAAGTTTTATGTTTAATCTGCATTATTAACATTTTCTCAAGTGTAAACAAGGGAATGTCTAAAGTGTAAATGTTCACA
Source organism: Gymnobelideus leadbeateri (assembly GCA_011680675.1). Classification (NCBI taxonomy): domain Eukaryota; kingdom Metazoa; phylum Chordata; class Mammalia; order Diprotodontia; family Petauridae; genus Gymnobelideus; species Gymnobelideus leadbeateri. The sequence continues at coordinate 88,381 of WOXC01012300.1, forward strand.
CTGAAAATTTATCAATTAAAAGTCAGATCTAGCTCCAGCACACCCTTGGCCATAGGGGAGGAAGGTGAGAAGAATGTTGGAAAGTATGATTCAGGATTAAGAAAGAAAAAATGCCTAAGGTTTATAGACTATGTGGGAGACTTATAATGATGAGAAAGAAGATGAGGATGAGGATGATGATATAATTTAAAAATAAAAGTTCCTTGAGGGCAGGAAATGTTTTACCTTTGTTTTTATATCATCAGTGTTTTTTTCAATGGGGCAGTTAGGTAATTCAGTGGATAGAGCACAGGGTGTAGAGTCAGGAAGTTCTGAGTTCAAATTCAGCCTCTAACAGTTACTCGATGTGTGACCCTGGTCAAGTTAATTAAGCCTATTTGTTTCAATTTTCTCATCTGTAAAATGAGCTGGAGAAGGAAATGGCCAATTACTCCAGAATCTTTGCCAAGAAAATCCCAAATGGGATTATGATGAAGCAGACACAACTGAACAACTTTTTTCAGGAACATCATATCTTTCTATTGTTTTTTTTTTTTTTCCAGGTTAGGCCCTTTTAATGTGTCCTAAGACAGGCTGCTAAAGCAGGAACCATAAGAAAACATTTGCCTTTTTTTCTTTACAGCAAAAAAGGGGATAAAAATGAAACAAAAAACCACTACAAGTATTTGTAGGAAAAAATGGTTTTGTACATGGGGTATAACATTATAAACTCAACAACTCATAGACAAAAAAAGGTGACCTCCCACAGCTACCACCCGTCTCTGCAAAAAGTTTATATGGAACATCCGTCCAGTCAAAACTGCCACGCTCTCCCTTGAAATGTCATCCAGGTTTCTCCAAGACACCAGCGGGCTGCCCGTCTGTCTTGGAATGTCCTCAGAAGGCTCCGTCAGTGATTAGACGACAGGATTAAAGCCCCAGAGTCCGTTCACATGGCAGGGGAAAAGAGAAGGGGAAGCTATTCAAACTTTGTCTTTTTCCCTTGTGGCTTGTTGTCACCTCCACCGCCTCGGCCTCCTCGGAAACCTCCTCGGCCTCCAAAGCTTCCTCGGCCTCTGCCCCCGAAGCCGCCTCGGCCTCCTCTGCCACCTCCTCGGCCCCCGAAGCCTCCACGGCCCCCGCCGCCGCCTCCACGGCCCCCCCCTCGGCCTCCAAAGCCGCTAGGCTTGGCCCAGTCCAGGGTGACTTTGTTTCCATCGATCTCCCCATCCTCCATGGCCTCTTTTGCAGCTTTGGCCTCTTCCTCTGAGTTGAAGTCCACAAACCCGAACCCCTTTGAAGACCCTGTCTCCCTGTCTGTGACTATCCTGGCGCCCACTGAGCCTTGGAAAGAATCTTTCAATGTTTCTTCTGTCGTGTCTTCGGACAAGCCTTTGACGAACAAGGTTTTGTATGACTGGTTCCTTGGGGCTGTGTTGGCTGCCTTCTGTCCCTTCAGCTCTAGCCGGATGGCCCTGCCTTCAATCTCTATGTTGTTACAAGAATTCAAAGCTTCTTTCGCATCTTCCACGGAGGCAAATTCAATAAACGCGTACCCTTTGGGTCTCCCTTGGTTGTTCTGGGGCAGACTGATGGATGTGGCTTTCTCAAACACCTCCTGCAGGCTCTCCTTGGTGGCGCTGTAGGCCAGGTTATTCAGCACCAGGGTCTTAGAGTCTGATGGTTTACTGTTGCTCCCACCCCAGGAATTATTCTTCCCTCTTGAGTTCTCTTGTCCTTGGCTCTTCTCCCCTGTGTAGTCTAGAATGAGTGCTCGGCCATCAAGCTCGGTGCCCTGCTTCTCTTCCAAGGCCTTGTCCACATCTGCTTCGGTCTTAAATTCAACGTAGGCAATTCCTTTAGGGGTCCCATCCTTGGTGCAGACCAGTCTGACCTCAATAGCATCTTCAAACACCTCCTTGAGCTCCTCCTGAGTCACTTTATATGGCAGATTCTTGACAAAGAGCGTCCTGGCATCTCGGTCTTTCTTGTTTTCTTTTGCCTTTTCCAGCTTAATTTCAGAGCCAAGCACTTTGGAGCCACTGAGTTCCTGAGCCTTTTCCATGTCTTCAGCAGATTCAAATTCCACATAGCCAAACTTCCTGGTGGCACCAATGCGGACGTCCACAACTGTGAGGTTCTTTTTAGTAAAGAAGTCCGTGATGCCAGTTTTAAGCTCAGAAGCTGTTTTGTTGAAATTCAGGTTACCAGCGAAGAGATTGAAACTTGCAGATGCTTCAGCGTCCAGTTTCTGTTTCTTGGCTTCGGGGGCCTTCTGTTTGCCCATTTCCTTTTTCCTCTTTCCAGGTGCTTCTTTCACAGGAACTTCCTCTTCTTCCTCCTCCTCCTCATCTTCCTCCTCATCTTCCTCTTCATCATCTTCATCATCATCATCATCATCTTCCTCCTCCTCCTCCTCTGATTCCTTGGCCTTCCCAGGTTTCCCTCCAGCGGCTTTCACGGCAGCAGCCTTCCCCTTGGCAGGTGTGGTATCCATGGCTTCTTCTTCAGAATCATCCTCATCTTCTTCATCCTCATCACTGTCCTCTTCCTCCTCGTCTTCTTCCTCCTCCTCCTCCTCCTCAGAATCTTGCTTGGCGGGAGCTGCTCCCATCTTTGTGGCTTTGGGAAGCTCAAATTCTTCATCCTCCTCATCTTCACTGTCCTCTTCGGATTCGCTGTCCTCCTTCTTGGCGTTCTTGCCATTTTTTGCCCCTTTGGCTGGGGGCACTGCTGCTTTGGCTGGCTTAGCTGGAGTGGCTCCCTTCTTGCCTGCTGTGATGGCAGCTTTGGCAGCAGGGGTGGCGCCCTTTTTGGTGGGGGCTGGGGTGGCCGCCTTCTTACCAGGGGTCACGGCTGCTTTCTTGGCTGGAGTGGTAGCAACAACAGCTTTTTTGGTTGGTGGTACTTTCTTTGCTGGTGTGGCCACAGCTTTCTTGCCCTTCTTCTGAGGAACTACAACCTCTTCCCCACTGCTTTCTTCTTCTTCTTCTGACATGTCCTCATCTTCACTGTCCTCCACCTCCTTTGGTGGAGGGGCCATTTTCTTGGGCTCCCCTTGATTCTTAGCAGCCTTCCCTAGCTTCACCATGGTGGCGGCGCGTGACTAGGGCGCGTAGGGTACAGATCCGTCGGCCGAGGCCCAAGCAACGTCGGTGACGGCGGAGAGCGCGGGCAGGAGTCCGTCCGCGAGCAGCCCTTTGCTGGCCGAGACTGAGACGAAAGCTTTCTATTGTTTTTTATTCTTTTTTTTTTTTTTGGAGGGGCAATTGGGGTTAAGTGACTTGTACAAGGTCACACAGCTAGTTTTTTGGTGTGTGTTAAGTGTCTGAGGCTAGATTTGAACTCAGGTCCTCCAACAGTGCTCTGTTCACTGTGCCACCTAGCCACCCCTGGTTTTTTATTCTTTTGAGCAGCCTTTCCTCCTGAATACTCTCTTCTGCCTTGGCTTTTATGACATTGTTCTTCGCTAGTATTCCTTCCCAGGGGTTTTCTGGTAAATGCTTAACAAAGACTCTCCAAAAAAATAAATGTGCCTGTGTAATAGAAATGCAGATTTGAAGATCTTCCCTGCCCCTAGGCCCTTTGATTGGCTTAAGTGACTCTGAGAACCTTCTTTAATTTGAAAATATACTCTGGGGGCTGCTAGGTGGCGCAGTGAGTAGAGCGTTGGCCCTGGAGTCAGAAGGACCTGAGTTCGGATCTGGCCTCAGACACTTAACACAAACAAAAACCTATCCCTGTGACCTTGGGCAAGTTACTTAACCCCAATTGCCCTCCAAAAAAAAAAAAAAAAAGAAAATATACTCTGCCCCCTAATAGGCTGAATGTGGTCACATGGAGCCTGTGGTAGGAGACTTGGTTTTCAGGAATGACCTCACCTTGATGCTGTGTGATTGGGCAGTGGGTCAAGAGGGTGGTTACATTCTCTGACCCAGGAGAAGGCTATATAATTCCTGATATGAGGCTTTGCTTTGGGGCTCACTTTGAGGAGTGTTGTGTGATTTGACCAGACTGTCGAGTCCCCCGGCTTTGAAAACCCAGATGTTGGTGCTTACCTCTCTGGTAACTGTGACTGGGTACGGATGTAATGGTCAGATGTAATGGAAACCCTGTCTGCTGATGTTTCTCTGTCTGCTTGTAACCTGTCTGTATACTCTGAAGTTCTGGGTGCTGACCTTTTCCCCCTGAACTAGGTAATATATGTTTGATTGATTAAAGTGAGCTTGTTAACTGATTTTGAGTTGCTTTCCTTTACAAAGCAGATCTAAGAACCTGTGTTGGCAGCCACCCTGGGGATGCTGGGGTGCTTGCTGCTACAGCCTGACACACTCTAGCTTTAATTGGTGTTATTAACATTTTCTCCATTATTTTCTTAAATCAAGGCATTCAACAAAACAAATCAAACTCTGATTCATAGAATTTGTCAGTTTCTGAGGTATAATTCCTCACTCTGAAAATTCTGCTTTTAGGAACCGGTCTGAACTGGCTCCATCATACCCCTTCTTCTCCCTGTTTCCTTCTAGGTCCTTTCTGGCTCATTATCCCAGGGAGAAGACATTTGGGATCTTTCCACTGTGCCTGCCCTCCTCCTCTCCCAACACACACACTCTTGTGTAATGTCACAAGAGAATAACCCCTGAATCAGTCCCATAATCCTTTCTGCCTAAGGACTTCTCACATACTTTATAGTACAGAGAGTTGACACTCCTCTCTGGTCTCCATAGCAAGTTGTAAAATTTTAAAAATTATCATTGATAATAATAACAATAACAATAGTTTACATTCATATAGTACTACTATGTGACAGGCACTGCGCTAAGCCCTTTACTGATATTGTCTCAGTTGATCCTTACAACAACTCTGAGAAGTAGATGCTATTATTATCCCCATTTTATAGTTGAGGAAACTAAGGCAAACAGAGATTAAATGATTTGCAAAGGTCAAAAAGCTAGTAAGTGTCTGGGGTCAGATTTAAACTGAGATCTTTCTGATTCTAGTCCCAGAACTCTGTCCACTGTACCACCTACCTTCCTTAATCATCACATTCAATATTATTCAATGACGATTATGTCCTGGTACTATATGCCAATTTCCCAGTAACTGAAACAAGCCATGGTAATGATCCGTCCTGGCATGTCATTCAAAACACATCAACACACATAAATACACAGCACCCTTCAACACATTTGTTATTAATTTTACCAAGATTACTTCTTCACAGTACACAATTATCACTTCAGCAATAAACAAAAAGAAATAATGAGACTTGATATACAATCACACTTGAATCAAACTGCCTGGTCTGGGAAGAGAATTCATGGTGTGAGCAAAAACAAAGGCTGCCAATTTGTTTTTCCAATGTACTCCACCAGAATAGAGTCTACTGAAATAAACAAGTTACCCTCAGCTTGGCGGTGAGGCAAATAGAGCACACAAACTACACTGTGAAATAAAAATGTAGCCTATGATTCTCTTCCACTCCTGCCAGAAACAAACAAATCACTGAAATGTTAGAATGGATAGTTTTAACTTGGTCCAATTCTCTAACACCCTTAATTAATCCATAAGCATCCAGGATAAGGTCCCATTAGTGTAACATCAAGCTACTGAAAACTCTGAGCTCTTCCCCATCCCACTCACCATTACCACCCCAGCTTAGGAAACCTTGTTTTTTAATCCTGTCACCTTTCATCATACTCCATACCAATCACACACCATTTCTGAACTTCCTGTGATCATCTTCACCCCAGTCATCTCCCACCTTGCCACCACACTCTAACTCCCTCACTCTTTTTCTACCTCTTACTATAAAAACTGCAACAAAATCAACACTAACACTGTTTCATATCAATTGACAGACCTATTGTTTCACTCACCACCCCCTTGACTTCCAGATCAAAACATCCTCCCTCTTTAGAGTGTAAATTCTTTGAGAGTAAGGACTGATTCATTTTTTATTTTTTATTTGTATTCTCAGCACTTTGCACAGTGTTTGGCACATAGTAAGTTATCATAGATGCTTTTATTTATACATTTATACGTTAATTATATTCATTTATACATTCATTAAATCAGAATCTGTATCCAGTGACACCTCCAATAAGTTCTACCCTTAATCTTACTTTTCCCTTCTCAGTGGTATTTATACTTATAAATCTGAAATGTATGTGTCCTGGGGCCTAAGGAGCTCCCTTCATTAGAGGACTGTTGCTCTAAGCTCATAAATTACTTTCATTCTAGAGTGTGGCATAGGGAATAGTACCTGACGTCAGAAAAGGGAGTCAGGCTTTCTTGCTTCTACGGCTCATAAATTCTACTCTGGAATAGTCCCAGGGAAATCTCTAAAACAAAGCTCAGATATAACTCACTTATAGGTCTTGAAAAAGACAAGTAATATACTTTCTAGAAATATTACCAAGTGACAGCATAGATCTTAGGTAAAAAATAGAAGCTATTTATCAGGCAGATATACTACTACCTGATTAAGTATATTAAAGAGGTTTAACAGGTATCTAAGGCATTAATATTCACATTTTACAGATGAGGAAACTGAGCCTCAAAACTGAGTCCTTTGGCACCACAACCTGTAGGTCACTTATCTATAAAGTTCTTAATGCTTGCTTTTCCAGAGATTTTTGAATAGGAGCCTGGAAAAGAGGCCATGCCACTACTCTAAGACAATGTGCATATGCCAAAGTTGTTAGTACCACCATCCAGGATTTGTTGGTCAAATAGAGGCCTTGTCAAGATAATCAACAATTTCTGCTTAGCCAAAGACTGTGGCTAACACAGTGGCAGAAGGGACATTGGTCTTCTGTCACTGTGAATGGGCTAATCTATTCAAGAACAAATATTTAAAAAGATTACCATCTTTATTTGCTTTTTCCACAATTTCAAAACTTCCTTCAATCAATCAATATGATGCAATAGCATTGTACCTCTTTGACTATGTATTGTGTTGAAATACTGACATGAAAGTCAAATACATAGAGACATATAACATGTATTTAATAAAATGATGTTTTATGTCATTCAGAAGATATGAAACAAGTAATAGTAGCCAAATGTAACACAAGGAAGGAAGAGCTAGAGATAGTGTGTTATGGAGAAGAAGGAATTGGATTGGGAGTCTGATGACTTAGGTTTAAATTCCTAACCCTACTACTTCACTGTGATAAATCACTTAGCTTGGGCAAATCACCACCCATCTCTAAACTGAGGTCTCTTAAATATGAGAGGCTAGAAATGTGTGATCTCCCTTGTCTCATCCAATTAAGAGTCCTAAGATCTTACAAACAACAGTGAGGTGCTAGGGTGCTCATCAACTGGAGAATAGCTGAATAAGTTATAGTCTATGAATGTGATGCAATATTGTTATACTGTAAGAAATGATGGTTTCAGAGAGACTTGGGAAGATTTGTATAAACTGATACAAAATAAAGTGAAAACAGGAGAACAATTTATATAATAACAACAACATTGCAAAGACAAGCAAATTTGAGAGTTTTAGGAACTCTAATCAATACAATAACTAAATACAATGCCAAAGGACACATGATGAAGCATGCTACCCATCGCATGACAGAGAGGTGATAAACTCAGAGTACAAATTGAGACATGTTTTTTTAGACATGCCACAGAAATTTGTTTTGCTCTCCTATATTTGTTTTTGAAAATTTTGCTTTTCTTACTTTCTTAATTCTGTGGGGAGAGGGAGGGAGAGAAGACAAAATGAAATTAAAATATCAAGAGATAATACAGAGGGTAGGTGAAAAATGTGAGGTGGGGAAAAATATAAATTTTTACCTGCCCAAAATATTGTTATAAAGATTAAAGGAGATAATATAACATGTGTTCTTTATTAGTACTTCATAAGTTACAAAGAACTGCCAGGGGTGGGGAACCTATGGCCCTCTAGGTCCTCAAGGTGCAGCCTTTTGACCGAATTCAAGTTTTACAGAACAAATCCTTTTATGAAGGGGATTTGCTCTGTGAAGTTTGGATTCAGTTAAAGGGTTGCACTTGAGGACCTAGAGGGCCACATGTGACCTTAAGGCCACAGGTTCCCCAACCCCAAACTAGACCAACATGAGGCCTAATGCTGGCACTTAGTTTGTCTGGATCTCAGTTACCTCTTCTGTAAAGTGAAGGCATTGGGCTAGATGATCTCTGAAGTCCTTTCCATCTCTGTGATTCTAAGATTATATCCCTTCTGGCCTTGTTTAGGGAGTGGAGCATCTAGGAACCTTCTGAAGGCTCCCAGATTGAAGTCACATATGACAAAGTGATGTATAGAGCAAGCACATGGCAGGGTAAGGAGGGAAAGTCCAAAGAGGATGACATAGAACCTGTGTACATAAGGCAGAGACAAGGGGATGAGTACTACCAAGAGTGAGAGATGTTGGTTTTCAGGCAAGTATGAATGAGGAGACTCTTTTCCCTTATTAAAAAAAAAAGGATCAGAAACAAAAGACATGTTGGAAGACTTGGGGTGGAAGGTTCCTTTTGTCTTTTGTTTCTGATTCTTTTGGGGGGCAGGTAGGGGTTGTGGCATCTCTGTATTTATTCACCTGAAAAACCAAAAGAGGAAATAGACGAGAGGTATGAGAAATAGACCATAAGCATGACTTAGAGGCATGATATAGTGATAGGGAATTTGAATGATCTAAACATCTAATGTAGCTCTCTCTCTCTCTCTCTCTTCTCTCTCTCTCTCTCTCTCTCTCTCTCTCTCTCTCTCTCTCTCTCTCTCCTCTCTCTCTCTTGCAAAGCAGTTAATAACTTCTTGAATTACCTTATTAATCATTTAAATCATCCTTCAAGTAGAGGAAACAAGAGGAAATCCTATTCTGGATCTGATTCTCACTAACAAAGAGAAAATGGTTACTGGAATGGAAATCCTGGGAACCCTGGGGAGAAGCAGAGAAAGAGAGGAAATCTAGATATAATCTGACATGCATAGGAGATTTGGAGAAAGGTAATGTCAAAGGACTCAAAGGAAAGATGGGTGAGATCTCATGAAATAAAATACTATTGGGGAAGTCAGTCCAGGAGGGAAAGAGAAGCTCAGGAATGGAATCCAGAAGACAGAAAGGAAAACAATTCCAGTGAGGAGGAAAAGTGGAATTTGTCTGAAGAGACCAAGGTAGATGCACAGGAAACTCACTGATGAGCTTAGATTTTAAGAATAAATGAATAAATGGAGAGAAGATAGAAGCAAGAAAAATAACAGAGGATGACTATATGAGTGTGGCATAGTCTTGTAAAAGTGTCAGAAATGCCAAAAACTCAGAAAAGACTGAGGATATGGAAAGCTAAGGATAAGAAAAGGGGTTTTATGGTTTGTTTGCTTTGTTTTTTAGCTGTATTGGGGGAAGAGGGAAGAACAAAGAAGAGGTAGGACTCTCCTATGGATAGAGAGGACAATAATAAGTGACAACAGAGAGAAGCAACGCTCCTCAATTCTGATTTTGCATCTATTTTCTTTGCCCAGGAGAATGGCCTTCTCTTTTTTTTTTTTGCTTTTTTTTTGGAGGGCAATTGGGGTTAAGTAACTTGCCCAAGGTCATATGGCTAGGTTTTTGTTTGTGTGTGCGTTAAGTGTCTGAGGCCAGATCCAAACTCAGGTCCTTCTGATTCCAGGGCTCTACTCATTGTGCCACCTAGCCACCCCCATAATGGTCAACTTTTAAGTGATGAACATACGCTAGGAAATACAAACATTGCCAGAGCTGTACCAGAAACTTTCCAAGCTTGGTTGGAACTTCCAGTTTTCCACATCTTCTAAAAATAGGATCATTTACCCATCACTGATGAAGCATTGGAAAATAACTTTAATGGAGGATCAGATGATTGGTGTAGGGCAATATTCACAGCACTGACGGTGACTATGAATATGCCAGTGTAATTCTGAATTGCAAAATATAACATACTCTCCACATGGAAGACAGAACCAAAACATTTATTCAGACACCAAAAAAAACAAATCCCAGCACCAAAAAAACTGAATCTATCATAGCAACAAAGAAGTTAATACACTTTATCACTACAGGGAGCAACACCATCCCAAAACCTTCCCCTTGCTTGAGTCTTCCCACAAACACTCACAATCCTAGCTGTCTGCTTGCCTGTTTCTTCTCTCTCCCCCTGCTCTAATTGCTCTGACTCATTTCCTGCTCCACCTGTTCAGCAAACTCCTTCCACCACAGGTTCCATTTCCCTCCATTTGACCTATTAAGGGGCAGGGAAGATCTTCAAATTCCCATTCCATTCTAAATTAAACAAACATTTAATAAGTTGCTACTCTGTGAAAGGCAACGCACTTGGGCTGAGAGGATAGCAAAGAATTCTTGAACATGATTTCTGCTCTTCAGGAGCTTTCAATATAGTGGGTGGGAATAATAGAGGCACAGAAATAACTGTTATCCTAAGGGAAGTGTGAGAGTTCATGAGAAGTACTAGCAAAGAGCCACGAGAGTTCATGATGAGCACAACATAGTCAGAGAGTAACTCACGAGGTATGTGGGTATTAGAAAGTAAATTCCAAAGGTCAGTTGATGATAAGCCTGTGAAAAAACAAATAAAGCCAAATTCTCAAGGAACCCAGCTTATGTGATCATAAGGATCCTTCTCTACAAACTCAGAAAGGAATAATAGCAAAAGCCCAGGCAGAAAAGAGAGATGAGAATGCAATAAACAATAAACACTTGTGTCTACAGGGCTATGTGTTCCTCTGCTTGTACTTTGTCATTCATGGAAAGAGACTGGATGTTGATACAATGACATTTCCCTCAAATCTAGTGGGTACTTGATGTTTTTAGCCTAAGGCTCCTTGCTCCTCCACCAAATTTATGAGGCCAAAGCCATTGGTTCCTTCCTAATACTTTGTAAATAAACTACAGTGGAGTCCATAGGTCCATGGGTTCTTTGTCTGACTTCATACTACTAGCTATTTCTTAAATTTTCAAGACATAGGCATTGACTCTAATATAAGAAGTGGCTTATTGTAGGAGGAGGAATGGTGTTGCCATTGATTGGGAAAGTGTGACTCTCCACCTAAGTCTTCATTTCTAATGCTATCCAGACACCTTCCCCAAAATTTATTATGTATATGTCACACCCCACTCTTGGGCACTCTCCTTAACTTGTACTTGCTCCAACACCTCAGAGGGTGGCTGTCATTATTCTCAGGATTCTAGTAGTAACCCTTTTGGGAAGAGGTGACTACTACCATGTATTTCACGGACCTTAACTGGTATACTTCCATTAACAATCAGCCATTAGGCTTAATTTACTTTTATCAAAGGCATTTTTCTGAGGAGGAATAATAAGAAAAATTTGTACAAAACATTTCCCTCAAAAGTTGGAGACTTACTTTCTTACAAATACACAAGGAGTCCTTGGAAAGAGTGAGTATATGCTCTGAGTGCAATTATAATAAGTCACACTAGTAGGATACACGTGACATAACGGTACCCCACAACTTTTGGCATTGGAAGTTCATAGCTGGCACTCCTCTCTACTATAAGGCGTCATGTTGCTTCCTCCCTTGGGTGACTATCTCTCCTTATCCGTGTCTGTCCTTGGCATTTATTCTGCATTTGACATATGCTAGGTACTATACTAAAAACCAGGGATATATGTAGAAAGAGTAAAACAATCCCTATTGGCTAAGAGTTGAAGTTCAAATTGAGAGAACAAATGCAAACACACATACGCACATACACATACACATAAAGTTAATTAAAAAAAACATATACTAAATAGCTAAATACAAGTTAAACGTTGGGAGGGGGAACAACAAGAAAGATTTTGTGCAGGAGATGATGCCTAGGCTGCATTGTAAAAGAAAAGAGGAATTCTATGAGGCAAAGATAAGAGATTAGATTCCAGGCAGGGGGACAGTCAGCACAATAAGGATATGGAGATGGAAGATAAAGTGCTGTGAATGAAAAACTAAGAGAAGCCCATTATGGCTGGATTGTGGTGTATGGGGGGGTGGGAAGTGATATACAGTGACGCTGGAGAGATAGATTGGGGCCAGGTTGTGATAGGGCTTTGAAAACTAAACAGAAGAATTGATATTTGATACCAAAGGCAATAGAAAGCCACAATAATTGGTTTACTAGGGCAATCGCACGGTCAAATCTGTGTTTAAGGAAAATTGCTTTGGCAGCAGTGTGTAAGATGGAATTTTGCAGCAGGAAACCTAATTCAGAGGCTATTGCAATAAACTGGGTGAGAAGTGATGAAGGTATGAACTAGGATGGCTTTGGTATTAGTGAAAAGAAAGGGTCAAATTTGAGAGAAGTTGTGAAAGTAGAAATGACAAGATTTGGCAGTTGATTATGAACCTAAGGCACTGGAAGGACTTCAACAGAAATAGGATAGTTTGAAAGAGGGGAAGGTTTAGGGTAAAAGACAATGAATTTTATTTTTGGTGTATTGAATTTGAGCCATCTATGGAATTTTGAGGTGTCTAATGGGCAATTGATGATTCAGGATTAAAGCTCTTGAGGCAGATGGGGGTTGGATATATAGATTATTTCCTTGCGTTCCATTTTAACCAATATGATGGGTGTGAGGTAAAATTTCAACATTGTTTTAATTTGCTTTTCTTGTATTATTCATGATTTAGAGCATTTTTTAATATAGCTATTGATAGCTTGGATTTCTTCCTCTGGAAACTGCCTTTTCATATCTTCTTACCATTTATCAACTGGGGAATGGTTCTTATTCTGTTGGAAGGCTCTACAGGTTCAGAACAGCTAAACTGCCACCCCCCCTTTGGTATGGGTGGGATATTGCCCCCTGCTCCCAAGATCAGAGTCACAGAGTTACTGTTTGCTCCCTGGAACTTGTTCCTTGCTTAGTCTACAGCTAAGGCTAACATTCATAACTCTTTGCCTTAGATATGTGCCCTGGAACTAGGTAACAGAGTTGCCACATGGAACCTGCTCCTGCACCCAGTACTTGGTCAGGTATAAAGCCAAGCATGAGCAGCTTTCCAGAGGACTGCTGCTGTGAATAGCTCTAAAGTTCTGATCACATAGTATAGTGAACTCTCTATTTATTCAGCAATAAACTGATTGTCCTTAAACTTAAATCATCCTTAAGGGGTACAAGGTACAAAGTTCAAAGTTCTTCCATACCTAGATCATAGTAAATCATGATCTTCTCAGTCAGCACTAAGTACCCAAGGAGAAGTCTTTTTAACTTGGCTCGAAGCTAAATTCCATGGTTCTTCTTCTATGGGTCCAGCTCCCTGGATTCACAGGCAGGCAGCTCTCAACTCCTGATCCAGCTTCTCGTGTAGTTCTTCATCCAGTTCCTATTCCATATTGAAGCTCACAGGGTCCAGTCCACCTCAAGTCCTTCAAGAGTTTCTGTTTCTGGGAAGACAAAATTTAGTAGAGCCAAAACAACATTTGTGCACATTACCAGCATCATCATCAATTCACTATCTGCCTGTGAAATCAACACAGAACCACAAACAAGGTCTGAGAGCTCAACACAAACAAGGTCTGAGAACAAATCATCAGTATAGTCCGGGGACCTCTGAAACCCTCCTCCAGGACTTCTGTAAACAGACAATACGCAAATCCTCTTTCAGGGCTTCCAGTAAGTCCCAGGACTTCTGTACAAAGTATCACAAACACAAATCAGCACAAACAGAGTGCTGGCCACCACAAGTGTTCTCTTCTCAGTTCTTCTCAGCCCCAGCTGTGCTCCTCCTTATATATGGTGATTCTCCTCCCTGTTCTGTCCCTTCCTCAAACAAAGTGCTAAATACTTAAGTAGCTGAAAAAAGGTGCTAAGTACTTCTTTGCTTCCCATTATATCGGGACTACTCTGGGGTCTCTTTTTATCCTGTGCTACCCCAGTGCCCTGTCTTGGCCCTCTTACTATACCTTGGGCACTTCTATCCAGCACCCATCCTCAGTGACTGTACACCTCTCTGCCTGTCTCTTTGTCACCCTCAACTTGAATAAATAACTCACTATGATTTTTTCTTGGCTTTCCTTATCAGAATTCATAGTGGTGCATTTTCTGGATCTTTATCAAGGAGGTGTGACTGGTAAGCTAGAATCTAATGCTTCCTTTCATTCTGCCATCTTGACTCTACTATTGAGATAAATGTTTTCAAGATAAAAAATTCAGGCTTAAAAATCCACCGAATCCATAGACATTTTTCTCTTTATAATATCATATTTGTCCTAATTTTGGCAACTGAGGATAATGAACAGGTGCCTTAGACAGTACAAAATCAATTGTCATGTGTTCCATTTTTAATTAAAATTCTTACTTTAGCAGAGAGCGATTTAATTCCCTCCCTATAGAGATCTGCTAATTTAATATTTTTTTGCCAATTATTCCCCACTCCTTAATACAGACAGCCCTTGGTTACTTTATTTTTAGGTACACTTTCCTAAACCTAATTTGATGTGAGAAGACTTGACTTAGATTTACAGACTCCCAATCTGGAGACCTTTAAGAAATTCATCAAAGAACCCTTTGCATACAGGGAACTGGACATGTGTCTAGAATAGCTTTGATCAGGATGAGTGAGGTATCTACACACATTCTTTTATTTTTAAATAGTATTATATTTTTTCAATTAAATGTAAAGACAATTTTCAACATTCATTTTTTGAAAGATTTTGAGTTCCAAACTTTTATCCCTCCCTTTTTATCCTCCCTTCTCTCTAAGATGGCAAGCAATCTGAGATAGGTTATATACATGTTCAATAATGTAAAAACATTGCTCATGTTGTGATAGAAGAAGCAGAACAAAAAGGGGAAAAACCATGGGGGGAAAAATGGAAAATACAATGCTTGGATCTGCAGTCAGACTCTACAGTTCTTTCTCTGTATGTGTATAGCATTTTCCATCACGAATCTTTTGGAATTGCTGAAAAGAGTTAAGACAATCATAGCTGATCATCACACAGTGTTACTGTTACTGTGTATAATATTCTCCTAGTTTTGCTCACTTCACTCAGCATTAGTTATGTGTCTTTCCAGTTTTTTTTCTGAAATCTGCCTGCTCATCTTTTCTTATAGAATAATAATATTCCATTACATTCATATACCACAACTTGCTCAGCCATTCCTCAATTGATTGGCATCCCATCAATTTCCATTTTTTTTTTTTTTTGCTGCTACAAAAAGAACTGGTATAAATATTTCTGTACATGTGGGTCCTTTTCCCTTCTTTATGATCTTCTTGGGATATAGAAGTGGTATTGCTGGATCAAAGGGTATACACAGTTTGATTGCCCTTTGGGCATAGTTCCGGATTGCTCTCCAGAATGGTTGGATCAGTTCCCAACTCTGCCAACAGTGCATTAGGGTCCCAATTTTCCAACATTTATCATTTTCCTTTTCTGTCATTCTGCATACAATTCTTATCTGGTGGGGGAAAATGAGTTGGATTTGAAGTCATAGGAACTGGATTTAGATCATGGCTCTCCCCCTTACTACCTGTATGAGCTTAAGTTAGTCATTTAACTTCTCTGTTCCTCAGTTTCCTCATCTGTAAAATGAGTGTTGTGCTATATGGAATATAATTTCTTCTCCAGCTCTATGATCCTCTGATTAGATGACTTTTAAGGTCCTTTACAGCTATGATGCTATGGCCTCACACTTAGAGAAGCAGATACCTAGATTTCAAGATTCACCAGGGCTTTCCTTAATTGAACCTACTTCTTCATTAACATTAAATTTAGTACTTTTAGTAATATCTCCTTGCTGAATGGTCATAGGTAGTCTACTCTCTAATCTCCCAAGGTAAAGGGGTGCCTCACCTTAAGCAACCACTATTTCTAGAAGCATGAACAAAGCAACACCAATTCAAGAGCCAATTCAGGCTTACCTTCCTCTGCACTGCCTATTTCTTACTTCAATGAGACCATTCTGTTCCAGTCTTACACAAATATACTAAATTATTCTGAGCTGGCCTTTGTAGTTTAAGTTGGATATGGGAACAAAATGACACATTAGTACATCATTCAACAGTTAGCAAAAGAAGATTTCCTTAATAAAAATGTACTTTACTTAATGGAGAAGAATATTCAACAAGGATATGCACTGAGGACATTTCAAGTTGATTCAGGTGAGTTAAGTTCTTTTGCCTGAGTTGACTAGATCTACCAAACACTAGAGTACCTAGAACTACTCATGACTGTCTTTAATCAGGCTAGAAGGAAGTGGTATCAATAGCCTGAGTCTTTAGTTTGCTTAGCCAATCAAGTCTTGAGGGATAGTTTCAAGGTCTTTTAAGTAAAAACTAGCCTAAATTGCAGGGGGAAAGGATTAGGATATTTTTCATACCAAAACATGATAGTGGGTAGATACCTTTTAGACATAAATTAGACAAGATAGCAAACAAGGTCCCTTTCAATTCTGAAATTCTGTGATTTTGTATTTCTATTGTACTCCACACATACTAGGGCAGGGTAAGTTACTCCCACTCTAATTAATGGGACCCATAGAATGCCTAACCTCTCAGGACCCTAGGGTTAGACTTAAGTAGCTGGAATTTATATTTCTAATGTTAAGGTTCAAGAAGCTCTGCCAGTGTGCTTCTAGTCATGATATTAATTAGTTAACCAGACTTAATTTACCTTTAGAAAGGTACATTTACTGTACTGTGTGCAATGTGATAGCAATATTATAAGATGATCAGCCATGAATGATTTAGCTATTCCCAGCAATACAACAATCCAAGACAGCTCTGAAGGACTTATGATGAAAATGCTATCTGTTCCCAGAGAAAAAAAAAACTGATGGTGTCATTGAAGCATACATTTTTTTACTTTAAAAAAAAAAGGAAGGTACATTTACCAAGATAGTTGATATAGTTGATGCAAACATCCACAAAGCCTGGAAATCATTCTCACACTAGTACATACAGAGTCCAAGGGAAAGTGGGATCAAGCTTAGAAAGCACATGTAACAAAATGGTAACTCACAGCTCCAGGAAGTGCTTTTTCTGGGGTTCTCAAGCTGTATGAACTAATGCAGAGAGAAGTGAGAAGAACCAGTAGATGAATTTATACAATGACAACAATACTGTAAAGCCTTTGAACTTTGAAATTCTGGTCAATACAATGACCAGCCACAATTCCAGACAGATTTTGATGAAACATACTATTCATCTCCTTATAAAGAGGTAAAAGACTCAGTGCATGTGTGCATGTGAGTGAGTGAGTGAGTGAATGTGTGTGTGTTTCTTTTCTTTTCTTTTTTTTTTTTGGATATGGGCAATGTGGAGATTTATTTTGCTTGACTTTACATGTTTGTAACAGGAGTTTTATTTTTCCCTTATTTTCAATTAGAGGGTTGGAAGGAGAGAAGGCAGCTTTTTGCCAATTGAAAAAAATAAAGTTTAATTCTAAAAGAAACATTAATTTCTCTTCTTTTTTGACCTTACTCTATAGATATGAACACTGCTAAGCATTTTTTCCAAATGCTTTATTAACTTCTGTTTTACATCATTCATTTCTGCCAGATTTTGAGTTACAATTTTGGTGAGATTTGCCACCATGGATTCAAGTTTTTCTATTCTACCAATTATTTCTTCTCTGAAGGACAAATTCTTCCCTCACAATTCTTACTTTTAAACCACTCTAGAAGAGTATGTTGTAGTTCCACATTCTCCTCAAAATCCATAGGGTCTCCTGCCTCATCAGGTGTTGAATGCCTTTCCTTTAAGTATTTATTCATAGATACCTGAACTCATTTACTAGATCTGGAGGCCATATTTCCTTTGCTTTTAATGTCTTCCCTATTTGTTTGCTACATTATACTCAAAGTCTTTGAGTTTTCTTCCTCCTGAGAGCCTTGGTAATTTCAATCTTATTTTCCACTACTCCTCATTTTCTGGCTCTCTCCCCTCTGGTGGTAGTTTCCCTAGGGAAACTCTCAAAACATCCCAGATTCCCCTCATTCTGAGGAATCCTCAGTTTACTAACCTAGGTCTCTGCCCCAAGTGATTTTAGAGGGATAGAACTGGGCTGGGGCTCTTTCCTTAGACTTAGTGGAGTGTCACACAGAATCCTCCCACACACAATGGCCTTTCCAGTTCCCTCTGTTCTTCAGCTCTCTAACCCAGGGGTATAAAGTACTGTCATGCTTTCCTATCATAACTTGATCAAATTTATGCCACTTGGAATTTGGATCTCTGCCACACTTTGGAGGAATGAGGGGTCAAGGTGTAGAATTGAGCTCTATTACAAGCCCAGACACATGTTCCCTCTGTTCTTCTGCTCTCCTGCAAAGTTCTATTGTAGCACAGGATGCTGTCAAGGTAGAGGCTATCTTGACCTCAATAAATTTCTGCAGTTTGAAGTTTGAATCTCTGGGCACCAGAAAAAGAGAGGGAGAGGGATTAGAGTATGGGGTTGCATTCTGTTGCAATCCCATGGTTCAGGTCACCTAACAAAGCCTGGATGCTAGGAGTATGGTAGGTGATGGGAGAGGGGGTGTTGAGGAAGTGTGAGTTAGGCATTCATTAGTTCTTGAAGCTTAATCTTCCTTGAGTCCTAAATGTCTTATACCATGGAGACAGCTAAAATAGCTTTATATCTGGTGCATAATTTCTGTTTTGGAGAAATTTGAGAAGTTATGGGGATGGAAGAAAGTATCTAGTCCTCCATCATGCCAGTTACATTACCTGGAAGTAGAAGCTTACATTCTAGTGGTGTAACAACAAATACTGGGCAACGGTAGCCCTGAGAGGCACTTTGGTTCAAAAGTTACAAGGGTAATGTCTGGGTCCAGAGGGGAGTAAATTGACACAGCTCATAAAGTATTAATGGCTGAGTTGATTTGATTATTGTTCAAGGGTTCCAGAACTGGGGTGGGCAAGTGGTGAAATATAAAGTGAAACACGACAAGAACTTTCTTGAAATAGTTGTGGACTTGACATCTCTAGGAGAGGGGTAGTTACAACTCGAGAAAGTGGGGTCTCAGAGATGAAGTTCTTTGAGGTCATGGTTTCTGGAGTCCAGCAGTTTCTGATGGTCACTGAGAAGGAAATGAGTAGGATGTATGCTCATCTATTTTTGGTTTTGACATTTTTTGTCCAACACTTAGCACATTACCTTGTATGTTGTACATGCTTAATAAATGTTTGTCAAACAGAATGATATTCTATGGTTATTTAGGTGGTAAATATCAATTCCTTAAGGTACCCTGGATTAATGGAAACATCCCCTAAGAACATCCAACTCAGTGAAACCTACCTATCCCTCAAGAAAAAATCTGTATACTCCTAACTCTAGGACACTATATTGTATACATTGTCTGATAGGATCACCAGTACAGATATTTGTTAGTCACATGAGAAGGTTCAATTTGGGGGTAAATGGTTGAAATGATATGAAACAAAGACAAAATGCATTTAAAAATGTATTCTCTATTTAAATAGAGAATACCCAATTCTCTTTGCCCTAAAGCTATGCTCCCTCAAGCAAAGTTTACAATATGAAATCTTGTTTCCTGAGTGGACATACTTTCCAGAAGGGAGTGTTCTGGGGAAAGAACTAGTACAGGTCATCCTGTCTGGTTCAGTTTCAGTGCTTCATGGACTTGTGATCCCATCAATATGAGCACTTCCTTCTACTCATACAGATTCCTAATTCCTCTCTGCTTTAACAGGTTTTCATGATTCACTAAGATCAATAACATTTATCACCAGATGACCAGACCTCTGGTGATGAGCCTGTCTATAATTAGCAACATCTAAGCTGGGCCTTGGAGGTCAAATGTACCCTTGGACACCTGTCTATCCTCCTAGACTTTTCAAATTTATAAGGATTGCCAAAAGTTGTGCTTCCCAATGATATAATCATTAAAACCGTAGGGAGCAGCACAATTATAGGAAGTACTCCAGGGGTGGAATTTAGAAAAGGCAGCAAAGTGGCTGGACTTGGAGTCAGGAAGGTCTGAGTTCAAATATTGCTTCAGAAACTTATTAGCTATGTGGCCCCATCATAATAATCAGTGTGTATGTGTGTGTGTGTGTGTGTGTGTACGTGCATGTGCGTGTGTATGCTTTAAGGTTCGTGCTTTATAGATGTTAAATTTTTATGGTTTGTGCTTTATAAATATCTCACTTGATCCTCACAATAACCCTGGGAGTTTTGTAGATAAGGAAAGTGAGGCAGATAGAGGCTAAATGATTTATTTGTGTAGTGTCATACATCGAGTAAGTGTTTGAGGCAAATTTGAACTCAATTCTTCTTAACTCCAGGCCCAGCACTCTACCCACTATACCACCTGTCTTAGTAATTAACCTCTCTCGGTTTCCTTATCTATAAAAGGGGGCTCAATTATAGAGATAACACATGTAAGTTTCTTTGCAAATGTTAAAGGTCTATGTAAAGGTCTATATAAATCTATATAATTGTTAGAGGACTTGAGTTCAAATTCTAGCCCTGTCACTTGTATGGTCTTTGAATACACTACTTTCCCTCTTTGGGCCTCAGTCTCCTCATCTGTAAAATGACTCTATGGCCACTAAGGGCTGCTGAAATTCTAATTATCCATATGACCCTATTATCTCAGAATTACCCATATTTCATGAGGAGCATTAGAAGGAGGCTTTAGTGGGAGGATTGTCAAGCTGGTTTATAAATCAATCTTTGTTTCAGTTTACTTAGCTATAAAAATGGGGTTAGTAATAGAACCTATGTAACAGGGTTGATATGAGGATTGAGATAACATATTTAAAACACTTTATAAACTTTAAATTCTAGGGGTGGTTAGGTGGAACAGTGAGTAGAGCGTCGGCCCTGGAGTTAGAAGGACCTGAGTTCAGATCCGGCCTCAGACGCTTAACGCACAAAAAAAAAAACCTAGCCGTGTGACCTTGGGCAAGTTACTTAACCCCAATTGCCCTCCAAAAAGTGCAAAAAAACCCAAAACTTTAAATTCCAATAGAAACACTAGCTATATTACTGCTATTATTCTTGTTTGAATACACACAGAAAAAAAGAGGCAACATCTTTCAAGGGTTTTTCTGATACCTTTATAAAAATATCTACATGGGTAGGCTGAGTTAATATAATAAAAATGACAATTCTACCTAAATTAATTTACTTATTCAGTGCCATACCAAACTACCAAAAAATATTTTATAGAGCTAAAAAAAAAATAAAAAAATTCATCTGGAAGAACAAAAGGTCCAGAATATCAAGGGAATTGATGGAAAAAAAAATACAAGGGAAGGTGGCCTAGCCTTACCAGATCTAAAACTGTATTATAAAGCAGCAATCATCCAAACTACTTGGTACTGGCTAAGAAATAGAGTGGTGAATCAGTGGAAGAGGGTAGGTACACAAGACACAGTAGTCAATGACTATAGTAATCTGTTTGATAAACCCAAACAGATAAGAACTCACTATTTCACAAAAACTGCTGGGGAAACTAGAAAATAGTATGACAGAAACTAGGCATAGACCAACATCTTACACCATATACCAAAATAAAGTCAAAATGGGTACATGATTTAGATATAAAGGCTGATATTATAAGCAAATTAGGAGGGCAAGGAATGGTTTACTTGTCAGATCAAGGGGGAATGGAAGAATTTATGAACAAACAAAAGATAAAGAATATTATGCTGAGCAAAATGGATAATTTTTATTACATTAAATTAAAAAGATTTTTCACAAAGTCAGTGGAGCCAAGATTAGTAGGGAAGCAGAGGGGTGGCTAGGTGGTGCAGTGAATGGAGCACTGGCCCTGGAGTCAGGAAGACCTGAGTTCAAACCTGGCTTCAGACACTTAACACAAAACTAGCTGTTTGACCTAGGGCAAATCACTTAATCCCAATCATGCTACCTTCCCCCCTCCAAAAAGAAAAAAAAAGAAGAGGGAAAGCAGAAAGCTGGGGAGCAATTTTTACAACCAGTATCTCTGATAAAGGCCTTATTTCTCAAATATATATAGAACTGAGTCAAATTTTTAAGAACACAAGTCATTCCACAATTGATAAATGGTCAAAGGATATGAGCAGGCAGTTTTCAGATAGAAGAAATTAAAGCTATCTATAGTCATATGAAAAATTATTCCAAGTCATTATTGATTAGAGAAATGCAAATTAAAACAACTCTGAGGTATCATATCATACCCGTCAGAGTGGCTAATATAACAAAACAGGAAAATGATAAATGTGGGAGAAGATGTGGGAAAATCAGAACACTAATGTATTGTTGGTGGAGTTGAGAACTGATGCAGATATTCTGGAGAGCAAATGGGAACTATGCTCAAAGGGCTATAAAACTGTGCATACCCTTTGACCCAGCAATACCACTTCTAAATCTGTATCCCAAAGAGATCATAAAAAGGACCTACATGTACAAAAATATTTACAGCAGTTCTTTTTGTGGTGGCTAAAATTGGAAATTGATGGGATGCCCATCAATTGGGAAATGGTTTAATAAGTTGAATGTATGAATATAATGGAATATTATTGTTCAGTAAGAAATGATGAGCAGGCAAACTTCAGAAAGACCTGGAAAGGGGCGGCTAGGTGGCGCAGTTAGTAGAGCATCGGCCCTGGAGTCAGAAGGACCTGAGTTCGGATCTGGCCTCAGACACTTAACGCACACACAAACAAAAACCTAGCCGTGTGACCTTGGGCAAGTTACTTAACCCCAATTGCCCTCCAAAAATAAAAAAAATTTAAAAAAATTAAAAAAAAGAAAGACCTGGAAAGACTTATATGTGCTGGAATTGAGTGAAGTGAGCAGAACCAGGAGAACACTGTACATAATAACATTAACATTGTGTGATGACCAACTTTGATAGACTTAGCTCTTCTCAACAATGCAAGAATCTAAGACAATTACAAAAGACTCATGATGGAAAATGCTATCCACATCCAGAGAAAGAACACAGAGTATAAATGCTGATAGAAGTATACTATTTTCCCCTCTTTTTTAGTTCCTTCTTTTCATGGTTCCTCCCATTGTTTCTAACTCTTCTTTACAACATGTTAATGTGCAAATGTATTTAATATGATTGTACATATATAACCCGTATGCATGCTGTATTGGGTAGGGGGAAGAGAAGGAGAGGAAGAAAATTTAGAACTTAAAATCTTATGGATATGAATGTTGAAACTAAAATAAATAAATTTTTAGAAATAATTAAAAATGCATCAGAACAGCTAGGCAGCACAGTGAATAGAGCACCAGCCCTGGAGTCAGGAGGATCTGAATTCAAATCCGGCCTCAGACACTTAATATTTACTAGTTGTGTGACCTTGGGCAAGTCACTTAACCCCAATTGCCCTGCCTTTCTACCTCCAAAAAAAAAAAAAAAAACAAGATAATAATTTATTCAATACCTGTAACATCCTGAAGGAAAATAACTTTGAAAAACTTGATTGTCAATGCAATGACCAATCACAACTCTAGAAGACTGACTTATTCTATCTCTTTCAGACACTGAATGAAACATACATTTTCAGACATGATTCATAAAGTTATTTTCTTTGCTTGATACACTTATCTGTTACCAAGGAGGGCTTTTATTATTTAGGAGGAGAATTGGACAGGGAGAAGCACAGGGTAGTAGCAGTGATGCAAAAAGAAAGAGGAGGCATCAGTGAAAAAAATTTAAATACACAGAAGAGAGCAGGAAGAAGTTCAAAAACAGATATGGGGGCGGCTAGGTGACACAGTGAGTAGAGCGTCGGCCCTGGAGTCAGAAGGACCTGAGTTCGGATCCGACCTCAGACACTTAACACACACAAACACCTAGCTGTGTGACCTTGGGCAAGTTACTTAACCCCAATTGCCCTCCAAAAATGCAAAAAAATAAAAAAATTAATTAATTAAAAAAAAAAAAAACAGATATGGACATCCAGGAGAGTTCTGGTCCTACTATGATAAATTTTAAAAAGCAAGTTATAAGATTTTGTAATGACCAACTATGATAGACTTAGCTCTTCTCAGCATTACAATGATCCAAGTCAATTCCAAAAGACCCATGATGGAAAATGATATCCACATCCAGAGAGAGAACTATGGAGTCTGAATGCAGACTGAAGCATACTATTTTTACTTTCTTTCTTTCATTCTTTTGGGGTGAATTGATAGGCTTGGAACATTGGAGATTTCAACCATCCCTTAATACTGGACCTATAATAATGGATATCAGTCTCAAAATTGTCTCGTTCTTTTTTTTTCCTTTTCCTGTTTTTTTTAGACAGACAGAAGAATGATAAAGCTATAGTCCAGGATCCAGGGGTGGGTGGCAGAAAGTCTTTGCATGCACACAGTCTACACTTGCTTGGAGCCACTCAAGTCTATTTTGGGGCAGAGGAAGTTGCATGTATTCATTGAATAGCCTAAATTACCTAAATTTACATTTAAGGATCCAACTATCAAGAAGGAGAAGAGGAAATTCCTGAATTTCCTCTTGTGAACCAACCTCTTGTGAACATACAGCTTGAGCAGAGTTTTCCATCCCCTGGAATGATCCAATGAATAAAAATAAGGGAGCAATAGAAGCATAAGGAAAGAAGAGAATTTTGGAAAACTGTTCATATGTGTTTCATCTGTGGTGTTAACAGAGTTAAACGCATAGTGATCACATTATTTTCCAAATAAATACACAAAACACAAGTTGTAACTGATCCATGGTCAAGTCTGCCGACAAGAAAGTGTTGGTGGGCAAGCATGTTGCACCTTGGGAAAAAGTCCTGCTTGCATCAGCAGGAATATGTGCATTTAATGACTTGTTTACTATACAATACTATACAGCTACAAGATGCAACATTGCATCATCAAAATTTCAACACAGGAAAAAAACTACAAGTTTACAATAAATTATTAATTTTAAGATGTGCCATTTTATTTAAAAATATTTTAAAATAATGCAATTTTTTAAAAAACTGTTAAAGGGTTAAAGTAGATTTCCAGGGGGGCACTAAGTAATTTTTTTAAAGGGGGCAGTAAGCCAAATAAGTTTGGGAACCTCTGAACTAGAGGAACAACAAAAGACTTAGCCATGATGGATTGTGGGTGAGGGAGAGGAGGAGGGGAAGAGATCCAGACTTTACCTTTACCATTAGCATGAGCTATTCATTTTATAAATCTGATGGGAAGGAAGTTATCACTCAGAAACCCAAAGTTAATTTCCCTTCCAAGAAGAAAGTTAACACAAAAGGTAGTATTGTAATGCTGAAGACCTATATGCATTCCTGGGGTGAAAATAGGACACACTGGAATGTCAGGGGAAGGAGCTTGTTCCTAGTAACCCCAAGTTCATTTCTCTTCTGAGGGGAATCCAAACCACAGAGTGGTGGTATAGAGATAGGAGACTATGTGGAGTCTTAGGGGCAGAGGGAGAAGGGGTATTCACTTGTTAGGAAGAACTGTATTAATATGTTCGAGGCTGCTGCAAATGTTATCTGAATTTTTCTGGGGGATAAAATAAAGACTGTCCTGTAATTAATATGTAAGATTAGCTTGAGCATTAGATTGGAAGATGGGGATCCTTTTACCCAAATCTTTAGAAACCCTGATGAGGAGTTATATTCAAATTATATTCTGATATGACTTGACCTTGACTTTGTAGCAAAGAGAACTATCTACTACTGTTCCTTTTCCACCATCACTCAGGCTATGGGTGCCCTGTCTTTCTGTGGTGGGTATCTGGTCTCATTTGAACAGTATCTGCACTTTTTCTGTTTCCTAGTGCCTTCAAAAAAACCTTCTGGGCAGCTAAAAGATCTCATACTCTCTTCCAAATCCCCTCACCTCCACTTATCTGATCCCTCCTACCTTCATTAATTCCTGGAAATTTTTGGGAGAGATTTCTGTTTACTACAGGTAGGGGCAATATGAACCAAGGAGAGGATTTAGGGAGGTTGTCCCCCAAGATTTAACCCAGTCCATTCTGACTCAGGTTGGACTCAGGGGCCTGACCCCAAGGTGGTGATATCATTATCTCCATCTCTGGCTCTACCCTAATATCAAAGTAAAACTTCAGGGAAATCTCTAATATAAAGCTTAGGTATGACTCATGTCTAGAGTTTCTTGTATCCAAAGTGGGTCACCTCCAATAAGGGTACTTAGTGTAAAATATAGATATTGGGTACTGGAAAACTTTTTATTTCTTCCACCACAAAAAAATGCATAAGACAAAAAGGGCATATGGGAACCTATGAACACATATTAAAACATAAAATACTCAAATAACCCATCATACCCATTAGACTAGCCTAGAAAATAAAGACTCTAGTGGGTACTGCTCAACAGATATTATATATTATATAAAAAAATATATATTATCATTTGCCTTTGACCTACACTGTCCTACTAACTCCCAGCATTTATCATGAAGGGCTAGCAATATCAAGTGATCCTGGCCTCTGAATGGATGGCTTTTATCCTCCAACTTTAGGGTGATCCTGTTGGTGGTTCTTTTCTCTGAGAATCATCCTATTCATTTATTTATTTATTTAATTTTTTAGGTTATACATGTGTAGTTATGCAAAACATTTCCATAATAGTCATATTGTGAAAGACTAACTATACTTTCCTCCATCCTATCCTGCCCCCCACTTATTCTATTTTCTCCTTTGACCCTGTCCCTTTTCAAAAGTGTTTGCTGTTGGCCACCCCCTCCCCCAATCTGCCCTCTCTTCTATCGTTCCCCCCCTCTTCTCCCCTTCCCCCCTACTTCCTGTAGGGTAAGATACCCAATTGAGTGCATATGTTATTCCCTTCCTAAATCCAAATTCAATGAGAGTAAGGCTGACTCATTTCCTTTCACCTCCCCCCTCTTCTTCTCCATTGTAACAGTTTTTTCTTGCCTCTTTCATATGAGGTAATATACCCTATTCTATCTCTCCCTTTCTCCTTCTCCCAATATATTCCTTTCACCCCCAATTTTATTTTTTCGATATCATCCCTTCATATTCAACTTACCCTGTGCCCTCTGTCTACACACACACACACACACACACACACACACACACACACACACATTCCCTTCAACTACCCCAATACTGAAAAAAGTCTTATGAGTTATAAATATCATCTTTCCATGTAGGAATATAAACAATTCAACTTGAATAAGTCCCTTGTGATTTCTCTTTTCTGTTTACCTTTTCATGCTTCTCTTGACTCTAGTATTTGAAAGTCAAATTTTCTGTTCAGCTCTGGTTTTTTCATTAAGAATACTTGAAAGTCCAGAGTGGCTAGGTGGCATAGTGAATAGAGCACCAGCCCTGGAGTCAGGAGGACCTGAATTCAAATCTGGCCTCAGACACTTAACACTTACTAGCTGTGTGACCTTGGGCAAGTCACTTAACCCCAATTACCCCTCCAAAAAAGAAAAAAAAAGAATACTTGAAAGTCCTCTATTTCATTGAATGACCATATTTTCCCCTGAAGCATTATACCCAGTTTTGCTGGGTAGGGGATTCTTGGTTTTAATCCTAGCTCCTCTGACCCCCAGAATATCATATTCCAATCCCTTAATGTAGAAGCTGCTAGATCTTGTGTTATCCTGATTGCATTTACACAATACTCAAATTGTTTCTGGTTGCTTGCAATATTTTCTCCTTGACCTGGGGAGTCTGGAATTTCATTACAATATTTCTAGGAGTTTTCTTTTTGGGATCTTTTTCAAGAGGTGATTGGTGGATTCTTTCCATTTCTATTTTCCCCTCTGGTTCTAGAAATCATTCTACTTAAAAGAAAAATTTGATCTTTCTGGAAAGTTGACTAGGGATTACCTATAAGGGAATCCTAAAACTGAAAACATTCATTCTCATGGTATGATCTCTGATCTGTGCCCAGAAGAGAAAATAAAACAGCAAAAGAAGGAAATCAGAAATGGAAAGTCTGGGGACTTCAGTTTCAGTATCACTAAGAAAGTATAGGCCATATTCATCATGTCCTTCTGCTATTAAGTTTTTTTTTTTAATTGCAGCTGTAGGGACAAGAGGAAGAAATCCTCTCCCACTTTCTTATTACATTCTCATTTGAAAATCCAAGGGAGAAAAAAGTTTTTTTTAAGAAGTGTGTGTATATATGGTTTACATTTATAGACCATGGGGTGGGAGAGACAGAATAGTTCCTCTAAAAATCCACCCAGTCTCCCAATCACCAATCATCAATCATTAGGCCCAGTCACCAGGGCCTACCTCCCAGGGTTGTTGTGAGGATAAAATGAGATAATAATTGTAAAGCACTTAGTCAGTGCCTGGTACGTAATAAACACATATAAATGTTAACTATTCTGTGATCCCCACATATACACATGCATGTAGGAAAATGCTTAAACACCATTTTTAATGATTACTTCAGATTTTAGATTTCTATTTTCATTTTCCATTTTTTCTCATCAGGAGACCATATATAGACATTATAGGGAATGGTTGTCACTTGTGGCCCAAGTTTGAGGATGGTCAAAGATTGTAGAATTTAGTCATTCATCTGGGGCCTAACTGTTATCTCTGCCATCAGATTCTTCCATTTTCAATTTATACACCACATTGCCACTTTCCATAAAAAGAAGTCTAGAATCTTCAGCCAAATTCCTCCCCAAGCTAGTCCTGACCTACTTTTATGGACTTATTTCTTACTATCCCCAACCCCCTTCTAAAAGGGGTAAAATGAGCTATTACTTGTACTTCATACCTTACATGGCTGTTGTGAGGAAAGCATGCTGTAAACTTTACCTCTGAGGTATCGCTCATGCTCAGAGGTTCTTATGTTCCTAGGCAGAATGTCACTATATTAATTATCCAACAAGGGAGCTGGATGTTTGCTAGGCAGTATGTCACTATACTAATTATCCAACAAAGGAATGCAGTATTTGAGTCACCCACCAGGTTACCACCTTAAAGTCTTTCAGGCCATGCTTAGAACAGCTTTCCTAAAAGACAACAACATCTTCTCTGGACACCAGAGGGTGTTCAACCTCAAGACACCTAGTCTACTTCTCCTGTTGTATCCCCCTTTGCAGTAAGTATACTGGGTTTCAGATAGCTTCACCACCATGGAAAATGCATAAGACATGAAGGATTTACAGAAAGAACCTTTCAAAACTGCTTAGCTCTAAGTCATTCAACTCCTACCCCAGAAACCCTGCCCCATGTCTGAGTCCTCCTTCTTCTGGTCACAAGACTCATATAGTCAACATATTTGGGAAAATAGGGGGTGAGGAAGGTGTTGACCACATAATTTGTTGAAGATAGTGAAAAGGAAGGATCATGGGATCACATATAGAGAGTTGGAAGAAGCCTCAGAAGCCAGCTAATCAAAACCTCTCTCAAACACTCTAACATGGAACCAGTTGTTTCCATCTATCTCCTAAAACAGCTCTCACTTGTAACCTCCCCCCATCCTTCACCACAGAGGGGTGTGTGTGTGTGTGTGTGTGTGTGTGTGTATTTCTGGGTCATTAGATGACAACTTGGAAGAAAGAAATAAAGGCAAAAGTGTGACCACAAATCTAGCTGGGAATCACAGACCATAACAAGGAAAGCAAAAAGAGCAGTGGCAGAAATCAGTCTTCTACTTTTCATGATAGATTTTCTCAAAAGCTGCCAATATTGGGATTTGAGATCCTTCCTTCTCAAATTCCATTTCTTTCTGCTCCAGTATTTTGGGTGACTTCAGCAGGCTGATCCATAACAGTCCTGTTCACTATCAATTCGAGTCTCAGGCTGAGGAAGCTGTAACTGCAACTGCTATCAGCTAGAGTTCAGGTCACTCTGATTTAATAATGACAGCTGTCATTTATACAATCTTTAATATTTTCAAAGTGCTTTACAAATGTTATGTCATTTGATCCTTATAGCAACCCTTGGAGGTAGCTGCTATTATTACTTCCATTTTTGCAGATGAGGAAACTGAGGCAGAAAGAGGTTAAATGACTTGTCCAGGGCCACACATCTGAGGGCAGATCTGAGATCAGGCCTTCCTGATTCCAGGTACAGTGTATCCATTGTATCACCTGACTGCCTACTTTATAAAAACCTGGCAGTTTGAATTCAGCTGGCAGAATTCACTCATCCCCATGGTCTTCATGGCAATCGGGAAGTTTAACTTTTAAGGACATCAGAAGGAAGAAGAACCAGCTGGACAAACCTATGTGCCACTATACTGATTTCATATTTCTCCATCCTATCACACATGCTCCATGAAGTATTTATAGGGGAGTGGGGTGAAGAGACAGTTCAGAGTATCAGAAGCCAACTTATTCCCAAATTATCAATACTCTGGACTGAGAGGAAAATCATATTTCAAAAAAGAAGAGGACATGATGTCGACACATGTCACAGAATTTGAAAGATGCAGGCTTTAATGTAAAGGAAACTTTAATAAATATTAGAGGTATTACAAACCAAAATGGGATGTCTCTAAAGGTAGTGGAGTTCCCCCTCACTGGAAGTCTTCAGATAATGTTCAGGTGACTACTTTTGGAATATGTTATAGAGAGGATTCTTGTTTGTGTAGCATTTATTCTCTGGGACACTATCTCAGAATCTAGCTGCTAAATCTCCTTATCAAGGTTCTAGGGGGTGCTCCTAGGGGGTTTGTGTGTCTCTTCCCTAATGCCATTGGCTAAGCCTCTACTGGTTGTGCTTCCAAACTGCTAGCCACCAGTGAGTGGTTCCATTTAACCAATTAACATTAATTAGTTTTTACAAAGGAATATATACTTTAAATATGGTATGAAATTTACTTCAGATATCACCAGACCAAAAGAATATTTCTCTCTTGTAAGCAGACTCCCCAGTTCCTCCATATAAAGAGTAACATTAGTAGTGCCTGATGAATGTATTACCACCCTCTCTCACCCCCTGCCATTCAGGTGCAGGTGAAACTAAATGACCTTTGAGGGAACTTCCAAATCTGAGATTCTGTAATGTAGAAGAAGATACTGAAGATAGGGAGATAACATCTGAAAAAAATTAAACAACATAGAGATTATTGGGGTCATTAGAATCTCTGCTGAGTCAATACAAATCCATGAGAAGTAATATGTTAGATCTGAAAAAGAAAACAAATCAAGCCAAGAAAGAAACTGAGTTTTTTCTCTTTTCTTTCCTTCTTTTTTCTTCCTTCCTTTCCTTTTTTCTTTTCTTCATCTTCCTTCCTTTCCTTTTTTCTCTCCTTTCCTTCTTTATCTTCCTTCCTTCCTTTCTTTTTCTCTTCCTTCCTTTCTCTCTCTCCTTCCTTCCTCTCTTTCTTTCTTTCTTTCTTTCTTTCTTTCTTTCTTTCTTTCTTTCTTTCTTTCTTTCTCTTTCTTTCCCAGAAGAATCCAGAGGTGCTTTATCTGCTTCAATTTGGCTGCCTGGCAACCAGTCTCCTAAATCTCTCACATGCCGCCCCCTCAGATGCAGTCTGATCTCCTGGGGAATGAATGTCATACATTCTGCTGAGATTAAAATGATTTGGAGATTGACTCTGGAAAGGATAGTGGTGGGATATCTGGCTAAAGACTCCCATCTAGTGTCCCTTTCTAGAAATTACACTCTTCAGGAACAACTAAGCCAATAGAAAGGACTTATAAAGAAACAAATTAGAATTTTAAAATTTGGAACAAGACTCAAAGCTTTTATTCGAAATCATCAGCACGCTGACATAATGGAGGATTGTTTGTCTCAATCAGTTTGACTGGATGATTCATGCTCACCTTCTAGGGGTGCTCCTAAGGGGTTTGGGTGTCTCTTCACTAATGCCATGGGATAATCCTCTACTGACTGTTTCCAAACTGTTAGCCACCAATGAGTGGTTCCATTTACCCAGTTAACATCAATTAGTTTTTACAAAAAATTCACAGCATTGTATCATATGCTCTAGAACTAGGTGCTACAATTTTGTAATCAGTCTTCATTTTTTTTTTTTGGAGGGGGAGGGTAGGGCAATTGGGGTTAAATGACTTGCCCAAGGTCACACGGCTAGTTGATCAGTCTTCATTTTGATTTGAATCACTATTTCTCAAAATTTAACTTCTGGTCCTTATCTGTATAAGACAGGACATATATTCAGCTAAGGCTACTGAATTGAGGTTTCCCACAGTGCAAATTAATTCTACCTATTTATCTGTGAAACCAGGTAAGCTTTCTCTAGACAAAGACTAATTTGAGTTAAACACTAAAGTAGAACTACCAATAGAGTATAACAAATGGGCAGTTTAATAAATAATAATGCAATCCACCATATTGTGAAATCACACAATGCTCCTAATCAAAACAGAAGCTGTTTATTTAGAACTATTGCTTTAAATGGAAATGATAATAATAAAACTGAATTATGCATAATTTATAACGATCAAACTTGACCCTGAGAGGTATTGAAGACAGAAGCAACAAGACTTGGAAACTAGTGGGGTGTGATGGTTAAGGGGGACAGAAATAGGAATGAAAACTTAGTCTATGA
The DNA here is from genome assembly GCA_011680675.1 of Gymnobelideus leadbeateri. Taxonomy (NCBI): domain Eukaryota; kingdom Metazoa; phylum Chordata; class Mammalia; order Diprotodontia; family Petauridae; genus Gymnobelideus; species Gymnobelideus leadbeateri. Next base: position 120,786 of record WOXC01012300.1, read on the forward strand.
AAGATCATATTGGGATCATGTGCTGGCCCCTCTTCATTGAAAAGGTAGAAGACTATGGGTGTGAAATATTGCATATACTGTCAGGCATAGGGATGTGCTGGCTGAACCTTCTCCCCTCCTCTGTCCCCTGCCTTCATTTTTTGTTGTTTTAGTTGTGTTCAACTCTTCATGAACCCTTTTGAGGTTGTCTTGACAAAGATACTGGAATGTTTTACAATTTCCTTCTCCAGTTCATTTTACATATGAGGAAACTGAGGCAAACAAGGTTAAATGACGTGCCCAGGCTCACACAGCTAGTAAGTGTTAGAAGCCACATTTGAGCTCAGATCTTTCTGACTCCAGACCTGGCACTCTAGCCACTGTTTCACCTAGCTGCCTCACTTTTTAACTCCTTTTTTGTGTGTTGTCTTCTGCAATTAGAATGTAAGTTCCTTGGGGATAGTGGCTTTCTTTATTTCTGCTTGTATTTGTATTCTCAGCCCTGTAGCACAATGCCTGGCACACAGAGGGTGCTTAATTAATGTTTGTTAACTGAGTGTCCTCCCACTCTTGGAGTTTTTTATATACACAACTAGTTGCAGCTCAGTAGCCTGGACTATTCCAGGAGCAATAATTTGCCAAACTACTTTTTTTCTTTAAGGTTTTTAACCTTTGTTGCCCAAGATAATTTGTTGGAGGTGGGTGTTGGTAGAATTATTCATAAATAAATACAATATAAAAATAAAAGACATAAAAAATTAAGTATTTAAAAATTAAAGTTTACTTGGCAGTAGACTTTAAATATAAATACTACTCATGAACTTAATTATCCAAAGAGCAAATTAATAGATCATTATCAACCTGGAAAGAGATTTCTCCCTTAGAGCCCTAGGGATTTGTCCTTGGCCCTGTACTATTGAATATTTTAATTAGTGACTTGGATGAAGGCATGAATTGCAGGCTTATCAATTTTTCAGAGAATACTAAACTGGAAGGAAGAGCTAAGATGTTTAGTAGCAGAGAAGTACACTAAAAGACCTTGGTAAAGGTCATGAGCCATTGTGGTACTTCCTGGAGAGGCATTAATGGCAAATCTGTTGCAACTGTAAAAATGATTAACCTGATAAAACTGGCAAAAGTCCAATTTTAATATTTCATCTTTGTACATGGTAGGCTTTTAAGTAAATGCTTGTTAAGTTGATTTAAATTGATGGCCTAGCTTTTTCTGTATTCACATTGCTCTCTAGAAAATTCCCTTTTCTTCTTCACTGGAATTGTTGCTCATTTTTGAAAAAAATCCTTCTAGTCTGACTCCCCATGTAGAATTAAATACAAGGGAGAGTCATTTCTGTACTTCTTATCTTCCTTACTAGAGTATAAACTCTGGGGGTTGGTTTATACATCTGTGTGATCAGGATTTCTGGGCAATTGTTTGTTGTTATTGTTTGTCCTTCATTCTCGAAGAGGACCCTGACATCAGGAAGGTGATGCCATGACTTGCAAGTGAATTAATTTAAGTGAGGGAGGGCTGTGCAAGGTCATCATCCTCACTTTCCCCTCTAGAACCATCTGGGTCCAGTGGCAAGATATAGATCAGGAAGACTGGAGATAGTGTCCTCTGGGCCATTGGTGCAAAGCAAGAAGGTATGAGTTACTGTTATAATTGGGGGTTTGCAGAACTGACAAGTAGAAACCCCTTTCTTTGAGCACTGGAACTCTTTAGAGGCTACAATCCCCCATTCAGAGGATGGGGGTGTGCCTATTCCTGGAGAGTTGTGATGATGTGGAATAAGAAGCCCAGTGCAATACTTCAGGGCATTCTATGACTATTTCTGGTCAGCTTGCTGTATTGCCTTTTTGACTAGCTGCTGAGATGGAACTTGTGGTGTCTGTAAAAGACTCCAAGGGTGGAATAGTACTCAACACAAACATTTAACAAGCACAGACACTGTGCAACACAGGGCTGGAAATACAAATACAAGCAGAAATAAAGACAACTCCTGTCCTCAAGGAGTTTACATTCTAATGGAGGAGGATGACACACTAACTATGAGTTTAAAAGTGAGGAGGGGCCGTGGAGGGTTGGAGCATGGTGGGCAAAGTCTGGAGAGAAAGGAGTGGGAGCTGGAGAGAAATTAAAATACGGTTGTTCTGGGTTCTTTCCTTAAAATGGAGGTTTGGGGAGAAATCAGTCAGTCAGAGGAAAGGATGGAGAGTGTGAGAAGTTCCAGGGTAAGAAAGCTTCTCTAGTATGATAGAGAAATCTGCACAGTCAGGAATGGAATTTGGCTGCTTACATGATTGGGTACTGGCTGTTGTAAGCTGCTGATTTGGGAGAGTGTTTGTTGTTGATTCAATTAACTCTTGGTAATCTCATTTTCGGTTTTCTTGGCAAAGATACTAGGAGCAGTTTGCCATTTCCTCCTCTGGTTCATTTTACAGGTGAGGAAACTGAAGTCACACACCAAGTGAGGATCTGAGGTCACATTTGAACTTGGGTCTTCCTGACTCCATGCTCAGTGCTCCATCCACTGCATGACCTAGCTGCTGCCCTTGGGAGAGTAGTAGCAATCTACTTTCCAACCTGGCTGTCATGAAGACTTGTGCACATTGCCCTGCTGTGGCCTTTGCCCCTGTGGTTTATCTTCTTTCTTTCCTTAAGTAAAAGTCTACCATAGATGAGATGAATTAGGCTGATACATTGTGAACTTTGAAACGTCAAGAAAGCACCAGGGGTCACAGAACTGTAATCCATGCCGGAGTTTGCCAGCAGCCTAGCCTGCATTAGCAACAGCCAGAGGGAGCTATTTGTGCATTAATTTTTGCCACATTTGGAAGTGAACTTCGTAGGGCAAATACTTAGAAGCAACCACTTTCTATTTGAACCTATTCTCCCAGGGAGTGAGGATGGACAGGGGAAGAGTGTGCCCACAGTTCAGTTGGACGTTTTATACTTCTGTTCTTGCTTTATCATCTTTTCAGCAAATATCCCTTTTAAAAAGTTAATTGCTATTAATTGCTTAAGCAAATGTTGGGGTACTTTGGGGACCATTATGTGGGTTCAGACTGATAGCATGAGAGAAGAATCCCACAGTCTTCAGGGGGTACTCCTAAAACTTAGAGAGGGAGATTTAGTTAGCCTTTCTCCTGAGGCTCTACTCATCAGTGTGAGTGGGATTTAGGATAAGGCCCCTCTCCCCCTTCCCTCCTCCAGTTTAAAAAGTCTACATTCATAATGCTGATGAGGGTACCGGGTTCTTAAAGCCATCCTATAAAAACTGAGCTAGTTCAGTCTTCTGGGTTGGTTTCTTAATTGGCTCTCAGACTACAGAAATTATGTTATGATGGTTGTTGGGAGGGCAAGACAGCCAGAGAAAAACTCTGTCTCAGAGTACTGTGGCTACAAGTAGTACCATTACCTGCCCTGGTTTCCCTGTGTCTGTACTTATGTGTCCCGGTGCTTCATGGACCCCTGGGGAGATTCTCCTATGGTGGGCAGCACTGCAATTTGCTTGGGGTCTGCTGGACGCAGTAAGTATTTCACGGCCTAGTCATAGAAAACTCTGTCATATGGATGACTACATCCTTGACTATATCCTCTGCACCTTTCTCTGTTATTTCTGACTTTCCTGTGCCAGAGATTGTGTCCTTTGCAATCAGAGGTATCAGGACTCTGACAAAAGTAGGCCCTCGGTTGTGGAATAAATGAATGAATAAGTCCTTGGTTATTGGAGGAATAAATGAATCAATTAATGTTAGTATATGCAGAAGTGTTCTAGTGATTAGTTGAGATGCTTTCCCAAATTACCAAGTAATCCATCTTTTTATCTAGCTTTCTTGCTCTAAGCACTGTTCTGTAGGTTTGTTTTATGCTGACACTTAGTTAATTCTTAGTATCTGTACATTTATGTTCAGTGTGTTTGGTATTCAGCATTAGTAAGCATTTTCTCTTAGCTCCTTCTAGAAGGCTCTAGTGGTACAGTAGATAGCGTGCAGAGCCTGGATTCAGGAAGACCGGAGTTCAGATGTGACCTCAGACACTTACTAGCTCTATGACCCTGGCCAAGTCACTTAACCCTGTTTGCCTCAGTTTCATCATCTGTAAAATGAGCTGGACAAGTAAATGGCAAACCATTCCAGTATCTTTGCTAAGAAAACCTCAAATGGGATCACAAAGATTTGGGCATGACTGAAATGCCTGAACAACAACAACAAAATAAGGATATAACCTAAGGATCAAATGAGATAATATTTGTAAAGCACTTTGCAAAGCTTAAAGTATTCTATATGAGTGCTACTATTTTATTATTATCATGGGATTGGTTGGGGGGAGTGGTGGGGAGAGCAGGGAAGGATCATTAATGACTACAGCTTATTTATGAATTTCTTTGACCCCAGCAAGAGACCTTCATCATTCTTCAGCCTTCTAGGTCTCTTCTGTTTACTGCTCCTCAACCCATTCATGCTGAGGCCTCTCTCCCCACTCCAACTTTGTAGTTATTCATACTCAATAACAGGGATATCATTTTGGCCATTTATTTTATACAGATGATTTAAAGCCAACTCTATAGCAGTTCTTCATAAAGAATTGAAGACATAACTTCAGTAATGACATACAAATGGATTTTGTTATGGATAAATTACAAGTCAATACACATAGTGAAAAGACAATTTACTCTGATGGAAAAGTTCTCTGTCAGAAAAGATTGAGTATTTAGTGCAAAAGAAATCTATAAATGACTATCTGGGTTTTCAGTTAGTTGAGTGATTACCTCTGTTTTCAGTGCCTGAAGTGAACGAGAATTGTCCAGGATCAGTGGGAAGCTGATCCCTAAGGATTGCCCTTCTGAGGCTATGGCCTGTGGGCTGGTATGAGCAATTTTAATTCAATATTGTAAACAAGGGATGATGGACAGAATGCATATCCAGAAGTTTCTCATTTGCAAGGTTTGATTAGGTAGCTTCAAGAGAGTTCAAGCAGTTCCAAAATTAAGCCAAGAGAGTCTGAGTTCCTTATTGGTACCAGTGACTCAAGTGGCAGGGAGACAGACAGAGAGTGTTGGGGTCCAGGAACTCTGTCCAAAAGGGTAAGAAAGGTCCTAGAAGATCTTATCAAGGCACAGTGTTTCTGGCCTCATGGTGAAGAGTTATCTTTCCTCCACCTGGTGATCTCTGTGCCCAAGATAATTTGTAGCAAAAGTCAATAAAGACTATCCCAGAGACATATAGGACATGTTGGAGTTAAAGAATAACAAAGAGGAAGTCATGCTGGTGTCTAGACTTGCTGGAGCTTCAGTGCTTTGCCATGAAGGTTTTTCACCTTGTTCTCTCTCTTTCAACACAACTGATCCATCTTCTACTGGCTAGACTGAAAACCAGCCAAGTGGTTTTGGATCTCCCTGATTTTATCTGCTTATTGCTTATCCCAGTAGCAGAGACCAATACCCTTATCAGGAATATTGTAGGGGCAACTAGGTGGCAAAGTGAATACAGCACTGGTCCTCAAGTCAGGAGGACCTGAGTTCAAATTCAGCCACAGACATTTGACATGAAACTAGTTATGTGACCTTGGGAAAGTCACTTAACCCCAATTGCCCTGCCTTCCCCCCTCAAAAAAAAAAGGAATATTGTAGCTGCTGACATTTTTCCTCTCATAGCTCAATTACCCTGAATCCCTGATGATGTTGATGAATGGTCAGCAAGTTAGGTTTGTGATTGCAGGATTGTCAAGGTAAAGGCTCTGATTAGGCTCTAAACTATTTCCAGAAACCTGTATATGGTTCTAGATTCCCCTACTTACTGGGTTGCAATCTTTTACCGAGGAGACCCAGACTTCTATGAGGGGAGCAACTTCCTTAAACAAAGCCACAAAATTAAAAAAAATTTTTTTAAATAAACAAAGCCACAAGCTGCCCATTTCAGATCAATCAATCACTTAAGACACAATGGTGTTGAGGCCAAACAGATCAAATTCGAGGACAAGAGAGTTGTTTTAGACTTGCTGACAGATCATGGGCATCTAGGCATCAAAGTCTTTGAAATCCATTTTCTTCTCTAAAATCACTGCCTAAAATTGAAAAGGAACAGTCAGAAGCTCTCTAAGGAGGGAGGGTTATGCAAAACCATCTTCTCTGGCCCAGGCTCCATTACAGAAGCATCTTGACTTCCTCAACTTGAGACTTCTCTGTTGCTTTAAGTAGAGAAATGTCTTCAGAGTGGACAGAGGGCTCTTTAGACCTTAGAGGTGCTACCTCCTTCCACTCTTTAGAGTCAGAGATTTAGGACTGGAAGGGACTTCATAAACCATCAAGCCCGGCCCCCTCATTTTACAGATAAAGAAATTGAGGCAGGGGTGGCTAGGTGGCACAATGAACAGAGCACTGGCCCTGGAGTCAGGAGGACCTGAGTTCAAATCCAACCTCAGACACTTAACACTGACTAGCCATGTGACCTTGGGCAAGTCACTTAACCCCAATTGCCCTCCAAAAAAGCAGAAAGAAAGAGAGAAAGAAAGAAAGAAAGAAAGAAAGAAAGAAAGAAAGAAAGAAAGAAAGAAAGAAAGAAATTGAGGCAGAGCAACTTGCTTCAGGGTCACATAACTAGTTAGTGTCTGAGGCAAGATTTGAACCTAGTCTTACATGCCTCCGTTTCCTCATCTGTAAAATTAAGATGCTGAACTTAGTGGATTCTAAGGTCCATTCCAGTTCTAAATCTACAATCCTCCAATTCCATGACTTTAAGGCCAAAATTCTTTTCACTGACCTGCACTGTCTCTCTTGTATCCCTGGGTCCCTATTGTCTGATTGGTCCCCTTGTAGAAAGGGCTCCCAGGCAGCTAGGAAGTATAGTGGAATAGTCCTGGGCCTGGAATCAGGAAAATCTGAGTTTAAATCAGATCTAGGATACTAATTAGCTGTGTGACTGACCCTGGGCAAGTCATTTAACTTGTCTACCACAGTTTTCTCAATTATAAAATGGGGATAATAACAGCACCCACCTCACCGGGTTGTTGTGAGGATCAACTGAGATATTTGTAAAGTGCTTAACAAGTAGGTATTATATAAATATTTATCCCCTCCACTTCCCCTGCACCCCAGAGCAAAACCCTGAAATGCACAATCCTAATATACTGCAGACCATCTCCTAACTCTACGCCTCTGCCCCATGCCTGGAATTCTCTTCCTTCTCACTCTGTTTCTGCATGAAACCTTTCCTGATTCCCCAAAGTGGTTAGTAGTTTCCCATCCAAATTATCATTTATCTATGTTATATTTCCTCTATATAATATGAAAATGTTTTCTCCCTGGGCTAGATTGTAAATTTCTCAAGGTTAAGAAGTCTTCTTTGTATTCCCAGCACTTAGCATATTGCCTAGCACATAGTAGGCACTATATAAATTCTAGCTATTATTATTATTTTAATTATTACTGTCATGCCAGAACAGAAATAGAGCCCTGGAAAGTGACTGTACCAAAGATCACCCAAGTCTGATAATCCCTTGGTCCTACTGTCCAGTTTCTTATTGCTATTGGTTGTGTGTAAGTAATGTATTTTGTGTTGTCCAATATGCTGGACCTTCTTTCTTTGCCATGGTTTTCTGACTGAGAGGCCTCAGCACTCTCTGATTCCTTGATTCTGTGATTGTGGCAGGTAGAAAATTTGGGCCTACTTCATCATTCTGTTGAGAGAATAGATTTGTTCTGTTGCTCTTGGATATAAAATGTTTTTCTCTAAACATAATTGGGAATAGATGAAGAAAAATTCCCTTGAAGGTGCATTCAGGTGATACCTAGTGCCAGAAATAATCATAATCAGAAGACAGACTTGATTGGCTACCAGAGAGTGAGTAATAATGTCAGACTCACAGAATGTTAGAAGTGGAAAAATCCATTAGCATCACCTAGTGTGGCCCCTCATTTTATGCATGAGGAAACCAAGGACCAAAAAACGTTGCCCATGGTTACACAGCAAGTTAGCAGCAGAACCAGAAATAAAACCTGACTCCAAGGCCACTGCTCATTGCTTCATACCAATTTATACATCAACACATCCTCAGATAGGAATTAGCAAAAGGGAATAATTGTTATTGTTTTGACCAGACCTGTGATTTTATCAACACAGGGAACTCCCAGCTAGGAGTTTCTTCTACCAATAGAGATCAGTAACTTCTCTGCAACTTACAGTTTTTGTTGGTTTTGGGGGGTTTGTTTGGGGATTTTTTTGCAACTTACAGTTTTACAGAATCGTTTGGGGGTTTGGCAACTTACCCAGGGCCACATGGCTAATACACATTAACAGTGAGACCTAAACCCAGGTTGTCTGATTCTAGGGTCAGTTCTCTATTCATTAGGCAACACTGCCTTTCAGTAAAAGGACTAATGCTATATTTTATAATGACTACAATAATGAGTTGAAAATTATTCAGTTGGGGCAGCTAAGTAGTGCAGTGGATAGAGCACCCATTCTAGAGTTAGGGGGACCTGAATTAAAATCAGGGCTCAGACACTTGACCTGTACTAGCTACATGACCTTGGGCAAGTCATTTAATCCCATTGCCTAACCAAAAAAAAAAAGATGTTCAGTCATTATTTGTATGACTACTTTCCCCAGACCCTTCAACCGGCACATCTAGGGCTACCACTAATTCATGTCTGAAGGATTATTCTAGCATTATTCTTCCACTAGACAGGAATCCCCTAGACTAAGAATCCCTGGATCCATAAATTGGGATGTCAGTATTTGGTCTGCTTCAGCCTGGATTTTCAAGATTAATTTTCCATAATGAAAACTTTATTTGACAGATAACATTTTAAGGATCATAAATTTGTTAAATGTTTATTAGAACACAATTAAATAAATTAGTAAAATTGTGGGGTTTTTTTGTCAAGCAGTAATTATATTTTAGTAGAGTTTTTGAAAATGGACAGTTTTGAAAGAGGTTTATATGATCTAATACAGAGAGAAGCAAGCAGAGGCAGGAAAATAATTTATACTATAACATTAATATTATAAGATATATTCATAAAATTATATTTACAAACATTAAATTATGTTTGTGTTTGATTATATAATATTACAAAATTATGTTATAATCTAATATATTTATAAAACATACTATAAAAATAACAATTTTGAAGATTTTTATAAACTGATGAAGAATGAAATGAACAGAACCAGGAAAACAATTTATATTGTAACAACTTCAACAACAAACAACTTTGAAAGCTTCAAGAACTATGACCAATGAAATGACCATGCATAATTCCAGAAGCCTCACAAGGAAACATGTATGCTATCCTCTGACAGAGAGGGGACAAATTCAGAGTACAAAATGAGATATGTTTTTTTAATATGACCAATGAGGAACTTTGTTTTGCTTGACTATTTTGTTACAAGGAATTCATTTTTCTTTTTTTTTTTTTTAATGGGGTGATGGGTGGGAAGATAGTGAAAAGATTTGTGCTAATTAAAAAGAAAAAACTTTAATACAAAAAAGTGAGGTTGAAAGAAATGTCCAGGTATCACATTCAGTTTTCTATTTGTTCCTTGTTTTGGATTTGATTAAGAACAGACCTAAGAATCTTGATTCACAGAATTAAAGTTATATGTAAAGTTATAAACAGAATTAAAGTGTTGGAAGCACATTAAGTAAAGACAGGCTTCTCCAAAGGCACACCAAACATTTTGTGACTTCATTGACAGGAAATTAATTCAAAGTCTCTGATTGTTATGAAGATCAATTAGCTTATATTCACTGTATTCTTGCTGCTGATTTTTTTTTCTTGAGCAATATGAAAAAGATTTACTATCTAAAGCTCATTCATTTAGTTTTTGTCAGCAAGAATTATTACCGGGGCGTCTAGGTGGCGCAGTGAGTAAGAGTGCCGGCCTCGGAGTTGGGATGACCTGAGATCGAATCCGGCCTCAGAAAATGAGCACCCACACATAAAATAATGACTAGCCGTGTAACCTTGAGCAAGTTACTTAACCACAATTGCTTAAAAAAAAAAAAAGAATTATTCCCATCTTTTTCAAATTTTTCAGACGCTCTACTACACTCCCTTTCCTATCTCACCCATCCCTCTCTAATACACAATTTTTTTTTCATTATCACTATTACTTTTGGATAATATAATTATTTCTCCCAAATTCCTCATTTCCCTGTTGATAAACTTCACATACCCCTAGGAGCATGCATACTCTATGTTGGGAACTCTTGTTCTAAGTGAAATAATTTCTCACTTTCCACCCCAGCCTCTGCTAGTGCCTCCCTCCCTTTCCCCTCCCCCCTACTACCTGGTACTTATTTTGTGTGTATCTTGTATATACACCTATAAACATGCATGTTGTCTGCCTAAGTAAAATGCAAGGTCATAAAAGTCAGGGTCTAGTTCACTTTTTTCTACAATGTCCCTAAAATCTTTTGACTTGGAAGTTCAGACCACCTCTAGACTCCATCCACAGACTCAGGACAAACATATGGGAAGTACCACCACACTCCCAATTTTCCCCCTTTTATTGGCTGGCTCTTCCTAGTATCTCAATTTTAAGGAGGATGCCTGGTCCATCCAAGTCTTCCTTCCTCTCTGGGCTGTCTTTTGACTCTCCCCAACTTTCTCTATAGTGTCATAGGGTTCCAACATCTGTAGTTCTCTTTTAAAAAAAAAACAAAAATAAAAACATTTATTTATTTATTTTAATTTTCACCATTCACTTTTGTTTGGTTTGGGTTTTTTGCTTTTTGGAGGGGGGGAAAGGCAGGACTACTGGGGTTAAGTGACTTGCCCAAGGTCACATGGCTAGTAAGTGTTAATTGTCTGAGGCTGGATTTGAACTCATGTCCCCCTGACTCCAGGGCCGGTGGGCCACCTAGCCACCCCAAATGTAGAACTGGAAGGGACCTTTGAGGTCATCTAGTCCAATCTTCAACATTCATTTTTTTAAGATTTTGAGTTCTTCATTTTCTCCCCTCCTTCCCCAAGATGGCATGCAATTGATATAAGCTATACAGGTATAATCATATTAAACATTTTCACATTAGTCATATTGTGAAAGAAGAACAAAAGTGAAAAATGACAAGAAAGAAAAAATAGTATGCTTCGATCTGTATTCAGACTATAGTTTTTTCTCGGGATGTGGATGAATTTTTCTGTCATGAATCTTTTGGAGTTGTCTTAGATTCTTGCATTGCTGAGAAGAGCTAAGTCTATCAAAGTTGGTCATTGCACAATGTGGCCATAACTGTGGACAAGGTTCTTCTGGTTTTTCTCACTTCACTTCATCTGTATCTCTTGTCTCCCAGAGCTGTTTCCAGGATCAGATGAGATAAGGAATAACAATTACTTTGCCAATCTTAAAGAACTCTATAAATGTCAGGTAGTATTATTAATTTTTATGCCTAGGTTCTCCCCATTGGACCTCTCTATACTATGGACCTGCTTGTGCAGACTTGCACATTCCATTGCTTTCCTCAAATCTCAGGCCACAATCAAATTTGGAATGCCTTCCTTGAACCTTCAGAACAACTCAGTCTTCAACCTCTCTATTCACTGCCCTCAGTCCTTGAGATTTCTACCCTTCTGGATGAGAAGAAAACCACCTGTAACCTTAAGGCTTGAAATCCTTCTTCAGTCTGGATTATGCCAAACCAAAGAATCCCATTGTGACCAGTAGAAACTTATTTTGTACCCAGCATGTATTTCTCTTTGGCAGAGAGAGGCAACGAGGGCATGTCTCACCAGAACTTTATAGTTTCCTTGGGATGACAAAGACAAGTTTCTAAGATAGCCCATCTTGTGTCCAAAATGAGGGGAAAAAAACCCAGGACTCTTCTTCCTCCCCATCGATGTCACTGCTCCACATTTTTTGACTTTTTTTCTTTTCTCTAGTCACCAGTCTGTAGTCCATCACTATTCATGCTTTCTAATGGACACCAATGATCACCTCAGGTCATTCAAATGCAAAAGGGAGAGGGAATTACTCAAGCTAGCAAGCATTTATTAAGCTCTGTGAGCCAGACCTTGTACTAAGAGCTGGGGATACAATATAAAAGGCATTAAGGTTTTCAAAGTACTTTACCAATATTACCTCAGTTGATTATCACAACAACCCTGATACTATAGGTACTATTATCATCGTCCCTGTTTTTACAGTTGGAGAAATTGAGGCAGACAGCTCTTAAATGACTTGCCCATAATCACACAACTAGTAAATGTCTGAGGTGAAATTTGAATTAAAATCTTCCTGATCTAACATTTTATCCACTGTACCACCTTGCTGCCAAATTGGTTATTGCATATAATAGGTAATACCTAGCATTCTACTTTAAAAATACTTAATGAATATTTGTTGAATTTGTTGAATGAATGCTCGACTGAGATTGCATCAGAAAAACAGACCTAAGTCTACCAGTGGAGTAGGTGAGTTGGTGTTTAGTCATTTCAGTCATGACTAACTCTTTGTGATCTCATTCAGGGTTTTCTGGCAAAGATATTGGAATACTTTTGCCATTTCCTTCTCTAGTTCATTTTACAGATGAAGAACTGAGACAAACTGTGTTAAATGACTTGTGCAGGGTCACACAGCTAATAAGGGTCTGAGGCTAAATTTGAACTCATGCAGATAAATCTTCCTGATTCCAAGCCCAATGCTCTATCCACTGTGTGACCTTGATAAATACAACAGAATGAACTGACATTTTGTTCCAAAGGAAAGAAATATCCCAAGAATAGATAGATGTACTTTGCTTTGAGCAATAGATATTTCTTAAAACATTTTGATTAAATTAACTTTAACTAGATTATTTTAAATGTACTAGGGAAAATCTAATGGTGAAGCTTACAAATCCCAATTTTAATATCAGGTTTATTTATATGTGGGCATATTAAATACCATAAAAGGTAAATAAACATTCCTGGTTTTTAGAACAGCTAAAATAAATGAACTTAAAGTTAATCAAAGAAAAACTAAATTAGCAAATGACTGTGGTAATTAAATATGCATTAGACATCTTAGAAGAATGGATATTCTTGTCAAATCTTTGGATGGAAGAGGAACTCTCTTGATGAGTCCTCTCATTTCCTCCCACCTCCCCATTTTGTGGGGAATTAGTAGAATGTAGGCCTATCTTTTCTATCCCTTGGAGTAGGTGAGAATATATTACATGGATGAAATTTTGGATTAAGACGTTACCCAAGATCAAAACAGGATTGGGGAAACTCAATCCAGCATAATTATGTATGCCCGGAGCAGGGATTTTTAACTTCTGTGGAGTCACCCCTCTCATAGTCTGGTGAAGCCTATAGTCTCCTCAGACAAATGTTTTTAAATGCATAAAATAAATATATTATAAAGGAAACCAATTATATTGAAATAGATATAGTATTTTTTTTTCACAGTCAAGTTCATGGACCCCTTGAAATCTATCCATAGATTCCTTAAGGATCTCTGGACCCCAGGTTAAAAACTCCTGGCTCAGAGTACTTTCTATAGCCTCCGAGTGAATGAAATAATCAACCATAGGATGAGGATTAATAAGAGACCCCAAAGTTAAAGAGGCTACTGATTACAATTGGAGTCCCACTTTCTCAGAAGCCCCTTTTATGGCCTCTCTCTCCACTAGTGCAGATCTGAACTGTTCCCTTTGACTCAGACCTGTAACAGCAAATGGCTTTATCTGGTAAATTTTTGATTAGAGAGAGACCAGAGATAGACAGAGATAGAGAAAAGGAGACAAAGAGAAAAAGAAAGAAAGAGAGATAGAGAGAGAGAGAAAGGAAGAGAGACAGAGGCAGAGAAAGGAAGAGACAGTAAAAGAGAAAGAGAGAGACAGTTGAATACTTAGACAAGAAACCAGAAACCAGACTCAGGGTCCAGGGGGAGATGAAGTCTGTTTATGCAAACAGTTCCCTTTCCCTCCCTACTCCCCCTGGAATTTCTTGGCAGGAGAGATGGCAGCAGGGAGAGACGGCGGTGGAGTGATAAGATCCTCAGAACTTAACCTCTTGGGAGATTGGGGGGTGGGGTGGGTGGTACATTGCTACTCAAGGTCTTGAACTCATGGAAAGAGGAGGAGCAACCACGTGGTCCCAGACCTAGAGATGAATTAAGGGAGAGTTCCACAAAGTAGAGCTAGCCTGGATGTTGCAAGCCATGAATTAATTATAAACCATGCTAGTTGAATGGCAAAGGGGCTGTCTCTAAGAGTCACAAGTACCTTTCTTTCTCAGGAGAGTTTCAAATGCTCTGAGGTACTAAGGTTCACCTGGAAGATAAGACTTCTCAGAGGGAAAGGTCTTTGTCTTGACTCTTAGTGGGCTTTGTCTATTCTGTATCTTCTTTGCTGTGAAATAAAGGCTATCCTGTACTTATATATTGTCAGCTTGATGTGCACTCAAATTCATCTCATAAGAACAGAGGGCTCTTTTTATCCACATCTGTAGCTACTAAGTAAAATAGCATTTTATTTTTCCAATTACATGTAAAGATAATTAAAAAAAATTTTTTTAATTTAAGATTCAAATTTTCTCCCTCCCTTCTCCCTCAAGATGATAAGCAATTTGATATAGGTTATATAAGTACAATCATGTAAAACATATTTTCATATTAGTCCTGTTGTGAAAGAGGAAACAGACCGAACACACACACACACACACACACACACACACACACACACACACAAAACTAAGAAAGTGAAAATAGTATGCTTCTATTTGAATTGTATTGCTGAGAAGAGCTAAGTCATTCATAGTTGATCATCACACAATGTTGCTGTCACTATGTATAATATTATCTGAGCTATATTTTGATGATAAGAGGGCAACACTAACTAGGGACAGAGTGTACCAAAATTTAAGGTTCCCAGGGAAAACCCTAAGTGAAGACCTAAGCCAAAGAGAGATTTGTCACAAACCCTACAAGACTGAACCCAGTCCTCAGAGTTGAGTTTCTGGGTCCAAAGGGTTTTAATGATAAAAGACAAAAATTCAGTGTTGGAAAGAATACAGAAAACAGGCACATTAATTTGTGATTGTTGGAACAGCGAATTGGTTCAACTGTTTTGTGTAGCAATTTGGAATATCCAAGAAAAGTTACAACATATTTCCTACCCTTTGGTCCAATAATGCCACTACTGGGTTTTGCGCATATGGAGACTATTTATAATAAGAAAAGATCCATCTGGATAAAAATATTAATAATTTGGGGCTTAAGAAAAAAGTTCACCAAACATATAATAATAAATAATAAAACATTTTTCTTAAACACCATTCTGATATCTCATAGGTTGTAGAGTTAATCTATTTAATCTATAGGTTGTAGAGTTAATCTATTTAATCTATATAATAAATATGTCTAGGAAATTAGGAATAACAACCAGGATTTAAAGTCACTAGTCTTTTTTAGGACTTTAATCTTACAAATATGCATTGGTATTTTTGATACAAAACAAAATTAGAATATATTCTCATTACTACTGATAATAGATAACCTAGCTTAACTGCTGAATCAGAAGTGTTCTGAAAGCCAATTTACACTATTTAATAGGTTTCAGAAATATTATAAGTATCCCACTGTGCCATACAGCTCTGGTAAATAAATTGTGGAAATTCATTAATGACTTCCTTTGTAAGTCATAACATGAAGTAATTACATTCAGTGGGGAACACAGCCTCTTCCTCAGAACCTTGAATCACACTCAGAACTTTGCATCATCCAGGTGCCTAATTGGCACAGGTCTATTTCAACTCAGTTCAATAAACATTCATTGAACACTTCTGTGCCAGTAACTGTTCAAGTTGGGAAGAGTGATGCGAAGATAAAGGCAGGGTCCTATCCTGAAGGCGCTTACAATACAGTAATGAAAGAAAGGAAGGAAGAGAAAACATGGCCTCTAAGAATCACCACAGAAAGCAGAATGTTTTGTTTCATGAAAAGTACAAATAGTTCCCTGGATTTATTCAGGGATGGTAGAGGAGAGCTCTGTCATTAGGAATGTGTTTAATTCATGCAGGTCAAGATCAGATGATTGGTGGCCAGGGAGAGAGTGAAACATAAAACGTTAGCTTAGATTTACAGCCTGAGCAATAATTCCGTATTTTAGATTCATTTCTGGTCTGCGAATACTTCCTCCACCTTTCCACCCTCATCCATACCTTCTCATCCTGTGCAATTTTTCAAAGATATTTTTGGTCTTTTGTTTTTATATCACAGTCATTTTCCCAAATACTCCTCTCCTTATTGCACCTTCCCTTGTAATGCAGAAATAGCTAAGCAAATGTCCTGTGAAATTTAAGAGCAGAGGCTGTCTTTTATCTTTCTTTATATCTCTAGCACTTAGCAGAGCACCTGACACATAGGAGTCACTTAAGAAATATTTATTGATTGACTGAAATTCTCCATGTCTTTCTGCAAATCCTCCACAGAGGAAGAAGAGAAGGAAGAAGAGGTGGAGTAAGATAAGGACGCCATTTCTATAGCACTTTAAGATTTACAAAGTGGTCTGCATACATTATCTCCTTTGACTCATTATAACCCTATGAAGTAAGCACTACAGGTATTTTTGGTTTGTTTGGCCCTGTGGTTTCATCAGATTGGTCACAACTGTTCTATCATTTATAGTTTTAGAAAGTTGATTGGGGGTCTGAAAGATTAACTGAGCTTCCCAGAGACATGTAGTGAGTGTGTTCTCTAAGTCTATACCCAAAGGAGATTAAAGAAAAAGAAAAGGACCCATATGTAAAAAAAAAAAATGTAGCATCTCTTTTTGTGATGGTAAAGAATTGAAAATTAAGAGGATACCCATTAATTGTGGATTGGTATTTGATTGTGATAGAATACTATTGTACTATAAGAACTGATGAAGGGGAGGGTTTCAGAAAAACTTGAGAAGATCTGTATTAATTGAAGTAAAGTGAGCATAATGGGGGAAACAATATACACAGTAATAGTAATATTGTAATGATAATCAACTGTGAAAAATTTAGTAACTCTAATCAATGCAATGATCTACCACAGCGCCAAAAGGTTCATGATATAAAATGCTATATGTCTCCAGATAGAGAACTGATGGGCTCAGAGTGCAGACTGAAACATATGTCTTTTTTGTTATTTTTCTTGCTTTATCCACCACTCCCCACAACTTGACTAATGTAGAAATATGTTTTGCATGTATAATGGATGTTGTATTTCTTTCATTCTCAAAGAATGGGGGAAAATCCAACTATTAAAAGAAGGAATATCATTTTGGTAGCTATGTGGAAAATAGACTAGACAGGGGAGAGGTAAGCATCAGGGAAACCAATAAGAAGGTTATTGCAATACTCCAGGCAAGATGTGACAAGGACAAGGACCTGAAGTAGAGTTGTATCTGTGTGAGTGGAGAGAGGGAAATAGATATAAGAGATATCATGGAGGTGGGCTGGCTAAAATTTTGGCAACTGATTAAATATGTGGGGTAAGGGAGTATAATCAACAGTAGGAAGGAATTAGTATTAAAAGAGATTAGGAAAGACTTCTTGCAAAAGGTAGGATTTTAGGTGAGATTTTGAAGAAGCTAGAGAAGTCAGGAGAGAAAGATAAGGAGGGCAAGAATTCTAGGCATAGGCAAGCCATGAAGATGCACAGTCCAGAGAGATCACTGTAATTTCATAATACTTCAAAAGACTTGTAAGGTGCAATGTGGTATAGTGAAAAGAACACTAATATGGAATCAGAAGATTGGGTTTGAATCCTAGCCCTACCACTCATTAGTTATGTAACTGGTGCCTCAGTTTTCCTATCTGTAAAATGGACTAATAATAATCCTTCAGCTAGATGACCCAGTGGATAGAGCACCAGGCCTGGAATCAGGAGTACCTAAGTTCAAATTTGACCTCCTAACAGTGTGACCCCAGGATAGTCACTTAGCCCTGTTTGCCTCAGGGTTAAATGAACTGGAGAAGGGAATGGCAAACCATTATAATAATTTTGTCAAGAAAACCCCAGATGGGTTCACAAGTCGGAGATGACTGCAATGACTGAGTAATAATAAAAACTCCCTGCTTCACCAGATCCAATGAAATAACAACACATGTAAACTTCCTCATCAAGGTCAATAATAATAATTTCATCAGTGTAGATCTTTGGGGATATAAGTAAGAAATTCAAAACTGGTAATCAGCCTTTTGTTGAGGAGCTTCCCTTAATTAGTGAGGCTTGGGCACTTACCTAAATCCTTTGGAATGTAGTATGACCTGATAGGTGTTCCTCTGGTATAGCCACTGTAAGGCATAGCAATAGAACTTGGTGGTGAGGGGTGTGTGGTTGGGGTGTGGGGAACAGACTAATAACTATATAATGTTATTTGTGGAGCAAATTGGTGAATTTGGGCTAACAATCAAGCATTGAACCTGCAGAACAGAAAAATTTACCATGTTGGGGTGTGAAGAGGTAATTTCCATGTCTTTTTTTTTTTAAACAATCAGCCTATTCTTCTCCTGACCATACTTGTTCTCCTGACTTGAAAATCAGAATTATGTATTTGCAGTAACAATGTCCCACCGAGAGGGATGAAGTAAATCAATCTCTTCCCTAACAAAAATTCTTTCCTATTGCCTAGTGCTTCCAAGGTCAGATCTCAGACCCACCCCTGTAAAAACTTAAAAAATATTTTGGTTTACCAAATAGGTTTCCTTATAAAAAAGAGAGAGCTATGATTGTATTTCAAAACTTCAAAACATTATGCAGATGGCAGCCAGTCAAGACTACAGAAATTCAAGTCTAGGTCCTTATGTCCACACCACAGTCTTTAAAGCTGAGGCTGGAGGATGGCTTGAGATCTGAGTGGTAGTTGGGTTAAAGTCAAATTAGTATCTATATTAGTGACTAGAATAGCAGGGGGTCACACAAGGCTTCGAAGCAGTGTCCTACCAGTCAAGTTTGGAAACAGAACAAGTCAAAACTTTTGTGCCCATCAGCTCATCAGTAATGGCATCAAGATACTGCAGGAGAGATAAGACAGATCCAATCTCAAAAAAAAAAAAAATCAAATTTGTTTTATACAAATTGGCATACATTTTCATCCTTTCCTTCTAACATTTTTCTTTCTTTCTTTCTTCCTTTCTTTCTTTCTTTCTTTCTTTCTTTCTTTCTTTCTTTCTTTCTTTCTTTCTTTCTCTCTCTCTTTCTTTCTTTCTTTCTTTTTTGCTTTTTGGAGGGGGGGAAGGCAGGGCAATTGAGGTTAATTGACTTGCCCAAGGTCACAAGTCTAGAGAGTGTTAAGTGTCTGAGGCTGGATTTGAACTCAGGTCCTCCTGACTCCAGGGCTGGTGCTCTCTATTCAACCTAGCTGCCCAATTTCCTATAGATTTTTATGTTAGACTTTTTTATTCAGAGATGTTTAAGGTAAACATTTTCCTTTCAATATATCTATTTTCTTCTAATTTTTGTTTGCTTCTATTCTTTCAATAATGATAAAACTGGAATTGTCTATTTTGTCTTTTACAATCTCCTTTATTCTATGTGTGATTATTACTTTCTACTCCACATCTATGAAAAATATAAATTGATGAGGTATGGGCTCTGGGAGCCCCCTTGAGCTCTTCTTGAGTACTTAAGGTACAGGCTCTGGGAACTGCCCTTGGACTTTTGATTAAATCATACCATTTAATGAGGCATTTGCATGAGGCAATAAGCCTTACATGGTGGCTGAGCCCAAGCCTCTGTTACTAGATTTCCCACCCTTGAGCCTATCAAAATGTTGATCTACCCTTGAACTGGCCTAGCCCATCATTGTTTGTGGTCTCTAGGTGGCCTCCAGTGACTTCCCACTCTAAATCACTCATTGACTTCATTAACTCCTCCTGAAGACCCTCCCCAAACTCCTCCCCTCGACCACCCCTAGATTCCTCCCACAACCTTCTATATATAAGACCCCATCCTGTCTTCATGTTGGTGAGAGCTCAGGAGAATGGTCAGCACACCTTAGAATGACCTAGCACAGACTTACTCTGTCTAATACAAGCTAACTTTTAATAAACTTTACTTTTCTTTGGCTGAGAGAAGACTTGAGTCGAATTCATTTGGCAGGACCCGGCGTGTTGGTATTTTGGGGTCTCCAGAGCAACCACCTCTTTATGGGTAACCTCCTCATAAACTACCTTTATTTTTTCATGTTTTGGCTTTTTCAAAACCATTAATATTGTTTGTTCATTTGAAATTTATTGTTGTAGATAGTGTAAGACACTTTATTATACCTATTTTCAATCAAATTGCTTTCTATTTCCCCCCAGTAATTTTTGTTGAATAAGGAATCTCTTCCTCAGCAATTGGGTTCTTGGATTTATTGTATACTAGATTACAATACATGTTGCTTTTAAGTGTTCTTTATTTTATGTTCTGTTGATTTTCTCTTTTTTTACCCAATACAAAAAATTTTGATGATTACTCTGTAATTGTGATATTTTGTAATACAAGGTCTCTCTACTTTTGTGTGTTATTTTCTCCTTTGATCTTCTTGAAGTTTTATTCCACCAAATTAATTTTATTTTTTTAATTATGTAAAATACACCCTTGGTAAATCGATTAGTATTGTATTACAACATTAACACCATTTTAAAATATGTTGGTATAGCCCAATGGTCAACATTAAAAAATCTCCCTAGAATTCTGGTTTTGTTATTTCTATGAAAATTATATTATAGTTATAAGTTTTAAACCTGTGTATTTTGGTAGGTCATCTTGTGGATATCATGTATTTTTTTAATTGTAAAAAGAATTAATCTTTCTGTCTCCCAAATTTTTGTTAGTAATATACAAAAATGCTTATTACTTTTGTCATTTTTTTGTATCCTACTACTTTACAGAAGTTATTTCTTGTCTTTTTGTAGATTCTTCCAGGATTTTTGTTTTGTTTTGCTCCTTGGAGTGGGAGGACAGGGCAATTGGGGTTAAGTGACTTGCCCAAGGTAACAAGGCTCCTAAGTGTTAAGTGTCTGAGCCTGGATTTGAACTCAGGTCCTCCTGACTCAAAGGCCGGTGCTCTATTCACTGCGCCACCTAGCACCCCCCTCTTCAGGATTTTCTAAGAAAATCATTATTTTTCACAGAGATAGTTTTTTCTCCTCTTGCTAAGATTTACTTATATTTCTTTTCTTAATTTCTTTTGTTGTTGATTTTTTTTTATTGCTATAGGTAACATTTCTTGTACTGTGTCAAAAATAGTGGAGAATTTCTTTTTCAAAAAACTGAGAAAAGTACATTGATAATTTTTTTCCCCATTGCCCTCACCGCCTGTTTTAGATAATTATCTGGTCACCTCCCTAATGAGACATGATGTTCTCCCTTATCACCTGAACCTGTTTATTTAGGGCTTGGGTCAGTAATAAAAGCTGATTTAGTATCATGTGCTTCCTAAGAACCTTTCCAGACACACCAGATGGTGCTCTCAGCTTAAACAAAGACATATAGGTAATTACACATTATCTAGTCAAATTTAAGTTTTCAAAGAGTCATTTGGGCACTTTTGGTTTGACTGAATTTACTCTATTCATGTTTTTCCCATTTCTAGTTCAAAAGTTATGCTGGGGGTATTTTGTTTTTTTTTTCTTTTTATGTTATGCACTTAATGAATTTCAACACACATAGATATTTCCATATATAAAGAACAGATAAGAGGATTATATATAATACACTGAATCTATTAGGTATGTAGTTTAAAAAATATATATGCATACATGTGCATATATCTACATGTAATTTATCACAATAATACTTTCTTTTTTGTGTCTCCTTAAATTTCCTTCTTTTCTTGGTGTATTTTTAAAAAATGCTTCATTGATACTTTTTCTTTTTTTCTGCATCATTATTAGTACTCACTTCTTCCCACAACTCTTCTATTCCAATAAAAGCCCTTATTTGTAACAAATAAGTATTATCACATAAAACAAGTTCATACAGTTTAGGTCCTGTTCTGTACCTCTAAACCATCCTTTCTTTACCAAGAGATGGTTAGCCTGCTTCATAATTATTCTTCTCGATTGGTTATTTTATTAATCAAAGTTCTTTTGTTTTTCAGAATCATCTCTTAAACTATTTTGTCACAACATAAATTGTTTTATTCTTCTCATTTCATTGTGCATCAATTTAAGCATGTTGTCTCAGGCTTCTCTGAATCAGTCCTTTTTGTCATTTCTTATGGCAAAAGAAAATTACATTACTTTTATAGATCATATGCTCCCATAACTCCAAATTACTGTTTTTATTTTGTATAATTGTAATACTCCCTCTGGGCTAGTCCCTGAAATTCACATTTGGCACATTCAGGTTGAATACTCAGAAAGGATGATTGCTACTTTGTTACTTTGTAAACTTGTTCTATTAAAAAAAAATATGATGATGTATTTCAGAATAATTGATTTCCTTTTGAATCCTACATACTTTATACATTTAAAAACATCATTGTGAGAAGGGGTACAGAGGTTGCACTAGACTTTCAAAACAGGGTTCATGACACACAAAAAATTAACCCTTGTTCTAACCCAGGCTTCTTAAACTTTTTCCACTTGCCACCCCTTTTCACGCAAGAAGTTTTAAGGTACCCCAGGTATATGGGTATATAAGATAAGGGGGCAGCTAGGTAGCATCGAACTGGAGTCAGGAGGACCTGAGTTCAGGAGGACCTCAGACACTTAGCACTCACTAGCTGTATGACCTTGGGCAAGTCACTTAACCTTAATTGCCCTGCCTTCCCCCCTCCAAAAAGACAAAAAAAAAATATGATAGGTATGCAAATCAAACACTTACTGATAATAAATCATAAAGAAATTTATTTTAAAACAATTCTTTGGTATACATATAATTTTACCATTTATTAATGACAAAAACAAATTTGCATGCTAATGAGATGGATGTACTTTTTTACTTAGAAATAAATACTTTTCATTGACAGTAATAAATTTCTCAAAACATAGTTTTTCTTTATTTGAAGATTTTAAATGTTGTTCAAAATATTCCTTTGGTTTATTACAGCAGGCTGCATGCTTGGTATTAAGATGCCACTTGAATTTGGCTGGTTTCATTCTCTCTGCAGTCGAAATTTCATTACAAATTAAAGAAGTTTTTCCACACCATCATCATTATTTAAATACATATTGCAAAAATGATTTGACAAAATGCAAAAGCATAAAAACAAATTAGTTTATAGCACACAGGTCTCTGATCCTAACTTTAATGTTTACCTGAAGTTGATTTGACTGGCACAGAATAAGCCATCCAAGCATTGACTCCTTCCCCTCACCATAATTTTGTCGGGCCAGGAAGTTGAAAATACTCAAACTTCTAGCCTGAGGTGTAATTTTGCTTTGGCACAGCTTGCTTCCAGATCAGGGGGTTGCCTTAAATTTCCCTGGAACCTACTTTCATGTTTTCTTTCCAATTTGGGGCCCTCAGGTCATCTTCTCAGGCCTTTGGTTTTGATCCATTTCTACTGTAAAGCTACTTTTGGTTCCTATTGTCCTCTTTGATCTCTGGACCTACCTTGACAAAGATTTTTCTTTTGAAATTTAGGCAGTCCTGCACTTCATACATACAACAGAACACAAAGTACCTTCCGTATGAAATCATGAATCTCCATTTCATTGTTGTTTTCTATTGTATCCAACTCTTTGTGACCCCTTCTGAGGTTTTCCTTTTTTTGAGGGGAAAAGGTAGGCAATTGGGGTTAAGTGACTTGCCCAAGGTCACATGGCTAGTTTATGTGTTAAGTCTGTGTTAGGTCATTATATGGTGGGAAGTATATGGACAATGGAGGGCTAGGCTAGTAATGGAGGTCTGGCCCCAGACACAATGTAAAGCTATGGTCTCATCAAATAGGATGATTTAATCAGAGTTCTTATACCTCAAAGATTCAGGGAGAGCTCAAGGGGGTTCCCAGAGCCTGCACCTCATCAGATGGGAAAGGGAAGAGACAGAAACGGTTATTCTTGTTCCTCCTTCATTCTCAAAGAAGACCAATGACATAGCAATGGTGGTTTATTAAGGTCTTTCCTAGGTCTCAGTTTTCCTTAGTTTCCCAATTGTTAGTATTCCCATAACTCCAAATTACTGTTTTTTACCTTGTATATATGCAATACTCCATCTGGGCATTCCCTCAAATTCACATTTGGCACTCTCAGGTTGGGTCCCCAGAGAGGATGACTGCTACTTTGGGTTCTAGGGGTAATCCTATGGGAGTTACTTCTATGCTGTCTCTCACAAACCCGGAAACTGGTGTGTTTCCCATTAATGATCAGCCAATAGACTTAATTAGCTCTAAGCCAGGGTTAACCTGGGATCTGTAAACTTATTAAAAAATATTATTTATGAGGTATGGGCTCTGGGAGCCCCCTTGAGCTCTCCTTGAATCTTTGAGGTATAGGCCCTGGGAACCCCCCTTGAACTCTGATTAAATCTTATGAGTCATTTGTATGAGGGATAAGCCTTATATTGTGGCTGGGCCCAAACCTCTGTTACTAGGCTTCTTACCCTTGAGTCTATCTAAATATCAATCCACCCTGTAACTGGCCTAGCCCACCAATGTCTGTAGTCTCCAGGTAGCCTCCAGCAACTTCCCAACCTTAATCATTCATTGACCTCATCCGACTTCTCCTCAAGACCCTCCCCAAACTCCTCCTCTAGACCACCCCTAGATTCCTCCCACAACCTTCTGTATATAAGACCCCATCTTGTCTCCAAGTTTGTGAGAGCGACATAGAATGACCTAGCACACACAGGCTTACTCTGTGTCCAATATAAGTGGATTTTTAATAAACTTTGCCTTTCTTTGTCTGAGAGAATACTTGAGTCCAATTCATTCCGCAGGATCTGGCGTGTTGGTATTTTGGTGTCTCCAGAGCAACCCTAACCCTCTTTATGGGTAACCTCTTCATTATGATGATCTGGTTCTGGAAAACAGGGTGTCTCCTAATATCTTGCCATTTCCCCCTATTGGCCAAAGGGAAGGTGAGTATCTAAAAGAACCCCTACTCTTCTGGCCAATAAAGGACAGGCAGATTTAAGCCAAGATACTTGGAGAAGCCAGTTGGGCTAGGACTAGATGTTACCCAGGTGGTTTGTTCCTTAAGGGGACTTACTGGGGAAGTGTGTCTCAAGTATCATTACTAGTCATTGCTTACTTGCAAGCAGGAAAGGAGGGGGGGAGGGGCAAGAATGTAGAGGGAGAGAATGCCAATACACTCTTAAATCAGGGCCTTGACAAAAGGCCCTAACGAGAGAAGAGAAAAAAAAAACAGGACAGTTTACTCAGCCCTGGTGTGCAATCTTGGGACAGCTGTCTCATCTTATCTGTGTGTCTGCTGCTTCTGGGTTCATACTAGATGAACCTTGAGGTCCTTGGAAGTTTCTGCCATTGGTTCAGGAATAGGGCTTTCTTCAGAAGATCCAGGAGTCCACACCCACAAGTTTTACAGCTGTAGGAATAGTCAAAAGGACTTGGTATGGATCTTTAGAAACAATGATTGATTAATAATTGTGAGAAAACTCCTTGCCTAGATCTTTGGATCTGAGTTTCCAATCAGCATAACATATGCCCTTGGTTAAGGATCTCTAAACAGCACATAGAGATGGTCCAGTTTCCCAGCCATGCAGGGCTAGGTCCAAACAATGTAATATAGTTTTTCATAAATTCATTATATATAACTACATTAAGTCAGGTCACATTAATGTCACGTTACAGATCAACTACTTAGAGGGTTGACAATTAACTGGTTTTGAGGAGGGAGATTTACATGTCACCAGGGTAACCAAGAAAACAAATATCTTGAAACAAAAGACTAAAGGAATACAATGATTATCACCAATATTAACTAAAATCAAGTCTCATTGTACCCTAGTAACCCATTCTCAATGTCCATTTCATCAGTGCATTTTGGGTATAAAATGTTTCATGCTGTTATCTGTTCCCTAAGATATCTTTTCTTGCACAATAAGCTTTATTTTCAGAACAGCTCTAAAAAAAGGCTCTGCTTCTCTGGTTCCAAATCTAGAGGTTCATAGATAATTCTGCTGGTAATAAGACCTAATACAATTTAGTACATTTGGTTCTCCAATCTTGAAACTTCAGAGAATTCAGTTTATATACCATTTGCTGTTTCTATCCTTACCTAAATCCTATACCTGATAAGAATATTTTTAAAATTTATGAGGGTTCAACTGCAAAATGAACTCTTTTGCCTTTTAAGATTATTAGGGAGTGTGGGGGCGGAGCCAAGATGGCAAGTAGAAACAGCATTTCCAATGTGCTCTGCCCCACACAAATTTCAAATAATGTGAAAGGGGACTCCAAACAACTTCTGGAGCCACAGCACCCACAGAACGGCACAGAGAAGCTAACCTCCTGCTGAGGACAGCCCAGCAGCCCTGCAGGAAGCGGCCAGCACAGCACTCTGGGAACCGACAGCGCAGAGCCCAGCCCAGGTCTTCGGTTTTAGCCCCAGGGTGGCCAGACCTTCAGCCGGCTGGAGGGACCCCAGAACACCAGCAATTGTGGCGATTCCAGAATTATCAGCACAGATATGCCTAGGACTAAGTGAGAGGTTAGTGCCCTATGGACTTTGGGACCAGTATTTGGGGAACGCTTGGCTGCCTCCCCTGGGGGCGAAAAGCTACTGAAAAACGCAGCACAGAAGCCATTTTGCTGAGTCAGTAGTGGCTCTAGCTCCTGGTCTTCGAACTGTAGGGAGATCCAGCAATCAGTCTGGGGGTTAATCGTTCTTGCTTTAAACTGCCTGGATCTGGATTGTGGTCTGTGGGGGAAGTTTGGGGTGGGTATCCAACTTGCCAGAGTGGGTGGAGGCTTTACAGAGGTGTAGCGGCAAGCAATATCCCCAGGGTGACTGCCAACACAGGTTCTTAGATCTGCTTTTCAAAAGGAAAGCAACTCAAAATGGGTTAACAAGCTTACTTTAATCAAACAAACACAGATTACCTAGTTCAGGGGAAAAAGGTCAGCACCCCGAACTTCAGATTATACAGACAGAACTTACAGATCAAACAGACAGGCTTCCAAACTGTCCTACCATTATATCAATACCAAATCACAGTTACCAGAGAGGGAAGCATCAACATCTGGGTTTTCAAAGCTGGGGGGCTCTCAACAACGGCTTTCCAGAGTCTCATCTGGTCAAATCACACAATACTTCTCAAAGTGAGCCCCAAAGCAAAGCCTCTCATCAGAGTTTATATAGCCTTCTCTTGGCTCAAAGATTGTAACAACCTCCTTGACCCACAGCCCAATCACAAAGTATCAAGGTGTGGGCTTTCCTGAAAAACAAGCATCCCACCACAAGCTCCAGGTGCACTTAAGCTAGGGGCAGGGAAGATCTTTAAATCTGCATTTCCATTACAGGGTGTTAAAGATGGAAAACATGGCAATTCTCATCAACCTCAAGAACTGAAAAACATCAGAAAAATAAGAGATGCAAACTTCCTTTCATCATCCAAACCAGAGTGTGAGAATAGATAGTGGAGATATTATTATACTTGCAAGAAAGCAGGTACAGATTAAGAAATTTGTTGATCATCCAGCTAGTAAATGGCACAGCTGGTATAACCCAGGTGATTTGGTTCAGAATACAATGCTCTTTCCACTGCTGCTTCCCTTCTCAGTGCAATTTTGCCTTGGTGAGGAAGACCTACCAAAAAACCTTAAGGTAAGAATTGTTAGTAACATTTCTAACAACTTTTATTTATTCTTATTATTTTTTTTTTTTTTTTGCTTTTTGGAGGAGGATGGCAGGGTAATTGGGGTTAAGTGACTTGCCCAACATCACATGGCTAGTTCCAGGGCCCCAGGTCTCGAGGAGGGAAAGATTGTGCCTGCCTCCCAACTCTGACTTGTTCCTCATTTGGCCTTTTGTGGATCCAAGACCTCCAGTTTGGGGGTGAGAAATTCTGTTCTGGTTCTGTTCTGGAGAGGGGAGGGCTAGATGTAGCCATTTGTGCAGGGGCACCTCCTCCCTGGGCAAAGCTTGAGACATCTTCCTGCCCGTAAATGATCTGGTTATATGATTAATGTTCTTTGTCTTTACGTGTCCTATGCTCACTTGAGCTCATTTGCTTCCTGTTCAGAATCTTTGGGAGGCAAACAAGTGGATAGGGATTGTAATTTGTCTGTGTGTTCATAAAGTTTTATCCTGAGCTCATTTGTTTAAAGTCTCCCCATTTTTATTCTGCAAAGCAGATATTCGAGTGGCTATTAGACGAGTACCTCCAAGGGAGATTTTCTGATTTCCGTTGGGAAGATATATTTGTTTATCACAGTGAGAAGCATAATTTCCCACCACCTTACAACCCTCAATCCCCTCCCTCAGCTTCTTCTCCTAACTCCTCAGGGTTTCCAACCTCCCCCAGTCCCCTTTCATACCCCCCACCCCCAGACTGGGGCAAACTATCAGCCCCCAGAAGAACCCTCTTCTGCTTCAGCCATCTTTCCCCTCAGGGAATCCATTGACCCAGAGGGAGTTCCCTTCCTAGTATATGTTCCCTTCTCCACTTCAGATATTTACAATTGGAAAACTCAAAATCCCCTCTTTTCAGAAAAACTTCAGGCTCTTATTAACTTCCTTGAGTCTGTCTTCCAAATGCATCATCCCAAATGGGAGGATTGTCAACAGCTCTTAACTACTCTATTTACCACTGAAGAGCAAGATAGAATTAAACAGGCAGCCAGAAAAGCTGTGCTGGGCCCTGAGTGTGGGTCATTGGAAGAAAGGTGAGAAGAGGTCTAGAGAGTGTTTCCCTCTTCCTGACCTGTCTGGGACCCAAACACTTCTAGGGGCCAAAAGGCATTAGACACTTACCATCGATACCTCCTCCAGGGCCTAAAAGTGGCAGCTCAAAAAAGAAAACCCTGGGCCCCTAGATTCAGTGGCTGCTAGCTGGCCCATTTGCCTCCAAGCTGTTGCTGCAATGGCCCTCCTTGTTAAGGAAGCTGATAAGCTTTCCTTGGGTCAGCCCCTTTCCATCTCCACCCCTCAGTCTGTGGAGACCCACTAGCTTTTTTAAACTCCCACTATCCCCCTAGCCTGCTACTAAACCCCTTTTTGTTTTCACCTAGATAGACCCTGAAGGTGGGTATTCTGGCCAGTTAACTTGGACATGTCTGCCCCAGGGTTTCAAGAACTCCCCTACCCTCTTCTATGAGGTCCCATTAAAGGACCTTATCTCCACCCCTCCTGCTCCTTAATAAGACCTTCTCCTTGAGCACCTACTGAAAGCTCTTGTTTATCTTTTTGTTGCTGAATCTAATGGGGTGGCTAAAGGAGTCCTCACCCAGGTCCTGGGCCCCCTCCCTAGATTCAGTGGTTGCTAGCTGGCCCCTTTGCCTCTCAGCTGTAGTTGCAACTGCCCTCCTTGTTAAGGAAGCTGATGAGCTTTCCATCTCCACACCTCATTCTGTGGAGACCCACTGGCTTTTTAAATCCCACTATCCTAGTACCACGCTGTCCTGGATCAGCCTCATCTGACTTTTTCAAGTAACTCTGTTCTTAACCCTGCCACTCTGTTCCCTCACCTTGAACCTACTCCACTCTCTCCAGCTGTCTATGATTGCCTTCAGGTCTAGGCTTCAAGATCTGATCTTCCTCACACACCCCTAAGAATGGAATCTCTACATTTGTGAGATTTTGTCAGCTTAGTGGAAAAATCTAATATTATTTCTCATGTAGCATTAGAACATGTGCAAAAAGTTATGCAAACTGCTTAAGATCATTTTAACAGTTTTCAACTAACTTTCTTCATCAAGGTTTAATGAGATTGTAAAAGCAGAAGAGATCTGGCTGTTTTGATCTGAATTTGTAGTCATTTCATGCTCTAAGCAAAAGTTAACACTTGTAATTGAATGTATGTTAAAGATTCAATTTCTAAATTATCTCTTTCTTCCAGAGTGAATATAATCAAAGGGTAAACAAACTTTGTGAAACAAAGATGTATGTCTACTATTCAGTCATGAGGTTCAAGTCAGGAACCTCTATTATTTAAGGCAGTATAGTTATGTAGTAAAAGAATACTAAGTTATGAAGTATCTTGTTTATGTAGTTTGTAGAAATATAAAGGAAAGTGACATAGTCTGAGTAATGGATTATACTAACCCATACTAACCCCACTTCTGGTCACTTTCCTCCTACTCCTTTTTGGCCCTTGTTTAATCTCTTTGCCAGATTTGTTTCTTCTAAGCTCAGCATTCTTTACTTGCAAATGTCATCTCAGGCTGAGTACCTACTGTCCCAGGACCATGGCCTGGACCTGGCTTCGGCCAGGTTTGTTTAGTGCTTGCAGTTTATGAACTTGTTTCTGGTGTCTCGGGATTTCTCTTTATTTGCAATTGCTTATTTTCTTGTATTTTACAAAATTCATGCAATAAATTTACTGAACTCTTTCCAAAACACTTGGCACATTTCCCTGTACGAATAAACATTTCTACAGACTTTTTTTTTCTTTTTAGCAATTTCTTTATACATAGCTCCAACCATGGGATCACGGGTTCAAAGGGTAAGAATAGTTTTATGACTTCATGTTTATTTCCAGATGGCCCTCCAAAAGCTTTGCACTAGTTGTTAGTTATTATCAACAATGTTACTAGAGTGTCCATTTCCCTGCAGCAAAGGCTACATTTTATAGTCATTTAAATAAAAAGATATAGTATTGGTCTTGCCACCAAAGTTCACTGAATGATTGTTGCATGCGGGAATTCTTGAGCAGGGAAACCATGTCTTTCCACTCCCTTTGCCCATGCAAGTTTCATGAAGGTTCTTTTGGAGGTCTGATGGCCTCCTTTTTAGATCATAAATTGCAATGCATCTCCAAATCCCAGAGTTGGAACTCAAAGGTTACATAGTCTAAACCTTATCTGAAAAGAAAAAAAAAAACCAAAAAAACATTTCCTTGTATTTTAATATCCCTTCACAACAGGCCATACCACTTCAACTGGAACCTACCACCACATCTTTTGTCTCTTCAGAGCTTATTAGCACAGTGTCCAGCACATTAAGCAGGCACTTAGTAATAATGTTATCTTCCTGAGACAGCCCATTAAAGGATCTGACAACACTAAAAGTGACTTGGGACTTAACACTGAACCAAAGCCCTTTGCCCTTGAGGACCTTAGCTCTGCCAAGAGGAGCCAGGCAGAACAGGTCTAACTCTCTTTCTAGACGCTCAGACCCGATGATTTCGGGAAACAGCTGCAGTAGCAAATACAGATGTGACTCCGCCCCCCACCTGAGGGGTCGCTCAGAAGGGTCTTTCAGAAGCCTAGATGAAGTTGCACCGGCTCAGACGTCACAAATCGGCAGCCAATAGGGTCACGCTGGAGGCTATTATTGTGACGCGTGGTCTGAAGACTGCTAGTCCGGTCTGTTCTGGAAGGGGGGGGGGGCTCCACCATTGCTGACGTGCAGCGCCCCAGGGCCTTCTCACTGCCCACCTCGTCCGTCTCGCCCCAAAGGGGCCGGGAATGGGACTGGTGAGGCTTCTGGGTAGGAGTGAAAGAAGTTTGCGGGGGAGGGAGGGAAAGTGCAAGAAAACTACCGATCTGCGAGAGTCACGTGAACCACCGGCTCACTAGCACCGCCCTTAGCAATAAGCCCTATGCGGGTGGGCGGGCCACGTGACCTCTCCACTAGCTGCCCAGACAGGGCCGGTCACGTGACCCCTC
The DNA here is from genome assembly GCA_011680675.1 of Gymnobelideus leadbeateri. Lineage (NCBI taxonomy): Eukaryota > Metazoa > Chordata > Mammalia > Diprotodontia > Petauridae > Gymnobelideus > Gymnobelideus leadbeateri. The sequence goes on from WOXC01012300.1 coordinate 152,452, forward strand.
ACCATCTGTGTGTGCGTGCGCGCGCTCGCAACCCTGGGAAAACCAGCCTGTATATTTGTGTATGCGTATGTGTGCATGTGTGTGGGTGGCAAGGGGTGCGCGATCCTTCCTCCTCCCACTCCACCTCTTTCCCCTCCCCTTCCCCCGCCCTTCGGGGTGTAAGAACTAGCGAGTGAGATTTGGCTTGCCTTGGTGGTGGTGGTGCTGCTTGTGGTGGGGGCCCGGCGCGCCTGCGCAGGAAACAGCTGTCACCCTGTGCGGAACAACAAGTCATACAAACCACCCCCCTCCCCCTGAGCCGGTAGGCGACCTTCCTCACTCTTCTTCCTTCTCCTCCTCGGGGGTCCCGGCCCCTCCCCCACCTCTCCCGCCGTGCCCGCGCGCCCAGGTAACCGCTCTGGCCGGGGCGGGGAGGTGGGGGGGGAGGTCGGGGAGGGATGGTGCGGCGCCGTAGAGGAGGTCCCCGCGGCCGGACGTCTGTCTCCCCACAACTGCTCCACTGCTCCCTGGGGATGCTCGGGTGGCGGCTGAGGGGACCTGTCGGCCAAGGGGAAATGGGGGTGGGGAGAAGATAGAGTAGGGTGGGGGAGAGGGATGGTGGATCCAGGTGAGCGTGAGCATCGATGTCTGCTATCGCGACAGTCACGATCGAGAAAGAGTTGACACTCAGGGCTCACTCTACCTCTCCGCGCTTGTCTTACAACCCCTTGCCCGGATCGCCCCGAGGGGGCGTGGGTTGCTCCCGTAGAGTCTGAGGTCTGGGAGGAGATGGCGGTGTGGGGCCGGCTCCCGGTGTCGTCCTCCTTTTGGCCGGAGGAGGCTGGAGGTTCGGCCTCCTCAGGCCCCAGGCGGACTCGGCGTATTCGCTTTTTTTCTGGGCCTCAGTTTCCGCAGTCTCTAAAATGAGGGCGGGGGTGGGCAACAGTAGAATGGGTGCTACATCAGGAGGTAGAGATCCCCACGGATGGAATGAGCACATGTCAGGGATGGTATAGAGGATGCTTCCTTGTGCTGGTGAGGGTTGAACTATGGCCCCTGAGGGCTTTTCCAACTCTTGAGTCTGGGAGCCTAGGCAGAAAAAGTCCTGCTCCCTTCTTTTTACCCCACTAGAACCATGATGGGAGAATGGCCTCCTTCGACAAACTAAACTTACATATAACCCTGCAGAGTCCCATTTTGTCCTACCCCCGTTTCGTTTTTTATCTTCCCAGCCTCCTTCCTGGGATGTCCTATTTTATCTTTTCCCCCTCCTCCACTGGCCCACTTATCTTAACCTGACAGCATGAAAAAGGTGGGGAGGTGGAGGTGGGAGACTGGCACTCTGGTACTTTGGGCTGATGCTAGATTATTTACGCCAACGTAACCAGCTCTAGGTATACCTTTGGCAAACCCAATATGGAGTTATTGCCCACCCCTTCCCCCACTCCACCCCAGCTTTTCCATGGACTTGGTTTTTTCAGTATGTGGGGATCTTTCAGTGATTAGGCTCCTCCTCCAGTAGGCACGGGGAAACTTTTCGATATTTGATGAACTCCCCCGACCCTTCCTATCTTGTTATTCTTAACTCTCAGTTCATTTATAAAACTCTGCCCCTGAAGGGTTGTCTAGTGCTTGCAGTTTATGAACTTGTGTCCGGTGTTTCGGGATTCAGTTTCTTTTTGAGGCTACTGAGATGCATTTCTTTGAAAGTTTTCTTCATTGCACCTGCTGTAATTTGGCTTTATTTTTTAAACCATGACCAACATTTCTGCAATGTATGAAAATGGTTGTAACTATTTTAACGTTGAAATCATAGTGAAGCAGTGAAAATATCACTGAAGGATTGCTTAATTTGGAGTCATGAGACCTGAGTCCAAATCCTAGCTCTGGCACTGGCTACTTGTGTAGCCTTGAAAAAGTGGATTAACCTCTCTGGTCCTCAGTTACATTATCTGTAAAATGAGGGAGTTGGATTAGAGGACTTTTAAGGTTCTTTCCAGCTCTAGATCAATGATCCTAGTATTAGATTCGTAGTGATTCATGATGGTTGGTTTATAGTTGTTAGAAAACAGATAATTTCTCTTTTTAAACAAAAGCCAAAGGCCCCCACCCCCCATCCAAATAAGGTGGATTTATTGAATGTATTACACTAGTTATTTATAAAGTCCCAGTTTCCCCAGCTAGAAGGTTTATTCTAGGATATTTTATCATACTTCCTTCTTAAAAGAACTTTTTATGTAATCCTCATAGTATTCTTTTTTTTACTTTATTTTTTTCTGGAGGGGGGAAGACAGGGCAATTGGGGTTAAGTGACTTGCCCAAGGTCACACTGCTAGTAAGTGTTAAGAGTCTGAGGACAAATTTGAACTCAGATCCTCCTGATTTCAGATCCATTGCTAGCTGCCCCAATCCCTCTAATGAAGCAGAGGTAATAAAAATTAGTAAAAAAAAAATTACTAAGCAAGTTTTTCTTAAAACCAAAATATTTCCTTTTCCATTAGGTCTTTATAGATCTCAGTTCAAAAAACTAATTTTGTGATAGTTCTTAAAATCTGTAGTCTTTAAAGCAGCAAATATTTTTTAGTTGGACCTTTTTAAAGCCACCTATATGAAGGCACTGAGTTATGACTTGTAGATCTAGATATTAAAAAAAAAGTTGAGTAGAGCAGTGACAAAGTCATACCTCTGCTTTTATTTTGACTGAAGTGGGGAGTAGATAAATTGGATAGGAGAGAAGCTGGACCAATCAAGAAGCATTTATTATTTGCATACCATGTGCCAGTCACTGTGCTAAGTATTGGGGATATAAAAAAGGTAGAAAAACTGAAAAAAAAAATAGCCCTGGATTCCAAGGAGTCCATTGGGAATCAATTACATTAAGTCCAGAGAAGATGAGATTAATGCTCCAGACTAGAGTAGTGGTCTTGTGAGTGACAAGAAAGGGATCTCTTATCGTTGTCTCTGGAGATAGGATCTATAACACTTGGGAGTTGTTTGCATAAAGGATGGGCTGGGAGGGAAAGCTCTAGGATGAGTCCTAAGGTCTTAAAAGTTGGGCAAATAAAAACGATTGGTACTGCCGACTGAAATAGGGCACTTTGGGAAAATGGTGGTTTTAGATTTTTTTGTGAGTGAGGCATTCCGGGTTAAATGACTTGCTCAGGGCCACACAGCTAGTAAGCCTCAATTGCTTGAATCCACATTTGGACTCAGGTCCTCCTGAGTCTAAAACCTGGAGGTTTTTTTTAGAAGATGATAAGTTCTGTTTCGGACTTGTTGAATTTGAGAGATTTGTGAGCCTTTCAAGTGGAGAGATCTAGCTGGCCCTTGGTTTTATGGGACTAGAATTCAAGTGAAATACTAGGGTTGATAAAGATTTGGGAGGCATCTGCATAGAGATAATTGAGCTCTTAGGATTGTAGAGATAAATCAATAGAAATGTGGAGAAAGTCCTAGGACAGAGCCTTACATGCATAGTTAGTGAAAGGTGGTAGATGAATTATCTGGAGAACTCCTGAGAAAGCAGTGCTAGAGAGGAGGGAATATTGAGGAAAGGGGTGGTGGTAGAGGTGAACTGTATAAGTTGCAAAGGTGAGGTCAGAGAAAATGCCATCTTGTTGGTATGTTGGTATATTGGTTATAAATATAGTTAGTATTTAACATTGGCATTTTCCTTTTACAGAAGAAAATCAGACTCATCACTTAAAATAATCTTTTTTTTGCTTTTTGGAGGGCAATTGGGGTTAAGTAACTTGCCCAAGGCCACATGGCTAAGTTTTTATTTGTGAGTGCGTTAAGTGTCTGAGGGCGGATCCGATCGGGTCCTTCTGATTCCAGGGCTGATGCTCTACTCACTGTGCCACCTAGCCGCCCCTAAAGTAATCTTCTTTTTAACTAGAAATTTTATTACTTTCCTTAGAGCCAAATTTTGTCTGGATCATAGAGTTGAAAGAGACCTCAGCAGTCATTTATACACACCCCTTCTTTTTACAGATCAGGAAATTGAGGCTTGTAGAAATAGTGACATGCCTAAAGAACATACAGATTAAACTCATTTAAAATATGATTTGTTACCATTGAGGATATTTAAAATACTGTACGATAAGCTTCTAAGACAATTCCAAAAAAAATTCAGAAATTCATTCAGCAGTGGCAGTATTCTTAGAACAAGGGTAACATTCATTTAGATACATACTTTACAGTTATAGTATATTTTTTGAATTTTAATTGGTTTTAAGCTAAGATTTCTGAAACCTATGAGAAGTTCACCATCCTTTAGGTTATTTCCAAACTCTTTAGATTAGATTAAAAGAATATATTCAGTTAGTGTTCTAGGCATATGGTAGGTTCCAGCATCTACAAAAAAAACCATATGAGAGTATGGATATAACATAGGTGTTGTTGCCTAGAAGGTTTTGTTATTGGTGTCAAACTGGTTTTCAGAGCAGAGGAGAATGTTATATTGTATGAATTAAATTCTTGTACAACAAAACTATACTTTTTTCTGGTCTTTTTTTTCTCTTGTCATGAGAAATATGGTGATTTGTGTATCTGTAACAGTAGCAGGCCAAATAGGGCCACTTACTTCCCTTTTGCTGTTGATATAGCACTCTAAGAAGTGTTATTTGCTACCACAAATTTAATTCAGATATCAAATTCCTATCTTCAAACATGTCCAGGTACCTCCTCTTCCCTTAAAGAAGTCCTCTCTACTATCTGGTGAAACTATCATCCTATATCTCTTTCCTTTCTCAGTCAACCTAGAAAAAGTTGTTTACATTTCTCTTGCCACCAGATTGTCTCCTCTTCAGCCTTTTGCAAATCTGGTTTTTTGACCTCACATTCAACTAAAAACTCTTTAAAGTTACCGGCATTATTTTAATTGGGAAATCTGATCTTTTTCTCAGTCCTTATTCTCAACTTCTCTGTTGATTTGACAATGTTATTACTTTTGTCTTTGGGTTTTCTTATTCTCTACTACTCCTTTTAACTTGCTTGTTTGAATGGCTAGCTCAATGCCTTAAGTCAAGTGTCCCCTCCAGCTCTAAAGCCCCCTACTCTGCTCTCAGATGTACTTTCTGTAACCTGGTTAGTTCCTGGAGAGAAATTTTGTTCTTCCTTATTTTTTTACATCTGGTGAATTATCCTGTACTGTCAGTTTTGCCTCTGTGACATTTCTTGTATTGGTTTCTTTCCCACTGAAGGCTGCCAGGCTCCTTTGTTCCCTATTCACCCCTCACCTGAACTGTTTCAGTAGCCTCCTAAAATGTTGCTCCTTAATTGGTTCCCCTTTAGAAGCTATCTTCCACATGCTCAAGTGATGTTCCTGGAACACAGGTCTGACCTTGTCATTTTCCTGCTCAAAAAGTTACAGTGTTTCCCTGTTGCCTTGAAGGTCATATATAATCTCTTTTCTTTGACATGTAAAGGCCTTCTCAACTTGGTTTCAGCCTTTCTTTTCAAGATTATTACATATTTTTCTCCTCCATAGAATGTGTGATCCAGAGTGTCTCCTCCCCCCCAATTTTCCCCCACCCCCCAAAGTCCTTTCAGTTTCTTCTGCTGGAGTAAGATCAATCTCCCATGCCTGGAATGTACTCCACCCTAGTTTTCTTCTAAGCTGAAGCACTATCTTCATGAGACTTTTCCTGATCTCCCCTTCCTCCCTGCCCCCCCCCCCCATTTACTACTAGTGTCCTGTCTTCTAAATTACCATGTATTTTAAATATACTTTTATATGTAGTTTGCCTCCTCTGTAGCATATTTATTGCTCCTTGAGGGCAAATATTGTCTCACTTTAGTCTTTGTATCTTTACCATATAGCACAGTATCTAACACAACTTAGGCACTTAATATGAATACTTATTGATTGTACTATGGGTTAGTTGCAGAATAAGTGACTTAACCCAGGATCATATTTGCTAGTAAGTGTCTGAGGTCACATTTGAATTCAGGAAGATGAGTCATCTTGATTTCAGGCTCAGCACTCTATCCATTATGTCTCCTACCTGCCCATACAGCAGTCTAGCACAACATAGGCATGGCATGAATGTTTATTGATTGTAGCTTGGGTTATCTCCAGAATACACTGTTTCCATACGTTTTTTTTCCTGCTGGCATGGCCTTTTATTATCATTTATCTGACAGTTAACATCAAATAAATTTAGATCATTTGAATGCTATTTTTGTGGTTAAAATGACATGCAAATAAATATCCTATCAATTAGTATTTTTTTATTGGGTTTCTAAGGTATAACTGCTTACTCTGACTATCATAATCCTGTTTAGATGATTGAAAATGCTCATTTAGAATTGTATACAGGTTGGAATGGAAGCATTGGGTCAGACAGTGGAAGGCTTTGAGAAATTATCCTCTGTGTCTCTTGTTTGTACGTGGTTGTTTGAATGTTGTATCCTCTATTAGAATGTGAGCTCCTTGAGATCAGGGCCTGATTTTTGCCTTTCTTTGTATCCCCAGTGCTTAGCACAACGTCTAGCACACTTACTTCATAAATGGTTTTTGACTGACTACAAAGCTTGAATTCTGATCTTTGGAGGGATTGGAAATGTGAAAAAAATAGCATTAGCAGAAGACTACATTGAAAGAGTAACCTGGAATATTTGAAGCAGGGACTAGATCTTTGTTTTAATTATTTCTTTATTAAAATTTGAAAATGTGTCTGCAGATATATAATATTTTATAATTTAAATGGTACAAATTGCTACTGAACCTTTCTATACTATTGCAGCATATCATATTGTTTACAATTCACAATAGTTGAATATTGGATTTGTGTTTATTATGTGTTATTTGCTAGTATTTAAGGTGCCTGATGATATTGAGATTTACTGAATCTGTTCTGTTGAGAAATGAATCATGTACAGGTAAGCTTTATGCAATCCAGAAAGAAGGGTAGCTTTAAATTATACTGAGAGGGTAGATTGGAGCCTTGTGATAGGTTCAGGATTTTGGATCTTCTTCAGTAGGGTAGGAGATGTTTAATGTTTCTGAGTCTTTGAATGACATGATAGGTATACATTAGAAAGATTATTCATATATAGATGACATCAAGTAGGATGGCCATTTTTTTTTTGGAGGGAGGAAGCAAACTCATGGGAAGATAGGATAGTATTGTGCTTATTTTAATTTTTATGTGGCATTCAGTTAGACATCAAAATATATAATTAATAAACTAATTCAATAAGGAAATTAATGGTATTCAGAACCTTAGAATACCAAACTTTGAAGCATATATACTTAAAATGAAACTGACATTGTTCATTCACTCAGTAAATGATTTCCAAATTCATTCAACACTTGAGTGACTCATATTAGTGTATCACAAAATATGACAGGATCAGGACCTCAAGGGACTTGTAATCTTGTTGAAAAACCTTGAAATAGAAGGGAAGCAGTTGTACAATATTATAAGAATGTAATAAGTACTAGATTGAAAATAAGTTAGCAGAATGTTCCAGTACTTATACTAACCACTTTTCAAGGCTGTTGGGTGGGTAGGAGGGAAATGTTTTATAAAAATGTAAGAAATATTATATAAACGTGAGCTATTAAAAATGGTAGAGTAAAGCATTAAAACATAAACACAATATAGTACTGTTCTCTGAACTCTTCTGTCTCTAATCTGTAAGTTTCCCAAGGCACCCAGCCAATTCTTGATAGCAGAGAATCTTCTGCCCAGCACAGGCTGAACTTAATTATCTGGGGACCATCACATAATGTTGTATATTATAATTATTGGTATTTGTATCTTAGCCTTTTCCAAATTGTACAGTAAGTACCACAAGGGTGTAGTGATCTTGTCTTATCAAAACTTAGCGTTCCTCCTTGGGCTGTGCCCTGTATAAATATTTGTGGAATAATTTAAAAGAATTTATAGAATTGAAGATCTGACCTAAAAATACTGTACCCAGCAAATCTTTACCTGCACAGTTTGTTAGACATTCTCACTATTCTTTCATTTCCCAAGGACCAAGGGAATCTTGGGCAACTAGAGAGAGTGAGTCTGTCTGTCTGTGTCTGTGTATTTGTAAATAATGAGAGGTTGCATAGCAGAGATAGGAACTGGTCTTGGAGTGAGGAAGTCTTCTAGTATCTACTGGTTCTGTCACCATGAAAGTCACTTTAACCTCTCTTTGATCTGTGATTGTGTGTCATTGGAAGGAGTTTCCAAACTGGTAGTTCCCCACACAGATGCAAGGTTTGTTTTTTCTGTATAACAACTTGCCCTACTCCCTTCATGACTTCACCACATGAGAAGGGAAAGGAACACTTCTCATAGAGACACACACAAGATTTTGGTTTGTAGGGGATCATGTCACTTACATGTTCCAGAAGGTCTACCAAAAGAATTTTAATCTCTCACTCACTTACAGTACTTCTAATTATTCACTGTACTTCAGGTTTCAGTTTCAAGATTGTACAATTTTTATTTCTGTGACTTTTAGTTTGGGTAATTTAAAGCACTATATTGCTCACCCTCTTAACTGGTGTAGTAAAAAGAACAAAGCTTTTGGATAAGGATCTTAGTTCATATTTGACCTCTCTGACTTCTCAGCTCAGTTCAATCAATATTTATTTGTTAAATGAAACACTAGGTACTGTTTGGGCATTAGTTTCTTCTTCTATAAAATGAGGGTGTTAGACTAGATTATCATTAAGGACCTTTCCAGCACTAAATCTTATCTTCATCACTGATAACAAGGATTACATACTATACCTCTGTCCCTTTTTTGGCAGGCTGATAATATCTAATTATGGTTTTGTCTAGTCCTGTATTTTGCAAAGGGCTGAAGAACCCTGTCATAATCTGCCATCTGGTAGGAGATAGATGAACACAAGCTGAGATTTATAGGCCACATTTAATTGATATTAAACATTTGAAAAATATCCAGACATGTTGGGCTTTATAAATACTATGTAGGAATGAATGCATCTCGAATACTTATTTTAGGTATCAGCATTCTGACAGATTTGAAATTTAGCAAGGTCAGCCCAGCCCTCCAGCTCTCTGAGATGATATTAAATACTGATAATATATCTGCTGTAAATTTTTTTTTTTACAGCAAATAGATTGACCTGACTGCAAGGAAAAGGAAAGGAAAAAACACAACCAATGTATTTAACTATTAAAAAAATAACCTTTATTGGGCGGCTAGGTGGCTCAGTGAATAGAGCACTGGCTCTGGAGTCAGGAAGATCTGAGTTCAAATCTGGACTCAGACACTTAATACAAAAAACTAGCCATGTGACCTTGGGCAAGTCACTTAACCCCAATTGCCCTCTAAAAAGCCCGCCCCCCCCATTGCCTTTACTTTTAAATTAACATAATTATTTTTTTGCCCTTCAGTAATGTTAATAATTATGTCAATAATGTTAATATTATGTCATAATATTATGTTATAATATGTTTTATATATTATATTATATATATGTTATGTTATAATAATGTTAATGATAAGATCTTTCTGGTCCATTAATAGGCTTCATGTGGAGCCCATTAAGGGAAGCTTGCTTAGCATGGATGAAGGCTTTCACACCTTTTGCTGATTTGTAATTAGGCATTGAGTCATGGGATTGTGATGGCTTCTGGCTTGAAGAAGTGTATTATATGCTCTGAGTTGGTATTATCCTTTGGGAGCTAGCTTAAGCTAGTTTATGAGAAGCATCTTGTGATTTCCTGTTCGAGATTCTGAGTATGTTCAGAACTCCTCCACTGCCCATATGTAAAGTTTCTCTCAATCCGGGGATGTACGTAGCAATGTTGTATAGCAATATTGCTTTGATTCAGGCAGTCAGAGCCCTCTCTGTTGGTCTTTATGTCTCTGCTTGTATTTTCTCTGTACTTTGTTTTTTTTTTCCCCTGAAGTTCAGGGTGCTAATTTTCCCCCTGAACTAGTGAATGTAATTTAAAAGGATTGTCGACTCCTTAAATAGCTATCTTTTCTAGTAAAGCAGATCTAAGAACCTGTTCTAGCAGCCATCCTGGGTATGCCAGTGTGGTTGCCAGTACACCTCCTATCTCTCCTCCAACTCAGAAAGACAAAAATAAAACCCCTGTAAACAAACATACATGGGCAAGAAAATAAAATTCCTGACTTAGCCATGTCTAAAAATGTGTGTCTTATTTTACATCTTTAGTCCCTTACCTCTATTGGTAGATGGGGGTCGCATTTTTCATTGTTGGGCTCCCAAATTCAGTTTTTTTTTCTTTTTGAAGGGGTTGGGGTTAAGTGACTTGCCCAAGGTCACAGGCTAGTTTTTGGTATTGTTCTGAGGCGGGATTTGAACTCAGGTCCTCCTGACTCCAGGGCCAGTGCTCTTCACTGCGCCACCTAGCTGCCATGGTTAATTCATTTTTTGTCACCAATAGGTGATATCTGGTAATTGTCCATCATATTTGTTAGCTAAATTCTTCAAATTTGATTAAAAGAGGGGTACTCAATTCCTTTATGAGTAACAAGGGCAGTTGTTGTTTGTCCTTAATTCTTGAAGAGGACCATGACATCCTTGTCATGACTTGCAAATGAATTGGATTTAAGTGAGTGAGGGCTGAACTGACACCAGCCTCACTCTCTCCTCCAGATCTGAGTCCAGTGGCTAGATATAGATCAGGATGCCTAGAAATGGCCCCAGATGCAGTGGGAGGCCTTGTCCTTTTTGAGCTAAGATCTTTGCTGGGTCTCAGTAGAGTAAGTCTGCTAGACCAAATGGGAAAGCCCCACCATTTGCCTCTCTCCTATAATGTAAATTCTGCTAAAATAACTTGCTGAAGCTGCTTAGTAATAGGGATTTTTTTTTTCAGTTATCAAAGCAATAGGATTCACTAAAGTACATTTAGAACTTAAACAATATAAACATTAATACCTGTTGTAAATATATTTGTATAAAGTAGATTAAAACTTTAGTTAACTGATGTTCCTTGTTTAGAGTACTATTTAAACTGAAAAGGCTCATTTTTATTTTCAGTGAACATTGAAAATATAAGTGATGCGGGGCTGGCTAGGTGGCCTAGTGAGTAGAGAGCTGGCCCTGGAGTCAGGACCTGAGTTCGGATCCGGCCTCAGACACTTAACACACACAAAGAAAAACCTAGCCGTGTGACCTTGGGCAAGTTACTTAACTCCAATTGCCCAAAAAAAAAAAAAAAAGAAAAGAAAAAGAAAATATAAGTGGATGGGTGGCTAGGTGTCCAAGTGAGTGGAGCACCAGCCCTGGAGTCAGGAGGACCTGAGTTCAGATCCGGCCTCAGACCCTTAACACAAAACTAGCCATGTGACCTTGGGCTCACTTAACCCCAATTGCCCTCCAAAAAAAAGAAAGAAAGAAAATATAAGTGGATTTTATTTTATATAAAATTTACTCATAAAATTAAAGGAAGTAAAATGCATATGATAGCACATAAATATAGATATTTCTTTATGATAGGATCTTTTGTTATTAATAATGCTCTGATTTATGGGATTTTATATACATTGTGTTATTTGAATCTCATGCACTGTGTGAGCTAGATGCTATTATGATTTTTCGAAAGACAGCAACAAATATAATCTTTTCCATATGAAAAGAATAGAAAAAGAGAATTTTATAGGTTTTAAGTATATAGGAATTCAACACAATAATTCCAGTGCTGTTCTGCTCATCATTGTCTCCTTTTAAACTTTTCTACCTTTTCTGTTTTGTAATTGCCAAATTAATGCTTCCTTTCTTTTTTGAGGGGCATCTGTATTATCCTCTTCTCTGATGCATTTTTCCCCTCAAAAAATTAACTCCCACTTTGTAATGAATATAGTCAAACAAAACAAATTGAGGTATTCAAGCAGTCAGAAAATGTTTTTCTCATCCTGAATCCTGAATCTCTAGGCTATTATCTCTCTGTCAATAGGTGGGAAGTGTGATTCATCATCATCATCACTCTTCTAAAGTCACCCCTAGGGTTCTGTGACTTTAGCATTTTTTTAAATAGCACAGTAATTGAGGCAGTTAGGTGGTACAGTGGGTCTGCAGTCAGGAAGTCAAATCCTACCTCAGACATTTGCTAGCTATAGCACAGCACTTGCTATGACCTTGAGGAAGTCATTTAACCTCTCTTTGCTTTAGTTTCCTCATCTGTAAAATGTCGATAATAGGGCCTACCTCCCAGAGTGGCTGTGGAGGATCAAATGAGATAATACTGTAAAGTGATTAGCACAAAGCCTTAGGTGCTATATAAATGATAATTTCTATTATATTCATGTATCATAATATGTTTAGCCATTTTCCATTTAATAACCATTCACTTTGCAGGTCTTTGCTAAAACAAAACATTCTATATACAGTTAAAAAAATCATATATACTCTTTTTCTCTTTGATTTCTTGATATTCTAGTAGAGGCATTAAACAGTATAGTTTCTTTATGGGTATGGTTCAAAATTGCCTTCTAGAATACTGGACCAGTTCACAGGTCTACTAATAGTGAATGGATCTGCTTGTTTTTCTGAATCCCCTATAAACAATTTTCCTTTTCTTTTTTTTTAATACTTGCTAGTCTGATAGGTGTGAGATAAAACCTTAGAGTTGTTTAAATTTACATTTATTAGTGATTTTGAGTATTTTTCTATTTAATTGTTGACAATTTGTTATTTATTTATTTATTTTTTGGAGAACTATTCAAATTTTTGACAATGGTGCTTGTTCTTATATAAAGGTCCCAAAAGTGTTTGTGCAGTTTTAGGTTATTAAGACTTAAAATCAATACCTTGTATATCTTGGATAGTAGACCTAAATCAGAGAAGTTTGCTGTAAATATATTTTTTTCTCATATTAACTGTTCCTTTAATCATTTAAGCTGCATTGATTTTGTTTGTGCAAAAGCATTTCAATTTTATTTATGTAAAATTACACATTTTATCTCTTGTGATCTTCTTTCTTCCTTGTTTGGTCAAGAATTATTCCCCCATCCATAGTTGTGAAAGAAAGGTATCTTCTCTAGTTCCCCAGTTTGTTTACAGTGTGATGTTTTATGTCTGGGCTCTGTATTCATATTGTGGTATATGGTGTGAAATACTGTTCTAAACCTAATTTCTCTCAGACTGCTTTCCAGTCTATCCCCCCTACCCCCGTTGGTTGTCCTTATCTTGTAGCTGTCGTCCTTTCTTTAGCACTGTCCTAAATTTCTCTTTGATTCTGGATTTTGTGTATTTAATCTGTCTCACACCAACTTGTTTTAAGCCAGTATCAAATATATATATGTTTTTTTCAAATGCTTTATTAACTTCTGGTTTACATCATTCATTTCTGTCAGATTTTGAGTTACAATTTTTCCCCCATTTTTCCCCTACCCAACACCCCAGAATAACAGTCCCACAGGATATCCTCTCATCCATCTCTTCTCCCATACCCCCTTTGACTTTTCCAGTAGGGCAAGGTGAATACCCACGCCCCAAAGCCTGCACATCTTGTCTCCCAATTATATGCAAAATAGTATTAATAGTAGTATTTATATATATTTGAAACATTTAATTTTAAAGCTTCGAATTCCAGATCCATTCCCTTCCTCCCTTGTCACCCACTCCCACTGGGAAGATAAGTAATTTTATATGTTGTACATGTGTAGCTATGCAAAACATTACCATAGTAGATATATTGTAAAAGACTGACTATATTTCCCTCCCTCCCATCCCACCTCCCACCTGGTCCACACCCCACCTCGATCCTGTCCCTTTTCAAAAGTGGGTGCTTCCAACTTCCCTCCCCCCAGCCCGCCCTCCCCTCCACCACCTCACCCCATCCTCCTCCCCCCCACACTCCTGTAGGAGTGTGCATATTTAGTATGCATGTCATTCTCTCCCTGGTCCAAATTCAGTGAGAATAAGGTTTTGCCTTTTTGCCTTCCTATTCCTCCCCTCCTCTGCAACCACCTTCCCCTGCCTCTTCTACATGAGACAGTTCACCCCATTGTCTCTCCCCATTCCCCCTCACCACATTCCTCTCTCACCTCTTAACCTCACCTTTTAAGTATCATCCCTTCCTATTAAATTTGACCTGTGCCCTCTATGTATACCTGAAAACATATATACACACATTCACTTATGTATTCATATGCCCATATACCCTTCTTCAACTGTTTTCATACTGAGAATAGTTTAATCAGTTAGTTATTTTTCCATGTAGGAATGTAAATAGTTCAACTCTGATAAGTTCCTTTTGATTTCTTTTCCCTGTTTACCTTCTCAAGTATCTCTTGCTTCTTGTGTTTGAATGTCAAATTTTATATTCAACTCTGGTTTTTTCCTCAACAATGCTTGAAAGTCCTCTATTCCACTGAATGATCATATTTTCCCCTGAAACATGATACTCAGTTTTGCTGGGTAGGTGATTCTTGGTTTTAATCCCAGGTCCTTTGCCTTCTGGAATATCATATTCCATGCCTTTCTATCCCTCAGTGTAGAAGCTGCCCGATCCTGCACTATCCTGATTGTGTTTCCACAATATTGAAATTGTTTCTTCCTGGCCGCTTGTAATATTCTCTCCTTGATCTGGGAATTCTGGAACCTGGCTATAATATTCCTAGGAGTTTTCTTTTTGGGATCCTTTTCAGGAGGCAATCGGTGGATTTTTTCAGCCTCTATTTTGTGGGCCTGGACTTGGCTCCCAGAGTGCTGGGCTGGCTGCTCCCTGCCGGGCTGCCGGGCTGCCGGGCTGTCCTCAGTGGGAGGTTAGCTTCTCTGTGTCATTTTGTGGTTTCTGGAGCTCTGGAGGTCATTGAGTCCTCCTTTTACATAATTTTGAAGTGGTATGGGCTGGAGCTCCGAGGAAGTGCCGTTTCTACTCCTCCATCTTGACTCCACCCCAGTATCAAATATTTTTGATGATTATTATTTTGTAGTATAGTTTGAGATCTGCTAACTGATGGGGTACTGGCTCTGGGAAAACTCCTTAAACTCTGATTGAATCTTCCCACATGATGAAGCATTTGCCTGAGGTCATAAGCCTTTCATTATGGCTAGGCTGAAATCTCTGTTACTCTTAACCTAGCCTACCTTCCCTTGTCCAGCTACTTCCCACCCTTGATCCTATCCAAAATATTCTTAGTCAAATCCTTTACCCTTAAACTAGTCTCCATTGTCCATCATCTCTTGATAGCCTTCATCTGTTTCCCTCTTTAAACCATTCCCAGCATCTATCCTCATTCCTCAAGATTCTCCAACCCTCCCTAAACCCCTCTAGAGCACCCCTAGATCCCTCCCACAGTCTTTCTGTATATAAGATCCATTTTACCCCCATAAAGGCTGAGAGATTAATCTAGTGCAGACTCAGACTGCTTCAGAATATTCTTGCCTGCTTGTCCAATACAAGCACCACAAATGCTTAGGCTCCTTAAGAGTCTACCCATTATGGCAAATCTTTTATAAAACTTTTTTTTTTATTTTGCCTGAGAGAAGGCTTGAGTTGAATTCATTTTGGCAGGACCTGGTGTGATATTATTTTGCAGTCTCCAGCACCCCTAAACCTCAACAGTACTGCTGGGCTACCTTCCTTTACCACTTTAAAAAATTATTCCACTTGTGATTCTTTTTTTTTTTTTTTAAATGTACCTTTTATTAGTAAGTTGGGTTGCAAGTGAATGTCAAATTTCTACATGGACACAACATTGTCTCAGACATCTAACCTTAGGCATACATGGGGGGGCTAAACATTTCTTAGGATTCAAGAATATTGACTACATAAGGTATTAATCAGTATTTATAAAAGTTTTTCTCTACTGTGGAAGAAGTTAATAATTACATAGTATCAAATGCTCTCTTCTGTGATAAATGTTAAGTAAATGCAGAAAGCTTGTATTTACTTGTTCAGTTACTAGTGCTGTTGATGCAAAATAAAAACCAGCCCAAACAAAAAACAAACCAAACAAAAACAAAAACCTACTTTAAAACCTACCCAACTCAGTTCTCATTAGATGTAGATGGTGCTCACACTGCTAACAAATCAAAGAATGGAATCGCTATCCAGATTTTGTAATATATATGTGTATGTATATGTATGTACGCATGTACACACACACATATATTTTAAAAAGCATCTTAAATGATTATTGTGCATCTTCAGGACAGGAGTGCCAGGTCAATCGCTCCTCGTAAAAGGCGATGACTATCTGAGGACATTTCATATTTGCTTCTTTGGCCAGTACCAAGTCAGCCTCATCGGAATCTTTCCACTTCATGAGAAACATCAGCTCTCCACTGCTGTCCGTAGCACCGATGATTCGCTCGGGGTCAAGGCCCCTCGAAAAGCCCCGAGGCTTGTCAGCTGACTCCCGTTTCTTCTTCTTTCTTCTTTCTTCTTGGACTTGCTGTCCTCAGACTGTCTGACAGAGATTTCCTCTTGACTCCATCCTTCTCTTTCCCAGCCTTCTGAGAATTCAGAAATGCTTCAGTTAACTCTGGACAATCCAAGTTTTCCTCAGGCTCCCATGTGTTGTCGGCATCAGTGAACCCTTTCCACTTCAGGAAGTATTCCACCTTCCCATTCACCACGCGCCGGTCCAGCACCTTCTCCACCACAAACTCCTCCGGTTCCGCTTCCTCTACTTTCTTACTCTTGCCATTCTGTTTCTTTCCCATCTTTTGCAACGTAGTTTTATTGGAGGCCATTTTTTATTGCAGTCTTGAAGAGCTTTTATTCACCGCCGCTCCGGGTCCGGGCCGCTGCTGTTGCCGCCGCCCGCCTGCGTTCGAGCGAGCCCTGCCCGCGGCCGCCTCCGCTGCTACTGCTACCACCGAGCGAGCGAGTGGGAGAGATGAGCCCCGGGGCCTCAGTAGGGGGTGGGGGGGCGGCTGGGCCGGGCTGGGCTGTGCGGGCCACAGCTGCCGCTGTTGCTGTTGCTGTTGCTGCTGCTGCTGGGGCCGCCCTCCACTTGTGATTCTTGATTGTTAATGCTTTTTATAGTTACATGAAATAATACTTTGGTTTGATTGGTATGGCATCAAATAAGTTATTTTAGGTAGTATTGTAATTTATTATATTGTTATGACCTAAGCATAAACAGTTAATATCATTCCCTGTTATTTTCAAATCTGTTTTTTCTGTAAAAAGTTTTTTATAGTTGAATTCATGTAATTCCTATGCGTATCTTGGTAGGTAAACTTTCAAATATTTTATATAGTCTGTAGATATTTTTAAAGGAATTTCTCTTCCTATTTCTGTTGGTTGTTATTGGCAATATGCAGAAAGGCATCGGTATTTATTTTATATCTTGCTACTTGCTTAAGTTACTAATTGTTTCGTTGAGTATTTTGTTTAAATATCTGTGCTTCTCCAAGTAAATCATCATAGTTCTTGTAAAAAGTAATAATTTTGTTTCCTTGTTTGTATATGTTTATTTCTTCAGTTTTATTGTTTTATGGTTATAGTGAAACCTAGTTTCAAGTCCCACCTCTGACAATAAAGCTTTTAACCCCGTGGGCAAGTCAGTTAACCTCTTCTTGCTCTAGGTGAATTGACCAGAAATTGCAGAGAAATTTCTGTATTGGTCATTGAAGTTTCTTCATTTGGAAGTTCTCTGCCTCAGTGAAATCATAAAGTCCCTACTCCATTGCCTTTTTCTTTTTCTTGCTTAGCTAACATTTCTGGAACTATATCAAGTAATAGTTGGTAATTAGATATCCTTCATTTAGGCAGTTGGGGTTAAGTGACTTGCCCAAGGTCACATGGTGTGTGTGTGTGTGTGTGTGTGTGTGTGTGTGTGTGTGTGTGTGTGTGTGTGAGAGGCCGGATCTGAACCTGGGTCCTCCTGACTGCTGGGCCAGTGCTCTATTCACTCTGCCACCTAGCTGCCCCAATTTATGCACATCTTTATGGAAAAGGCTCTGTTGTTTCTCCATTAAAGATAATGCTTGTTCTTAATTTTAGATACCATTTACCATATTAAACAATAATCCTCTTAATATTATCTTTTAAAATGTTATTTTTAAAACCAGAAGTGTATTTTATTTTGTTACAAGCTTTTTATTCATCTGTTGATTGCTGTGATTTTTGTCATTTTTGTTATTATTATGATCTGTTCTATTTATTGTTTTTCTAATATTGAACAACACTTCATTACTAGAATAAATTCAACTTGATTATAGCGTAGTTTTAAAATATTTTGTTACGGTCCCTTTGCTAAAATTTTATTCAGCATTTGACACCAATATTCATTAGGGACCAGGTTTTTTGTTTTCCTCTGCCTCTTAAGGAATATATTTGTCTTAGAGAAGGTATTTTGGTAGGATCATTTCTTACCCTATTTTATAAGCAATTTATATAGTATTGAAAGGTATTTTTTGAATATTTGATAAAATTCCTTTGTATAGCCATTAGATCCTGTTTTCTGTCCCTTTTTAGAGGTTTTTTTTGCTTGAACATTTCTTTTTCTGAGGTTGGATTATTTATATTCTCTATTTCTTGTGGCTTTAATCTAGATAGTTTGTATTTTTTAAATAACTATTAGTTCTTTTAATTTAGATTATCATCATTTGAAATGTACTTGGGCAGAATAGTTTCCAGTGCCTTTTTTCCTTTTCATTTGTTAAATTCTTTTTCATTTTCAATTATGGCAATTTACTTTCTTCAGTCTTTTTGGCAGATTTGCTGCTGGATTAGATATTTTAATAGTTTTCTAAAACTGGCTTCCAATTTTATTTTTCAATCCAATTTAAATTTTTTTTGCTATTTTTTTTTTTTTTTGGGAGAGAGGAAGGCAGGGCAATTGAGGTTAAGTGACTTGCTCAAGGTCACATGGCTAGTTAAGTGTCTGAGGCCAGATTTGAACTCAGGTTCTCCTGACTCCAGGGCCTGTGCACTATTCACTGTGCTGCCTAGCAGCCCCTGTTATTAATTTCTTTGATTTTTATAATTTCGATTTTTTGTTTTGTTTTTTTTCTTTTACTTTTTTTTTTAGATGGGTGCACAGTTCAGTGATCTTTTCTATAAGGACTACTACCTTGACCGTGGTACAAAAGTTTTGTTATCTTCTTATTGACATTTTCTTTTATGAAATTTGTCATTTTTTTACCTCTATATTTTGTTCTTTGACCCAACAGTTCTTTAGGATTGACTTACTCAGTTTTTCAAGTACTATTCTTTGATTATAATTTTTATTCCATTGTAATCAGTAAAGAATATAGTTAATATTTCTGCATTTGTTTGATTTTTTTTTTTTTATTTTGCTTTTTGGAGGGAGAAGGGCAGGGCAGTTGGAGTTAAGTGACTTGCTCAAGGTCACAGGGCTAGTAAGTGTTAAGTGTCTGAGGCCAGATTTGAACTCAGTCCTCCTGACTACAGGGTCTGTACTCTATTCACTGTGGCACTTAGCTGCCCCCACCATGTAGCTAATACATGAGATCTCTTTCTACTCTGTTCCCTCTGTTCCTCAGTTCTCTGGTGTATTATGTACAGAGAGCCTGCCATACTGCTATTGCAGCATCAGCAAATTTCTGTTCCTTGGAGTGTTGATCTCTGCTGCACTGGAAAGAGTTGAGCTAAGTTATATTATTACAATCCCAGACAAGTGTCCTGCATTGGTCCCTTTCTTTTGCTGTTCTGCAGAGCTCTGTTGCAACACAAATCCACTTTTTAAATTTAATCTCGGGGATCTTCTGTCTCGCTTTTTTGGGGTACAACATTTGGAGGCCCCAGTGATATTTGGGGTGTTCCATGGCCCCCCAAAGATCCCCAAATAAGATGAGCTCTCGGCCTTCGGAGGTAGGCATCTGCTTGCCCCGAGCCCTAAGGGGGCTAGCCCCTGATGACATTCCAGGGCCCCAGGTCTTGAGGAGGGAAGATTGAGCCTGCCTCCTGATTCCGACTTGCTCCTCATTCGGCCTTTCGTGGATCCAGGACCTCCAATTTAGGGGTGAGTTAAATATTGCTCTGGTATATTATGGTTAAATACTGTTATGGTATATCTGGTTAAATATTGTTCTGTGGGGTACATGGCTTCGAAAAATTTCCACATTTTGGCGTTTCTCTAGAAAGAAGGAATAGGGGTCAAG
The DNA here is from genome assembly GCA_011680675.1 of Gymnobelideus leadbeateri. NCBI lineage: Eukaryota > Metazoa > Chordata > Mammalia > Diprotodontia > Petauridae > Gymnobelideus > Gymnobelideus leadbeateri. The sequence goes on from WOXC01012300.1 coordinate 172,463, forward strand.
GTGTGTGTGGGGATGTTGCTTTCTGTTGTAGCCCATGGGATGAAGGTCAGGTTAGCTTGTGGTGGGGAGGGGATGTTGACTGAGCAGAAGTTAGGCTTGGCTCTTACGAATTTTTACCTTTTTTTGTCTTGGTGGCCTATGGAGACAGCTGAAATTGCTTTTATTATCTATGGTCTATAATTTCCAATTTAGAGAGGGGTGATAAGTTGTGAGGATCAGAAAACAACTAGTCTTCCATCTTGCTGTTTATGTGACTGACCTTGAAGTTTCCTATGACAGTGTTGAACTGTTTTCATGTTTATGTTGTAAAGTACTTAACATAGTACCTGGCACATAGTAAGTGCTATATAAATGTTAGCTATGGTGGTGATGATGATGATATTGTGATTGTGAGAGAGAGACATCCTTAGTCTAGGAATAAATGATATTTGTTGGAAAGGCAGGAAGGTTTTCATTACATTTATTTTACATTTATTCTTTTTTTTTTCCGCTTTTTGGAGGGCAGTTGGGGTTAAGTAACTTGCCCAAGGTCACACGGCTAGGTTTTTGTTTGTGTGTGTTAAGTGTCTGAGGCCGGATCTGAACTCAGGTCCTTCTGACTCCAGGGCCGGCACTCTACTCACTGCGCCACCTAGCCGCCCCTACATTTATTCTTTCTGAATAACTGGGTAGCTCCCTTAATGGAGTACAGGGACTCAGACAAATGCAATCTCTTTTACGCTGGTCCTAATTCGAACTTCCTGCCTTGTTCTCCATTGGCTAGGTATATAACCTCTTGAGCTGCCCACATCATGCCCCGCTCAAACAGCTCGTGAAGCATGCCTACAGCTTCTAACCTTTTACTTGATCAGAAGCCTCTTTATTTTTTTTTTTAAAGCAATTGGGGTTAAGTAACTTGCTCAAGGTTACATGGCTAGTCATTGTTTATGTGTGGGTGCTCATTTTCTGAGGCCGGATCTGATCTCGGGTCCTACTGACTCCAGGGCCGGCGCTCTATTCACTGTGCCACCTAGCCGTCCCAGAAGCCTCTTTCTGCTAGATCACATCTCTGAATAGAACCAGTCACCTCTGACTTACATTCTGCTTCTGCTATCAGTCAAAGATAGGAGGAGTACTTTTAATCCTGTGGAAACAAAACTTCTCCCATTGTCTCCCACAATTCCACTTCCTTTCTTTGATTTGAATTTTGTTCCCACGTCTTTAATACTCCCTTACTGTCTCATATTAATTCTTCTCCTTATCCATCTCCACTTTAAGTAAGATCTACACATTAACAAATTACAAGGGGGCAATGCCCTTTATGAGTACCGATACCCAGAAGAAAATAATAATGAACAATCGTCCCTTCAAGACAGGATTTCTGGGTCCCTCCACTGTTGGTGTCCCTCTCCTGCTACCTGGTATTGATATTCTTTCTTTTTTTGTTTTTGTTTTGTTTTTGGAGAGCAATTGGGGTTAAGTGACTTATCCAAGGTTACAGGGCTAGTATTTGTGTTAAGTTTTGGAAGCCGGATTTGAACTCAGGTCCTCCTGACTCCAGGGCCGGTGCTCTATTCACTGCGCCACCTAGCTGCCTCTGGTATTGATATTCTTGTATTTATTTGCATTTATTCTCTTTATATTTATTCTGCATAAGCTTATACCTGAATGTATGGATGAATGAGAGTTATTAAGCACTGAACTGAATGATTAGGATACAGATACAAAATTAAGGACATTAACTTCCCTCAAGAAGTTCACATGCTCATGGGGTGATATAGGCATTATTATTCCCATTTTTACTTTTGTAAAAACTGATGTTCAGAGAGCTTAAGTGATTTATTTGTTGGTGGATAGATAGTAAATATTTGAAGGGCATCTGAAACCAGGTCTTCATTTTTTAAAATCTAGCCCTTTATCCTTTGCATTTAAAGAAATCACAGATATTCTAAAGTATTGGAGTTTTCTTGTAATTGGGTGAGGGGAAATTTTTAAAATAATAGTTATTCTTTTTCAATTTGATTTGTGTAAATGACAGTTTTAAGAAGGTTTTTTTTTTTCCTGTGTAAATTTCAGTTTAAGATAAGAAATGGCAAAAATGGGGCGGCTAGGTGGCGCAGTGAATAGAGCACCGGCCCTGGAGTCAGAAGGACTTGAGTTTGGATCCGGCCTCAGACACAAACAAACAAACAAACAAAAACCTAACCGTGTGACCTTGGGCAAGTTGCTTAGCCCCAATTGCCCTCCCCCCAAAAAAAAATGGCCAAAAAAAAATCATGTCCCGATGTAAATGAACTAAAAACATTATTTTGTTTTAGTGTCAGTAGAACTAGAGAAATTTAAACAAAATGTTTGCTAGACAAAAAAAAAAATTATTTAGAAAACCTATGTACAGAGAAAGACAGAGCCAAGGCCTGGAATAGTGTCATTAGATAATCAACAAACAACCTTTTTAGTAGGATTGAGTTCTGCCAGGATGGCAGGGAAAAATTTGGCTATAGATGGGAGAACTGTTCCTTTTCTCTCTCTAAATGCTTGGCTTCTATCTGATCCCTAAGAATGTTTTTCTAATCATTTGAATTGTTAGGAACACGCCCTGGAGTAAGAACAAGTAGGAAACTTCAGGAAGGACACTTAGCATCATTTAATATAAATGACAAATTAAATTAAGTAAGCACAAAATTTGCTTTGTCGAAGACTGACTTTATTTCCAAACTTTTAGTCTGAACTTGAAACATAGGAAATTTTTATATGTGAAGAATAGAAAAAGGATTATATATGCAGCTTGGTCTGTTCTAGAGTTGTTGAACATTGGGCCTGCTGGTCACAGCCTGAACCAGATTAAAATGTAATTGGGAAATACTTAACAAATAAATAAAAATACCATAGAACTTATTTAATATGTGGTTTTCCAATTCAGTATGCTGCTGGTAGAGAATTCTTATGTACAGTTTAGTGGTACTTTTCTGAGGTTCACATCATTGCTGTATTGTTTATAGCTTGCTCTTTAAAAAACATATCAGAAATTAAGCAAATTAGTTTCCAGGATGCTCTTGCTCATCTGTCTCCTCTGAAATTCCTTCAGTTTTCTTATGTGCATTTTAAAAAATGTGCTAGTGGTCCTCTTTTCTTCCCTTTTTGTCATCGTTATCACCAAAACTCTTCTTTGTCAACAATTCTCTTAACCATTAAACAAAAAAGCAAACCACACACCCAAACCTATCTTATAACAAAGAAACAAAACCAAACATTGGTCGTTTCTGAAAAAATGTGTGTCTTATTCTGTACCTCTGAGGACTAGCATTATTAAAGCATGTGTAGTGGAATTTCCTTTGCAATATGCTATAGGAACAGTCTCTTTTGAGTCTTTAGAGGCCATGTTCCCATTCTTAAAAAATGTGTTGTATCTTATTTAATATAAAGAACACTGTGATTTTCCCAATAAAATATAGTCAAAGCAGAAATTGAAAAGTCTGTGCATATTTTAAATATTTAAATATTTTAGAATATTTTGTCATTCATATATAAAGTGGTAATAAGAGATTAAGTTAAGTAAGGGAAGGAGTGGAAATGAGCAAATTTCAGGTATGATGAAATTTAGTGAAAGCAGAAATCTTTCCACTGCAAAAAATTCTTGTAGCTCAAAAAGATCCCTTGTTAACCTAATTATTTCTTTTTTTTCCTTTTTGGTTGCCAGATTAACATATAGGGTACCCTCAAAGATGTCCAATATATTTCTGGGAATTTGAAGGCTTTTGTAGAGCCACATGAAAGAAAACAATGGAAAAAATCTAACTTATTATTTCTGGGGTACATGATAGTGCTGAATGTAGTATGTATATAGCAAGGAATACCAATTAGGCTGTTGATTTCATTAGTATAAGGAGCTGTGGTGAGAAACCCCCTCTTGCCTTGCAGGTCAAAACCTCTTCTGTGTCATATAATTTTAGTTAGACATACTTAAGTCCAGTAATTAAAAAAATTTTTTTTTCAAATTAACACAGTTGCTTTCCTTTCTAGTTAAAAACTTTTAGGAGTCCTTGACACAAAAAAGGTTAATAATTCTAAGAGGGAGAGAATTACTTAGAGTGGATTGACTTTCCTAGAATTAAACACCTAGTAAGTGTTAGAAAGAGGACTTGAACATAAGTCTTCCTAGTTATATAGCTTATTCTTTATCTAATTTGCCAAACGTAACAAGTATAGCACAACAGCTTTTAAATATGTATAACTAGTTTTTAGATTACTTGTTCAAATGTGTGTAAACAAATGGAGGGAGGGGGAAAACCTGCATGGTTAATCAGCTAGTGAGAAAACTGAGTTTTCATTATGATTGTTACAAATTTGCTCTTGTTCACTCATTCAGTCCTGTCTGATTCATTGTGACTTCCATATCACATCAGACCATACCTTCCACTGTCTCCCTAAGTCTGTCCAAGTTCATGTTCGTTTGGTCCCTGATACTCTCCACCTCATCTTCTGCTGTCCCTTCTCCTTTTGCCTTCAGTCTTTTCCAACATCAAGATCTTTTCCAATGAGTCTTTATCTTCTCTTTATAGCCAAAGTATTTAAGCTTCAGCCTCAGTATTTCACTTTCCAACAAATAGTCTGAATTCGTTTCTTTAACTATTGACTGATTTGATCCAGTCCAAGGGACTGACAGAAGTCTTCTGCCCCACAATTTGAAAGCATCCATTCTATGGTACTCAGTCTTACTCTCACAACCATGTATTGCTCTTAGAAAAACCATGGCTTTGACTATACAGACCTTTGTTGGCAAGGTGATGTCTCTGCTTTTTAGTTTGCCATTTAAGGAGCAAGTGTCTTAATTTCATTGCTACATTTGCTGTCTCCAGTGATCTTTGAGCTCAAGAATATAAAATCTGATAGTGCTTTCTTTCTTCTCCCTCTTCTCCAGGAAGTGATGGGACCAGGTGCCAGGATCTTAGGTTTTTTAAAATGTTAAGCTTTTAAGCCAGCTTTTATACTCTTCTCTTTTACCCTCATCAAGAGGCTTCTTAATTCTTCATTTTCTGCCATCAGAGTGCATATTTGAGATTGTTGATATTTTTCCCAGCAACATTGATTCTGTCTTTTGATTGATTCAGCCTGACATTTTGCATGATATGCCAAATGTAGAGTACAATATACAGCCTTGTCATATTCCTTCTCCAACCTTAAACCAATCAATTGTTCCATATTTGGTTCTAACTGTTGCTTTTTGACCTACATGAACACTTCTCAGGAGACAAGATGATCTACTACTCCCATCCCATGATCCACATAGTCAACTACTCTACCTCCGTTGAATTTTCCAAATTTGCTGGCATATTGAATGTAACACTTTTAACAGCATCATCTTTTGGGATTTTAAATAGCTCAGCAGGAATTCTGTCACATTCACTAGCTTTATTGTTAGCAGTGCTTCTTAAGACTCACTTGACTTCATTCTCCTGGATGTCTGGCTTTGGATCAGTAACTACACCATCTTGGATATCAGTTATCTCTGATATTAAAATATTTCTTCTGTGTTTTATGTATATATTATATCTATATTATATTTCTTCTGTATATTTGTGCCACATTTTCTTAATCTCTTTTACTTCTTTTAAGTCCCTACCATTTTGTCTTTTTTTCCAACACTTTGCATTGATATCTCTAATTATCTTGAAGATATCTCTTGTCTTTCCCATTCTGTTGTTTTCTTATATATCTTTGCATTGCACATTTAAGAAAACCTTATCTCTCCTTGCTATTGTTATAGGAATGTAAAATTTTAAGATCTTCCCTGCCCCTAGGTTAAGTGCACCTGGAGCCTGTGGTGGGAGGCTTGTTTTTCAGGACCTGCCAACACCTTGGTGCTTTGTGATTGGGCAGTGGGTTAAATTTATATTGACCCAGGAGAAGGCTATATAACCCCTTGAGATTTTGTTTTGGGGCTCACTTTGAGAAGTGTTGTGTGATTTGACCAGATGCGACTCTAGGCAGCTGTTGAGAGCCCCCGGCTTTGAAAAACCCAGATGTTGATGCTTCCCTCTCTGGTAACTGTGATTTGTTATGGATGTAATGGTTGGACAGTTGGAGGCCTGTCTACTCTGAAGTTCGGGGTGCTGACTTTTTTCCCCTGAACTAGGTAAATGATATGTTTGATTGATTAAAGTAAGCTTGTTAACCCATTTTGAGTTGCTTTCCTTTAGAAAAGCAGATATAAGAACCTGTGTTGGCAGCCACCCTGGGGACACTGGGGCACTTGCTGCTACAGCTATCCTCTGGAATCCTGCATTCAGTTGTGCATTTTTCTTTGTCTTTTTCTTAGTTATTTGCAAAGCTTCATCAGACAGCCGTTTTGCTTTCCTGCTATTCTTTTTTATTTGGAATTTTTTTTTTGTTGCTGCCTTCTCTACAGTATTGCAAATTTCTGTCTATAGTTCAAGTGCTCTATCTACCAGATCACATAAGAGAGGTAGAAGAAAAACTGGGAAAATAAGTGAGAGTGCTATGAGAGAATGATTAAAAAAATAGTCAGCAGCTTGGAAAAAGGAAACAACTGCTTAAAAAGTAGAATTTGCCAAATGGAAAAGAAAGTACGGAAGCTAACTGGGGAAAAACCTCTTTAAAAGTTAGAATTGGGAAAGTAGAAGCTAATGACAGTATGAGACATAAAGAATCAATCAAATAAATTCAAAAGAATGAAAAAATAGAAGAAAATGTAAAATAGCTCATGGGAAAAACAACTGACTTGGAAAATAGATCCAGGAAAGAGAATATCAGAATCATTGGACTCCTTGAAAACCGTAATCAAAAGTAAGACCTGGACAGGATCTTTCAAGAAATTATCAATGAAATATTCTCTGGTATCCTGGAACCAGAGGGTAAAAAAGGCACTGAAAGAATCCACTGATACTTCAGGAAAAAGATCTCCAAATAAAAGCATCAAGCAAGATTATAGCCAAATTACAGAGCTGTCACGTCAAGGGAAAAATACTGCAAGTGGCAGGAAAGAAGCAATTCAATTATCTGGGAGGCACAATCAGGATTATACAGAATTTAGCAACTGTATCATTAAAGGTTTGGAAATCATGGAACTTAATATTCTGGAAGGCAAAGGAGCTAGGACTCTGGTCATTCAATGAAATAGAAGGATTTCAACTTTTCATAAGAAGACCAGAACTGAACAAATATTTGATCTCCAATATCAAGACCCAAGAGAAGGCTAAGAAGGGAAAAGAAAACAGAAGAAATTCAGTGGAACTGTACTGTCTTATTTCCCTACATGGGAAGATGATACTTATAATTTTTAAAAATTGTACCACAGAGGGAAGGGAGAGGTAGAATGGGATAAATTATTTCAGGGGAAGATATATAAAAAACCTATTATAGTAGAGGGAAAGATGGGAAAATGGGCACTTGAGCCTTATTCTCTCAGTATTGGCTCAGAAAGTCAATAATATTCACAGTTAATTGAATATAGAAATCTGTCTAACCTGACAATAAAGGAGTAGAGGAAAGGGGAAGGGGAACTAACAGAAGAGAGGGCAGAATGGGGAAAGTGGTAAGTCAGAAGCAAAACACTGACTAGGAGGGAAAGAGTGAAAGGAGAGAGAGGACAAAGAGGAGGAAAAATACATAACTGAGAATGTAAATGGGATGAACTCTCATAAAACAGAAATGGATAGCAGAGTGCATCAAAAAAACAGAATCCTCTTTTCTCACATATAGAGAAATGAATCAAATTTATAAGAATGCAAACCATTCCCCAATAGATAATGGTCAAAGGATGTGAACAGGTGGTTTTCAGATAAAGAAATCAGAACTATAGGCAAATGAAGGAGTGCTTAAACAACTCTGAGGTATCACCTCACACCTATAAGATTGGCCAATTCGTTAAAAAAAGTAAAATGATAAATGCTGGAGAAGATGTAGAAATTTTTTTAAAGTTAATTTATTTTTAGTTTTCAACATTCACTTCTATAAGTTTTAAATTTTCTCCTCCTCCTTCCCTCCTCTCTTTCCAAGATGGCATGCAATCTGATGTGGGCTCTACATATGCATTCCTATTAAACATTCCTATTTTTACCTTAGTCATGTTGTATAGAAGAATTATAAAGAATGGGAGAAATCATGAGAAAGAAAACCCCCCAAAAACAAACAAAAAAAATAGTCTGCTTTGCTCTGCATTCAGACTCCATAGTTCTTTATCTGGATATGGATAGCATTTTCCATCATGAATCCTTTGGAATTGTTTTAGGTCCTTGCATTTCTGAGAAAGGGCTAAGTCTATTAAAATCAGTCATCGCACACCCTGACTTTTTTACTGTGTACAGTGTTCTGGTTCTGCTCACTTCACTCAGCATCAGTTCATATAAGTCTTTACAGGTTTTTCTGAAGTCTACCTGTTCACCATTTCTTCATATTACGATAGTATTACATTACATTACATTACATTCATATGCCACAACTTGTTTATCGCTACATTCCCCAGTTGATGGGCATCCCCTCAATTTCTAGTTCTTGGCCACCACAAAAAGCTGCTATAAATATTTTTGTACATGTGAGTCCTTTTTCCATTTTTATGATCTCTTTGGGGTACAACCCTAGAAATGGTATTGCTGGGTCAAACGGTATGCACATTTTTATTGCTCTTTGGGCATAGTTCCAAATTGCTCTCCAGAATGGTTGGATCCTCTCACAGCTCCACCAACAATGAATTAGTGTTCTAGCTTTCCCACATCCAACATTTATTATTTTCCTGTTTTGTCATGTTAGCCAATCTGATAGGTGTGATGTGGTACCTCAGAGTTGTTTTGATTTGAATCTCTCTAATCAGTAGTGATTTATAGCATTTTTTCACATGATTATAGATAGTTTTAGTTTCTTCCTCTGAAAACTATTCATATTCTTTGACCATTTATCAACTGGGCAATGCCTTGAATTCTTGTCAATTCTCTATATATTTTAGAAATGAGGCCTTTATCAGAGACGCTAGTTGTAAAAATTACCAGTTTTCTGCTTCCCTCCTAATCTTGGTTGTATTGGCTTTGTGCAAAACCTTTTCAATTTAATGTAATCAAAATTAGAGAATGTGGGAAAATTGGGTCCCTAATGCACTGTTGATGGAGGTGGGGACTGATCCAGCCATTTTGGAGAGCAATTTGGAATTATGGCCAAAGTGCAACCAAACTGTGCACACAATATCACTGCTTGGTCTGTATCCCAAAGAGATCATAAAAAAGGGAAAAGGACCTTTATGTGCAAAAAGAACAGGCAGAATTGTATGAACTGATACAAAGTGAAATGAGCGGAACTAGGAAATCATCCTGCCGAGGTATCAGCAACATTGTGTGATGATCAACAATTAATGACTGACTCAGCTCTTCTTGGCAATCCAAGACAAGTACAAAGAACTCATGAAAGAAAATGCTGTCCACATCCAGATAAAGAACTGATAGATTCTGAATGCTGATTGAAGCATATTTTTTTCACTTTTTTTCTTTGTTGTTTTTTATTTTTCCTTTTGATATGTTTTTATAACTGTGACTAATTTGAAAATGTTTTACATGATAGTACATGTAAAATCTATATCAAATTGCCTACCATTTTATTTATTTATTTATTTATTTTTGTCTTTTTTTTTTTTGAGGGGGGCCAGGCAAGGCAATTGGGGTTAAGTGATTTTCCTATGGTCACACAGCTAGTAAGTGTTAAGTGTCTGAGGTCAGATTTGAACTCAGGTCCTCCTGACTCCAGGGCAGGTGTTATATTCATTGCGCCACCTAGTTCCCCCTTGTCTACCATTTTAGAAAGATGGGAGGGGAGGGATTGAGATTTAGAACTCAAAATCTTGTAAAAATGAAAGCTAAAAATTGTCTTGACATGTAATTGGGGGGAAAAATAAAATAGTATTAAAAAACCCAAATTGACAGTGGTAGAGGGGAAGAAATCAATGATAGTATAGGAGGTGCAAATGAAGTATCTGAAAGCTAGGACCCATAGTTCCCTGAAGTTCATGGTAGATCTTTATTCAGGGACAGCTGAAGTGTTAAAAAGGGCAGTAAAGAGCATGAAGGGATAGATTCCTCCTCCAAAACCAGTGGAAGGTGGTTTGCTATGATTTTCTGTTGGAGCAACTCTCCAGGAGTTTGCCATTATATGAATTTATTTCATTCCGTTCCCTACCCCCCCAACCCCAGCATGGCTTAAGAAAGGGCAGCATGGTATGGTTTCCTTGGGTGAGAAACAGATATGCCCCAATTTATGTTTTGAAGCTCCACTAAAATGCATATTTGATTCATTATTTTCCTGGGTTTTGGGTAGAGTTTGCTGTAGATAGGAGCTAAGCGCTTATTCTTCACACTTCCAACCCAATTGTAGCTTGATCCTTTAGGAGTAATGGGGGACCCCTATACGTGTATGTTTTAGTTCATTTGAACTTCAACCCTATAAAATGTACACATGGCTGTGATTTTTATTTTATAATTAAGGAAACTGAAGCTCACAGAAGTCAAGCAAGCTACTTGCCCATGTCCACATAGCAGGAAGTATCTGAGATGAGAATAGCGTTAGGAACCTTCTGATTGCAAATTCTTTCCAAAGTACTATATGTTCAAATTTTCCTAAAAGCAAAGTGAAGTCAATCATATGATGCAGATATTTACATTTATACCATTTGAAGTAGATGTACATTTATATTATAAATATAATTATGTTCTATGCATGAATGTATAAATGATATAAACTATATACATTCCAAAGGACAATATGTGAAATAGCTCAAATCATAAAATTGTCTTTCAAAAGGGGAAAAAATTCCATACCCACTGCTTTTATTCTTTTAAAAATCTGACTTCCAAAATGCATGTTTTTTTTTAAACAAATGCTTTATTAACTTCTGTTTTACATCATTCATTTCCACCAGATTTTGAGTTACAATCATTTTCCCCCCATTATTCCCCTATCCAACCTCCCAGAATAGTAATCCCACAAGATATCGCTTCCTCCAATCTGCTCTCTCCCATACCTTCTCCCATATCCTCATCGACTTTTCCATTAGAGGAAGGTGAGTCTTTGCATTCCAATGCCTGCACATCTTATCTCCCTATTACAAGCAAAAGAGTATTAATAATAGCATTTAAATATATTTGAAACATTTAATGTTAAGACCTCAAATTTCAGATCCATTTCCTTCCTTCCTTGTCACCCATTTCCTCTTGGGAGATAAGTAATTCAGTATATGTTGTACATGTCTAGCTATGCAAAACATTATCATAGTAGATATATTGTACAAGGCTGCTTATAATTCCCTCCCACTCATCCCACCCCCCACCTGGTCCATTCCCTACATAATCCTGTCCCTCTTCTATAGTGGGTACTTCCAACCTCCCCTCCCCCAAGGATGCCCTCCCATCCATCATCCCTCCTCCCATCCCCCTTCCCCCTATCCTGCTGCAGGTTGAGATATCCCATTTAGTTTGTATGTCATTTTCTTCCTGAACCAAATTCAATGTGAATGTGGTTTTGCCTTTTTAGCCTTCCTTATTCTCCCCCTCTTTTGCAACCACGTCCCCTTGCTTCTTCTGCATGGGGTAGTTTATACTACCCTGTCTCTCCCCATCTCCTCTTGCCACTTTCCTCTCTCACCTCATAATTTCATCCCTTGAGTATTCTCCTTCCCAACAAATTCAACCTATGCCCTCTATCCATATATAACTGTAACCATATACACACACATTCACATATGTATTCATATGACCACACCCCCTTCTTCCATTATTTTCATAGTGAGAAAGATATCATCAGTCACAGTTATTGCTTTTTCCATATAGGAATGTAAATAGTTCAACTTTGATAAGTTCCTTTTGATTTCTTTTCCCTGATTACCTTCTCAGGCATCTCTTCCTTCTTGTGTCTGGATGTCAAATTTTCTATTCAATTCTGGTTTTTCCCCCAAGAATGCTTGAAAGTCCTCTATTCCACTGAATGACCATATTTTCCCCTGAAACAAAATACTCAGTTTTGCTGGGTAGGTGACCCATGGGTTCATTCCCAGTTCTTTTGCCCTCTGGAATATCATATTCCATGCCCTTCAATCCCTCAGTGTAGAAGCTGCCAGGTCCTGGGCTATTCTGATTGTGTTTCTACAATATTGAAATTGTTTCTTCCTGGCTGCTTGGAGTATTTTCTCCTTGATCTGGGGATTCTGGAACCTGGCTGTAATATTCCTGGGAGTTTTCTTTTTGGGATCTTTTTCAGGAGGTGATCAGTGGATTCTTTCAACCTCTATTTTGCCCTCTGGATCTAAAACATCAGAGCAGTTTTCCTTGAGAATTTCTTGAAGGGTGATTTCTAGGTTCTTTCTTTGATCATGGCTTTCAGGTAGTCCAATAATTTTTAAATTATCTCTCCTGGATCTATTTTCCAGGTCAGTGGTTTTTCTCATGAGATATTTCACATTGCCTTCTATTCTTTCATTTGTTTGGATCTGCTTAACAGCATCTTGATTTCTCATAAACTCATTAGCTTCCATTTGCTCCAGTCTAACTCTGAAGGAATGAATCTCCTCAGTGAACTTTTGAGATTCTTTTTCCATCTGGCAAATTCGACTTTTTAAGGCATTCTTCTCCTCATTGCCCTTTTGGGCCTCCTTTGCCATTTGAGTTAATCTATTTTTTTAAGGTGTTGTTTTCCTCAGTCAGGCTGTTGACCCTCATTTCATACTTTTCCTGCATCCTTCGCATTTCTCTTTCCAATTTTTCCTCCACTTCTGTTATTTGATTTTTAAAGTCCTTCTTAAGGTCCTCTATGTCCTGCAACCCGCTCATGTTTTCCCCTGGGGCTTTTGGAGCAGGACTTCTGACCTCACAGTCCTTTTCCTGCTCTATGCCCCCAAAATAGGAGTCTGGGGTTGCATTTTTCTGTTTCCTTTGCCTTGGCATGTTGCCGCTTAATTACTTGACTTTTGGTCTTGTTGCCACACTATGGCTTTAAGGCCAGCTAGAGGAATTTTCGTCCCGAACGTGTGGGGGGCAACTTCCGTTTCTGGCAAGCTATAAATCCACCCACGACTTCCACCCTAGATCACAATCCAGATCCAGGGAGGTTAAAGCAAGAGCGATTACCCCCCAAGACTGATCGCTGGATCTCCCTACAAATTTGCAGGCCGGGAGCTGGAGCTGCCTCTGAAAACTACAAAATGGCATTTGTCCTCAGTGGCTTCTAGCCCCCAGGGGAGGGAGCCGACACATTCCCTAATACCAGTCCCAAAGTCCATAGTACACTAACCTCTTACTTTGTCCTAGGCAAGTCTATGTTGATATTTCTGGAGTCTCCACAGCTCCTGGTGTTCTGGGGTTCCTCCAGCCGGCTGCTGGCCCTGCCGCCCTGGGGCTAAAACCTCGGCTCATGTGGACCTGGGCTCGGCTCGGCTCGGCTCCTGCGCTCTGCGCACTGCCAGGTCCCAGACCACTGCGCTAGTCCTTCCTGCAGGGCTGCTGGGCTGTCCTCAGCGGGAGGTTAGCTTCTCTGTGTCGTTCTGTGGGTGCTGGGGCTCCAGAAGTTGTTTAGTGTCCCGTTTTACATCGTTTGGGGGGAATCTCCAAAATGCATGTTTTTTAATGTAGGTTAGAGATAAATCATTTATCAAGCTCTCATGTACCACCACTGTGCTGGATGGATATCCAAATTTTGTTTTTTAAGGCATTCTTCTCCTCATTGGGTTTTTGGCCCTCCTTTGCCATTTGGGTTAGTCTATTTCTTAAGGTGTTATTTTCTTCAGTATTTTTTTTTTTTTGGGTTTCCTTTAGCATGCCTTTGTCTCGTTTTTATAATTTTCTTGCATCACTCTCATTTCTCTTCCCAATTTTTCCTCTGTTTCTTGTACTTGATTTTCAAAATCCCTTTTGACATCCTCCATGGCTTGTGACCAATTAATATTTTTCTTGGAGGCTTCAGATGCAGGACTTTTGACTCTGTTGTCTTTTTCTGGTTGTTACCAAAGTAAGTTTCTCTAGTCCTATTTTTTCCCTCTATTTGCTCATTTTCCCAATCAGTTACTCGACTTGTGAGCTCTTTGCCAAGGTAGAACTCTGCTTCCACACTGGAGAGTGCTTTGTCTTAAGATTCTGGGGTTTTGTGCCGCTGTTGTCAGAGCTACTTTTGGGCACCTGTAATTTTTCAGTTCTTCTAAGGTGATATGATCTAAGAAGAGGTGTTTACCCCATCCTGGTCTGTGGTCTGGTCTGTGAATAAGCACTCTTTACTGCCTCAGAACTGTGAGGAGGACTCCCTCTCCACAGCCACCACAAGCTCTGCCATGCCAGTGCTCCTCCTCACCCCAGGACTTCCACCCAAGTCTGTGATCCAGATCCAAGTGGGTCAAAGCAAGAGAATCCTGCTTCAGCACCAGCAAAGAGCTCCCTGTAATTGCCCTATGATCAGTCCCTTGATCCACCTCTCCCCCCACCCCCCCCCCCCCCCAATCATCTGTGGGCCTGGAGCTCTGGAAATAGCTGCTGCTACTGCCACCTCCCCTACCCTTCAAACTGGGGCCTGAGGTCAGCACCCTTTTCTCTCACTCAGGTCCAAGAGAGTTTCCCCACTGACCTTCTACTTTGTCTTTGGTGTTTGTGGGTTGTGAAGTCTGGAAACTGCCACAGCTGCCAGTGATTCAGTCTGCTGAAGCCTGCTCCAGTGCCAGTCTGTGCCAACACAGCCCATGTGGGACTGCACTCTGCTCCCAGCATGGTGCAATAGACTCTTCCTGTTGGCCTACCAGGCATCTTTAGCTGGAGATGTGTTTCACTGTATTTTGTGGGTTCTGTAGTTTTAAAATTTGTTTAAAGTCATTTTTTACAGGTGTTTGGAGGTGTTTGGAGGAAGAGCTCAAGCAAGTTTCTGCTTTTACTTAGTCATCTTGGCTCTAACCCTTCTGACATTCTGCTTTCTTAAGAGTAACCTGTGTCCGGATGCTGCCCATCTTGTGATGCTGCTTTGACATCCGTAGAATAGAAAGATGCTAATGATGAATCAGTTTCTGTAGAGTTATCCATTCTCATTTTAATTGCTGGATGGCCTGAGCTCCTAATTGCCTTGTAAAATTTTCATAATACTCTTAAAGAATGTCAGACTTTCACAAGGATTATGTCATAAACTAATATGTGATTATAGTAGTTCAATTTGTAAATGTAAAGAGTCATTGAAAGCTGGTTAAGATTCTCAATAGTCTGGCTTGTCCTTTGCCCAGTTTTACCTCCAATCAATAAATCTATCCTGTATTAAGGATGATACCCTAGGCACTTGGCCAAGTCATGGTTATCATCAGCAAATACAAGTATGACAGGATGCTGCTTGCAAGGAACTTATTGTGCTGTTGGGACACATGTTCACAGATGTGTAAATACAGGATATATACAAAACAAACGCATACATGTGTACATTTTCTTATCTATGTGCATGTTCACAAATAAGTAAATACTGTATATACACAAAACAAATACAGAATCATTTGGGGTGGGGGAGAAGAGGCCCTAACAACTTGGCGAAAGGGTGGGGGAAAGGAGAAAAGAAAAGGTGTCTTGAAGGAGGCCTTGAGATGGTACTTAAAGCTTTAGCCTTAAAGGAGCTAAGGGTTCCAAGATCTGGAGGGGAAGGGAGGGAGAGTATTCCAAGTACAAAGACACAGAAATAGGAGATGGACCATTATGTATAACTAACAGTAAATAGACCAACTTAGCTTGGAATATAGAGTGAGTAAAGGGGAGTAAGAGGTAAAGAACATGGAAAGATAGTCTCTACTGTGAAGAGCTTTAAATGCCAAAATAGAGTAGTTAATAGTAATCTACTGAAGCTTTTTGAGTAGAGGAATGATGTGGTCAGACTTTGTTCTCTAGGAATTTTATTCAAATTATTATTTGAATAATTGGAGAAGGGGAGAGAGTTGAGGAAAGGTGTCAAATGCTACAGAGAGGAAGGATGAGATTGACAAAAATCCTTTGGATTTAGCATTAAGAAAAAAGTTCATTGGTGTTCTGAGAGAACAACTTTAGTTAAGTGGTAGGTTAAAGCAAGATTGCAAGGGGTTGAAAAAAGGGAAAGGTAAGGAAGTGGAGGTAACAAGTATAAATTATCTTATAGATTGTAAGCTCCTTGAGGTCAGGAACTGTTTCTTTCTCTTTTTTGATTATGCAGAACATTACTTTTTTGACTTTTTTTTCCCCAAGCACTTTGTGAAAGGCAAGATCTAAAAGTATAATAGAGAGGATGATAGGGATTTTGTTATTTTTCTTTTTTCTTTGTGGAGGGGAGAAGGTAGAGCATTTGAGTTTAAGTGACTTACCCAAGGTCACACTGCTAGTACATGTTAAGTATCTGAAGCTGGATTTGAACTTAGGTCTTCATGACTCCAGGGCCAGTGTTCTATTCACTGAACTACCTAGCTGCCCCTATATTTATTTTTAAGATTGAGAGAAATCTCAGTATATTTGTAGGCAGCAGAGAATAAGTCAATAGAGAAAGAGATTAAAGAATAGAAAGTGACAATGCAGAGTGAAATAAGCAAAATCGGGAAAACTGTTTATGGATGAGATGACAATAGTAATGTGAAGGGAAACACTCTGAAAGATCTTTGAGCTTTTTCTAAAGTATTAACTAATTTTTACTTCAAATTACCTTTGATGAAACATACCTTCCAGCCTTTGGTCAAAGAGGTGGTGGACTAGAGGTACCTAACCCAGACATTCATTCTCAGTCATTGCCAATGTGTTGATTGATTTTACCTAAGTATTTGCTATTAGGGAATGCTTCAGTTTAGGCATGGGGGGGAAGGTGAGTTGGTGAATGATGAGAGTGCTGGAGAAAAATGGAAAAAAAAGTTATTTTATTCATTGAAGTTTATCTTTGAATAGTAACTAAACAAATTTAGGTGGTGGTACTGATATTCAGTATTAAGATTTCAATAAATCATTTAATTAAAATAAGATTAGAAAGAAGCAAGACTCACATGGTCAGACTCCTTGAAGAGATAAAGAGTTAATGGAATTAAAGATACCTTTTGGTAGAGTTTAGTCCTCAGTCCTAGAACCAAGGAAGAGAGAATTAGGAGATAAAGTTGAAATGATTTAAAAATTGGAATGGGGTAGGAGAGAGAATTTGTGAAGAATGGCCTCATTTTTGGCCATAAGCAAGTCACAGCATTCCAGGGCCTCAGTTTCTTCATCTGTAAAAATGGAGGGGGTTGGATAAGGCTATCTTTTAGGTTGCTTCCTGCTTGAGATCTATAATATATGACATTTTTAGGTGAAAGGAAGGATAAGGTAAATGATATGGGTGTCTAGAGAAGGTTTCAAACAGCTGTGGTGAGGCGTATTATAGATAGTCATTCAGAATTTGGGGGGGATTGGAGTGTAGTAGTGAGTGCTCAGTGGAGATGGAGTTATTGTACTAAGTCATCACAGAATGTTTGTGTGATTTCCTCTGGAGCTTTCTATAGTACATTGGCAGGAGAGATGTAGGTAGATTATGGGAATAATCCAATGATGGGATTTGGAAATTGATAAGCAATGCTAAGGCTTCTGATGGGTAGATGACAATGCAAAGTTTAGTTGGTTACTTCATGGAGAAAGTTTTAAAGGCAGGAAAATGAGGCTATAGCTGGTGTGGATACTTAGAAAATCAAGGCAAAAGTAGACAGACTAAAGTTTGTGGTGAGGATGGATAATAAGTTGTAAAGCCACACATGAGCAGCTTTCCAGAGGACTGCTGCTGTGAACAGCTTTCAAGGTTCTGATTACATACTAGAGAGTACTCTCTATTTATTCAGTAACAAATCCAAGCAAAACATTCATAGAAAATCAAAATCCGGTGTTCACCTTGTCACAAGTTAACAACATAACTAAAATGGCCACATAGTATAATCATTTAGTAACTCAGTCATCCTCCTTAAAGGACGTAAAGTACAAAAGTCAAAGTCTACCACCCATGGGGTATAATTAAGTTACAATTTCATCAGTCACTACTCAGTAACCTCTTAAGGGGTAGTGGAAAGTACAAAAGCCATCCACCCCTAGGTCACAAGTAAGTTATTTCATCAGTCACTACTCAGTACCCACAGAGAGGTCTTTTCATTTTGACTCCAGGCAGGCTCTTAGCTTCCATGGTTCCTCTTCTGTGGTCCTAGCTCCCACTGGAATCTAACCAAATGCCACCTGAGTTCAAAGGCAGACAGCTTCCAGTTCTTTGTCCAGTTCTCTGTGTAGTTCCTGCTCCACCTTTAAGCTCACAGTAGCCCGTTCCATCTCAAGTCCTTCACAGCTTCTGTTCCTGGGAAGAGAAAACTTAACAGAGCCACAACAATATCTACACACACATCAAGCTTAGCAGAATTACAACAGTATTCACACACATGGTCAGCACTATCATCTCAATTCACTTTCTGCCTGTGAAATCAACATAGACTGTAACAGACAGAGTACTGACACCACAGTTATGCTTCCTCTGGCAGCTCTGGCTGGTCATTGAAAGTCTTCTGTAGCTCCCTCTGGTTCTTAGAAGAAGCTCTGCCACCACAAGGTCTGTTCTCAAAATCAAAATTACTTTCTCCAGCTCTGTTCTCAAAATCAAAATCACTTTATCAAGTCTCCAAGCAATTATCAGTTGCTCCAAGAAATTATCAGTTCTCAATTCTCATTTCTCAGTTCTTCTCAATTCTCAGTTCAGTCTTCAGTCCAGCAGTAGCAGCCCAGCCTCCAGATGCTTTTGCTCTTGCTCTCACTTTCTCTCTCTCTCCTTCCCTCTCTTCTCCCTCCTCTCCCTTCTTTCTCTCCCTCCCTCCTTTTTCTCTCTTTTCTCTCCCTCCCTCCTTTCTTTATCTCTCTCTCTCTCTCTCTCTCTCTCTCTCTCTCTCTCTCTCTTTCTCCCCTCCCCTTTCTCTCTCTCTCTTTCTCTCTCTCTCCTCTGCTTCCATGATGCTTCCCTCAAGAAGTTCTGACTCTCCCTGAGGCTTTTCCTTATATACAGTATTAGCTCCTCCCTGTTCAGCCACTTCCAGTTATATCAGCAGCAGGGAAACAGGGATTCATACCTTTTGTTTCTTTACAGAGGCTTAATTTGACACTAAGTGCTAAATACCTGTTACCTTGGCAATACAAAGGGATCTTCAAATTTCATTACTATTACATAGGTTTAGAAAGGGTAAAGTACACAGGGAAATAGATAGGACAGGAAGTTATTAATAGTCAGAGGAATTTCAGAGTTATAAATTGGGAAAGTGGAACATTTGTGTGTTGATCAGATTAAGGGTATGACCATCTTTGGTGTGGAGGTACAGTGAAGGTGTAGATCAATTACTCAGTAAGCATTTCTTTGGTGCCTCCTGTGTACTAGATGCTTAGCACTGGGGAGACAAGGAAAGGTAAGAGATAGTCATTGCTATCAGCTCACAATCTAATGGGTGGCTTTGACTTGGTCATGGCCAAAAATGAGGCCATTCTTCACAAATTCTCCTACCCCATTCCATTTTTTTAATATGTTGAAACAAGCTAGATATAGAATAAATAGAAAATACAATCCAGTGTTGTTTGTGTTGTTTATGCTCTACATTTGCCACAGACACTTATTTGACAAATATTGAACTATTTTTCCAAGGGGAAATACAGGGTTAGGTTCATGCAAGCTTCTGCTCACATTTATTTTATTTTATTTTTTGCTTTTTGCTTTTTGGAGGGCAATTGGGGCTAAGTAACTTGTCCAAGGCCACATGGCTAGGTTTTTGTTTGTGTGTGCATTAAGTGTCTGAGGCTGGATCTGAACTCAGGACCTTCTGACTCCAGGGCAGACGCTCTACTCACTGCACCACCTAGCCACCCCCCGCTCACATTTATTTTAACACTTTCCACAGCAGCCTAATGTATACACTGTTGAATTTCCTTTTTCTTTTTCTGGCTGTACTATATTCTTGATTCATTAACATTGAGCTCACAGCCAACAGCACTATAATTCATGCCCAAGTAAAGTTTATCTAACTCACATGTTTTCTCTGTAAGGCATATCATAGACGTCTTCTGCTTAGGAACACTAGACAACCCCAAGGACTACTTTGGGGGACAATTTTTTTTTTTTAAGCAATTGGGGTTAAGTAACTTGCTCAAGGTTACATGGCTAGTCATTATTTATGCGTGGGTGCTCATTTTTCTGAGGCCGGATCTGATCTCGGGTCATCCCAACTCCGAGGCCGGCGCTCTTACTCACTGCGCCACCTAGCCACCCCTTTAGGGCAATTGGGGTTAAGTAACTTGCCCAAGGTCACACGGCTAGGTTTTTTTTGTTTGTGTGGATTAAGTGTCTGAGGCCGGCTCCGAACTCAGGTCCTTCTGATTCCAGGGCTGGCGCTCTATTCACTGCGCCATCTAGCCGCCCCAAGGGGGACAATTTTAAAGAGTGAAAACTCTAACAAAAAGCATAAAAATGCAAAAAAATGTAGCACTAAGTAGACCACAAAAAAGGACATTTGTTTACAACTTGAGAACTGAAAGAAGGCGGCACTTTGTTTGAATTCAGCTGGGATTGTATATGTATCAGGAAACTCAGTTGATTTTTTTTTCTTTTTTTGCCACTCTGCACATGTCTGGGGTGAGTGTAAAAGTTATATAAGTATTGATTTTGGGGTTACAAATACATTTCATTGAGTAAGGGAGTTCAAAATAAGAATTTGCAAATAATGAGGATCAACTGTAATAGAGGGAAGGCACTAGAATTGAGGGACTGGGAAAAGGCTTCTTGTAGATGGTGGAATTTTAGCTGGGACTTGAAGCCAGGAGGCAAGGATGAAGACGGGGAGCACGTGATTTGAGGGGGTTGTATGAGAAATGAGGATTTTGGAGGAGACATTCACCTCTAAAGTTGAAGTCCTCAAGTTTAAGGGTTGGGGGAGGGGATTAGAAGATTCTGACGTTACTAAACTCCTTGAAAAAGGGGGAAGAATAACCAGAATAGTAGTGGGTATGAGGAACTGCCATTAGATGTATGAACTGAGCGAACGTCAAAGGAGGAGAGTTTGCTTAGTAACAGTTTGAGGGGGTGGGCTTGGAAGTTGAAGTGAGGGGCAAAAAGGGTGTTTATTCCCTCTTCCCTCTATATTATAGGGCATGAAATATACCTAGTACTGGAAAAGGTAGCCAGACATTCAAAGTCCCTTCGGGAGAGTCAAGTTTCTCTTATTGCAAGGGGATGGAAAGAAAATGTGAGGCAGAGTTCTCATATAAAGGACATTTTGTTAGTAGTAAAACAGATTTCAGAGAATACAATGCTAAGGGTAGTTCATTTGTTTCAGTACTATAGTGAGAGCTTAGAGTTTTAAATTCTATTTTCAGCTGTTTCTAGCTCTAGAAAGTCCTACTACTTTGATGTCTTAATTGTGATATGGGATTGACCTTGGCTTTCCAAAGGTTATGCAAGTGAAGTGCTAGCTTTGGCAGATTCTAATTTGATGGGTATGTATTATTTTGTCAGTAGACTTTTCTTTCTTGAGGAGCAGCCAATATAGCTGCATAGAGAGGTTTTTTTATTAATAGTTTGGTCATTTGGCCTGGGAACTCATGAAACAAAGAAAAATACAACATGACCTCAGTCCTGTGTGACTCTCTTCCATTTCTCCAGTCATGGTGTTAAGAATGATATAAATGGTTTTTAGGCCACTATAAATATTAACTAGCTCTTGGTACTTTGGAAGGGAGATTGTTGTTCAATGACTGCTTGAGAAGTTGAAGTGAATGAAACCAGAACACAAAAGAAAGTAAAAGTTAAATGGAAGATTAGCTCATAGACTTTATTTAGAGAGGCTAATAAATTTTTTTTGTCATATGTCCAGAGATAACAGGAAATGTATCATGGGGCTCTTGGGTTTGAAATATATATGGATTCAGTTTGGAGGGCTTTATTAGCTTGTCTAAATACTTACTGTGAGAGATGAACACTAATTCTTCCATAAAGACTTCTCTAAGAAGGTATTTGTATGCACAAGTTTAAAAACACATAACTTTCCTTGAAGGATATAATGTAATTTAATTAATCTTCTGATCATTAACTTTTAGTGATATATATGTGTATTTACAACTGTCATGGAAAATGCCTAATGCAGAAGCCAGATAGAAGAGGGATCCCTTATAAATGGTCATGTCATTTTTTGGGGGGTGAAATGACATTTGGATGATTGTATCAAGACTTAAAACACTGCAGAATCTTCTAAAAGAGATTCATAATTACTTAAAAAAAAAGTTTCCTTGACTGTTCATGCAGGAAAGACCAAGTGGGTGAGTACCGCCTATCTAGGTTATAATGTATAGCCATCTAGACAATCTGTAGTGCTAATCCATTGCTTCCTGTGTCTTGGACAGACAACTGTCAAGTCAATAGATAATGAGCCAAACAGAACCAAACAAAAAAGTAGGTTAGCTTTCATTTGTTAAATGTGCTATGTTTGAAATGACCCTTACTTTCTTATGCAGCAAAGCCCTGCATTTTTAATACTGTTAATCTTCTGGGTGATTCTGTGAGTTATAGAATGGTTTAATATCCAAGGAAAATCACTCAAAAAGTAGCAGAGAAGCTCAAGGAAGAAATGATCAGGTTGCAACACATTAGAAATGAAATTGCACAAGAGAAGCAGCATAAAGTCTATTATCAGAAAATATAAGTCATGTAGATAGTCGGAGGGATAACTAGAAGACAGGCTGCATACTCAAGTGATATCTACAACACTTCAGGATTAAGTAGAGAAAGTCCCCTCCCCTTTTGGAGGTTTTAGATGAATCACACAAAATGAAGTGTGGGTGGATTGTTATCTACACTATTATTTCTCACATTCCTGAGATCCCAGGTCCATTGAAATGTGGGTGTTATTTCCACTCATATATGGCAAAGCATTTTTTTCTCTGTCTCTACCCTATTATTGAAAGAAATCCTCTGAGAGAATGAAATTTGGTTTATGGCAATTATAGTTTCTGAAGTGTTTTCAAATCTGTGTGCTTCCTCCCCACCCAGTTTATCCACATTAGTTTACTATAGTGGTGAAGATACTGGTTTTGTGAATGAGAGGTGTTATTTGTCTGTGTTCAATTTATAATCGTTAATATTTCTTAACTATTTTATTTTTTATTCAGCTGTCCTCCCTCCAGTACTCCTTTCTCAGAGCAAGACATGTTCTTCCTTCTTTCTAACACTAACTTTTTATGTCCTTTTTTGGGGGGGGGGGTGATGAAATATTCTGTTAGAAGTAACATGGAGTTCTCAAGGCATTTGACAAGTCAGTCATGATTTTTTTGTGGATTGAATGATAGTATAATTAAAACGGATTTGTTGTTGGTTGAGTGATAGTACCATTTGGAAGGTAGTGTTCAACTTCATTCTATTTAGCATTTTTATTTTATTAGTTTGTAAGACATTTGTAGGCTTTATATAATTATCCCTTTCACATTGTTATTTCCTCCAACAAAATTTCGATATATCATGGGTTGGCATAAGAAATAAATGGGGGGACAGCTAGGTGGCACAGTGAGTAGAGCACCAGCTCTGGAATCAGGAGGACCTGAGTTCATATCCTACCTCAGACACTTAACACTTACTAGCCATGTGATCTTGGGCAAGTTATTTAATCCCAATTGCCCTGCCTTTCCCCCTTCCAAAAAAAAAGAAATGCGAATTTTTTGGAATTTTGCAGAGGCACCAGATAACACTACAAAGGTCAGCAGACAATGCAGGAAAAGTTTTAAAACTCAGAAATGCATAAAACACAGGTATAGTATTATATAGCTTATGGCCAAATACTTAACCCAAATTTAAAAAAATGTAGTGTAAACACCCCATAAAAGAAAAAGAAAAAAAATTCAGACTTCTTTGGTATGAAGGGGAGGGTAAAAATGTTCTCTATATCTTCTTTGCTTCTGAATTCTTCCCTTATCTATAGATCTTGATGGGTAAACTATTCCATGTATTCCTAATTTGCTTATGGTATCACCCTTTATGTGTAAATCATATACCCATTTTTTTTTTTTAAAGCAATTGGGGTTAAGTAACTTGCTCAAGGTTACACGGCTAGTCATTATTTATGCGTGGGTGCTCATTTTCTGAGGCCGGATCTGATCTCGGGTCATCCCAACTCCGAGGCCGGCGCTCTTCCTCACTGCGCCACCTAGCCGCCCCTTTAGGGCAATTGGGGTTAAGTAACTTGCCCAAGGTTACAGGGCTAGGTTTTTGTTTGTATGGATTAAGTGTCTGAGGCCGGCTCCGAACTCAGGTCCTTCTGATTCCAGGGCTGGCGCTCTATTCACTGCGCCACCTAGCCGCCCCAATCATATACCCATTTTGACCTTATATTGATACAGTGTGAGATGTTGGCCTATTACCCACCCAGTTTCTGCCATACTGTTTTTACAGTTTTCCTAGCAATTTTTGTCCCAAAAGCTTGGATCTTTGGATTTATCATATAGTTGATTACTATGGTCATTTACTACAATGTATCGTGTACCTAATCTATTCCACTGATTCACCACTCTATTTCTTGGCCAGTACAAGATTGTTTTAAGTGCTATTCTGATGTTTTATGGTGAGTTCGAGTGAATTTTATGCAACTCTTTACAAACTAGAAAGGCTTTTGACTTTTGGCTCATTGATAGAATATAACATCTTTTATCTCAAGGCTAGCATTAGTAAGGCTCTTCACTAAGGTTGTCACTAGGCAGTTCTTTTTTTTGGGGGGGTGGGGATGGTGTGGTGGTGGTTAAAACAAGTCATGAAAACAGTCTACAGATGGCATAGTGGAAGTGTTAATAAAGTTAGCTGGAGTTGGAACTGGTTGGATGATTAAAACTAAACAGTAGGCTTTAATGGGTCAGTGTAACCTTGGAGATAGGGTTCTAATGGAAGGTCCCAGAGATTTTTCTTTTTTCTTTCTTTCTTTCTTTTTTTAAAAGATTTTTCTTTTTCCTTTTTGGAGAGGGGAAGACAGGGCAGTTTTAAGTTAAGTGATTTGCCCAAGGTCACACGGCTAGTAAGTGTTAAGTGTCTGAGGCTGGATTTGAAGTCAGGTCCTCCTGACTCCAGGGCTGGTGCTCTATTCACTGTGCCACCTAACTGCCCCAGAGATTTTTCTTTAACCCAATTTAGTGCAATTTACCAATTGGAAGAAAGGTATAAAGATCTCAGCAGGCTAAAAACTAATGAACTGAATCTAACAATATGGAATTTAAAATCAGTAAATGTAATGTCTTACCTTTGAGTTAAATCAGCTTCACAAATGCTAGGTGGAGAATGCATATCTTGATAACCATGTGGGGGAAAAATCTGGGGGACTTTTTCCCATCTTAGTCTAGGCATGCCATGAAGTCCTAAGAAGAATATGAACAAAGTAGCAGCACCAAAATATAAATTACCATAACATTTTTACTCTAAGACAATCCATAAGTCCTCACAAATTGGGGGAGTGCTTCTATTTAGCTTCCTTTAAAAAATACTCAAGTATGCCTAGGTGGATGGTAAATTTAAAAAGATACATGTATTAATTCCTTATTATTGATGGCAATAATTCTTCATGATTGATGACTCTCATTGATTGAGACCCTTATGGTTTTATGGATGTCATCAGCCTTGAGAAGACTGGTGAATATTTCTGGCATATGACACTAAGTGCTATTTTGCTGTTCATTTCATCACAGGTGAAGAGGGAAATAACAAATTATACGAAGTGAGCTCTTTTGGAAGCACAAAATATCTGTTTATATTATCCTTTGCCCAAATTCTTTCCTCAGAGCCAGCCCAGACAGATCTAGTGGCTGGCAAGATTATTGACATCAAGTTTTATACTGGTGAGTTTTGGTAAACTGTCTAAAGTAACATTAAATCAGCATTTCAGAATATACACAATGAACTTTTAGTTTAAATAACATTTTCTATAATGTATAATTGTTTCAAAGTTAAATGTCAAGACAGTTTTTACCACTTTACTACTTTAAGGATCTGTGATGTCACAGGTTTGGGTTCTCTTTCAAGTCAAACAAATTATAACTTTCCTACTAGTTAGTATATAGTAAAACAAATAGGGATAAGTGGGGGAGCAGGGCATTATTGTATATATAAAAAGAGAGATGTGAGGAAATCTAAAAACCAGAAAAGGGGGGAAATATGCTGGAGAGCATTAGAATGAAGATCAGTGGAGACAGCAATAGAAATGTGTCCTCAGAGGATACTTATGGTCCACCTGAGTTGAAGAGGAAATAGATGATTGGTAAAGAATGGTAAATGGTAAAGATTGGTAAATGAATGAAAACTATGGTGAAGCGTCATGATGGGGAACTTCAGTTTTCTGGACATCTGTTGGAGCTCTCTGCCAAAAGAAGAGCAGCTAATGTTATCCTGACTTGCTTGAATAATGTTATATTTTAAAATGTGGCATGAATCCATTCTGCATCTGATTATCACCAACAGGAAGCAACTGCTAGGTTGTAAATGATGGGAGCTTTTGGGAGGAAGTGGTTTCTGTATCTTATAGCTTGTGAAGAAAGCCTAGGAATTATCTTGACACAGATTGTGGGAAAGTAGATTTCAGACAGGAGAAAAGGGAAGTTAGGTAGGATGCCATGAAAAGTCAGACCAGGAGGAAGCAGAAGTTCTTAAGATGAAATCCTGAAGACCTCCAAAAATTATGATCAGGAGGAAAAAGGGGCATTGTCTGAAGAGAAAATGAAGCTGCACAGGGAAATGACTTCTCAACTTGGATTTTAAAAGACTTGTATAGAAGGTGGAAGTGATGCAATATGAAAGTATGGCATGGTCTTGTGACAATAGCAGTTTGAATGCTGAAGCTCAAAATGAGCTGAGACTGAGGAAAGCTAAGGACATCAAAAGGCCCTGTGGTGGTAAAGAGGAGCAACAAAGAAAGGATGTGGATGGGATTGTAATACTGCTGTATGTTAGCTCCTTTTAAATGATTTTCCTTGAGTAGATAAGAATGATTTTTTTATACTTTAAAGTTCTCTTTAAGGTAATTTTAATATTCTAGAAATTTTAAAATTCTCTTTATTTAAAAATGTAAAAACCACCTGTAGCTCTTGGACTCTACAAAAACAGGCAGAAGGCTGTATTTGTCTTACAGACTATAGTTTGTCTGTTGAGTGTTCTAGTTGAATTTTGTACTTATTTTTTTTTCTAGATTTATAAAATCATCTTTTGGTACTTTGATATGGCACTGAATAGGTACACCTTATGATAGACTGAAGGAGGAGCAGGGAGAGGTGCAATGTGAATGACTGTTAATGGGTTACTTAGGGGTGGGAATCTGCAACCTGGAAGCCACATGTGGCCTTCTAGGTCTTTGAGTGTGACCTTTTGACTGAGTCCAAACTTCATAGAACAAATCCCTTAATAAAAGGATTTGTTCTGTAAAGCTTGGAATTACCTGGGTAATTCTCCTACGGAACTGTTCATATGAGAGATTGGGGCCAGTGGTGCTATATAGGAGCTATCTATATTGAAGTAGTAACTGAAGCTGTCAATGTAGAGGAAATTGACAAGAAATTACTTGAACTGAGCCTCAAAGAAAACTAGGAGTTCCAAGATAAGAGGTTAGGAGAGAATTCATTCTTGATGGGGTGGGGGTAATAATGTCCACAGGCTAGGAGAAATGAGCTGAAGTGTTGTTTGTGGGAAACAGAAAGAAGACCAGTTTGACTAGAGTGTAGCATACAGGGGAGGAAGCAATGTATAGTGAAGCTAGAATGGTAGAGAGGGCCAAGGACCAAACCTATGGGAAGATTCACTTAAAAAGCATGAAAAGGAACAGCTAAATGTAGGTCACTGGGAGTGAATTTATTCAAGGAAACAGGAACAGAACCAAGAGAATATTGTCACTCCCAAATGCTACAAGTAAGATCAAGAAAGATGGGGACTGAAGAAACATTGGTCTTAGCAACTGGAATGTCATTTGGTAAACTTCTGAGAGAGCAGATTTAGTAGATTGGTAGAGGTAGAAGCCAGATTGCCAGGCATTGGGAGTGAGTTTCATGGTGAAGTGGAATCAATTCGGTCTAGATCACTTTCCCCAAGACAATGGATATGAACAGGGGAGAGAGATGATATAAAAGTTGTATGAGAGAAAAGGATCATGGATTTGCCTACCCCCCCTCCCCCTTTTTTTTAAAGGATTGGGGAAACTTAAGTTAGGGTAGTAGAATAGGATTATAGTTTAGAGCTGGATATCAGATAGTACTAAATGCTCCATTGTGGTTGTAGTTCAGTTGATTCTTTTATAATGGAAATACTTAGGAGATTTGTGATTTCTTCAATGCAGGTCTC
This sequence comes from Gymnobelideus leadbeateri, assembly GCA_011680675.1. Taxonomy (NCBI): domain Eukaryota; kingdom Metazoa; phylum Chordata; class Mammalia; order Diprotodontia; family Petauridae; genus Gymnobelideus; species Gymnobelideus leadbeateri. Next base: position 200,774 of record WOXC01012300.1, read on the forward strand.
CTTTTTTGTTTTTGTTTTTGTTTTTTTATTTTGCTTTTTGAAGGGTAATTGGGGTTAAGTGACTTGCCCAAGGTCACAGGGCTAGTTTTTGTGTTAAGTGTCTGAGACCAGATTTGAACTCAGGTCCTCCTGACTCCAGGGCTGGTGCTCTATTCACTGCGCCACCTAGCCACCCCTAATGCAGGTATTCTTGCCAGCAATGCAGCTGGCAGCCTTTTATGATTGCCCGTCTTATGTGACTCTTGTCAAAGTTTCCCACAGTTGTTCACCTTAATTGGGGTAGGAACTTCCTTTCTTTTGAGATAGCTAGAATATGAATGGATAAATCCAGTTTTTGCTTTTGCTACATATGCAGTTCACTTTTTCAACTTATCTTTTTTTGATATCATACTACTTTTCTTTTTTTAATTTCTCATTTGTAATGTTTTCCCACCTTCTCACACCTACTATGTATCTCAGTGTTGCCATTTGGTTGATCCTTAACTTCAGTTCTTTGTAGACTATAGTGTTCCAAGATTTAAGCATATCATATAATGTTACTAGAAGAATATTGACACTAAAAAAGATGGAAGGCAGCAGCTAGGTGAATAGAATACAGGCCCTGGAGTCAGAAGGACCTGAGTTCAAATCTCATCTCAGATACTTGACACACCCTATTAGTTATGTGACCTTGGGCAAGTCATTTAACCCTAATTGTTTTGCCTTCCTCCCTCCAAAAAAAAAAATAAATGAAAAAGATGGAAGGAGAGGTATTAAAAAAGACAGGAGGAAGCTTGAGGTCCTTATAGTAACTGCATTTTTTCAAAGGCTTCTCCCGTCTTCTCTTTCCCACCCCTCCAACCTGCTTTTTTTCTCTCTAGTTCTGGACAAAAGCATTGTCTACTACATTGTCCTGTCCTATTTGTCTTCATCTTCACGGAGCCTAAGACACACGTATGCACTTCATAGTATGGTCATGTAACCTACTGGGTATCATAGTTTAGACAGTAGACAATCTTATTTTATATTATAAAATCTTATATTAATTAAATAGACAATCTATTTAATTTTTCCTATCTGATTTGAGGAATTATAGTTCTCAATTATAGATTTTACATTGTTAGCAGGCCTGATATAGACACAATATTAATATGCAAACAAGAGCCTCTGGAAGGCTTTATTACCATCATCAGGGAATATTTTTTGATTTGGACATTGTGTTGGATCTCTTCAGTAATAGTGATGACCACCTTTGGAAAGTATATATTTCCCTATTTTCTGCGTTTTTGATACTAATGATCAGAGGGTTGTTAACCAAAATTTTCTGTTATATTTTTTCTGATTCTTGTAAATTTTGATAACATGCATGGGAGACATCTTACTGCAGCAGAACCTCAAAAGGCAGTGTTTTGCTGTACCAAATAAAAAAAAAATTTTTTTGCCCTAAGTCGAATGGAATTTGTTTCTTTATATCTTTTAGCCACTTTAGTGGTAAAGATGTGGTCCTCTAGGGCGGCCAGGTGGTGCAGTGAGTAGAACACTAGCCCTGGAGTCAGGAGGACCTGAGTTCAAATTTGGCTTCAAACACTTAACACACACACACACACACACACACACACACACACACACACACACAAAAACTAGCCGTGTGACCTTGGGCAAGTCACTTAACCCCAACTGCCCTATCTTCCCCCCTCCAAGAAAAAAAAAGATGTGGTCCTCTATGAAATATTGCTTGAGAAAGCCTGCCTATTTGCTTCTAAAACCCTCACTAAGAACACCCTTGATGCATGTGTAGGCCTCTTCTTGTAAAAATTTTATATGTATGAAAAATATTCTTGATAACATGTAAATCTTTCTTTCTTTTTTTTTTTTTTAAAGCAGTTGGGTTTAAGTAACTTGCTCAAGGTTACACGGCATGTGAATCTTTCTTGTAAAAATTTTATGTATATGAAAAGTTAGGTATATGAGTTTGCTTATTATTTATGTTCTCTTGGTTGTCCTTTTTTTGGGTAATTGTAACTGTTTTTTCCTCTAGAACTTAAACTGTTTTAGACACTTGATTATTGATACCTCAGTACCCTCCAAGGTGTATTTCTTACAGAATGATCCTCCTTTGTGTACAGTTGGTCCAGTTCAGCTTATTTTCTCATCTTTGCTTTCTTCAGTGACATTTCCCCTTCCTTCAAAAGCACATTTGGGACTGTATTGTTAAGAGTCAATATGTAATACTTGCACTGTTCTTGATGGTGAAAAGTGTGTGTTGTGAAAATCTTTGTAGATCTTTACCATCTTTCGTCTCTTTGTTGTCTTCCTTTTAGTTTCATCGTTATATACTTTTATATTCTACTGGTGGTGTTGTATGGCTTCAAGATATGGAACACAACAGTCTCCGAAGAACTGGAAGTGAATATCACACAAAGGGCAATGGAGAGGTGCATGGTGGGTGTGAACAGGCTGCAACATATAACAAATGGGGAACTTTGAAGAAGACCAGGAATAAAAGGTTTCATCATGAAATGTATGGTAGAAAAAGATGGGCTGGTCATGTGTTGAGAGGAAGGTGTGACAGGTAGACAGTGTCAGTGCTCATGGATATCCTTGCTATATTGGGAGACAATTAGAAAGGCTGGATAGCTCATTTGGTAGACAACTGTGGTACATTTGTGTTCCACATGAGACATTCGTACCACAAGAGACATGTAGCATGGGCAGGCTGGGATGGGTTAGTTGGAAGCAACATCCAAATTGATGATATTGTACCAAGCATTTGAATACACCTTATAGATAAGGCTTAATTTTTAAAGCTGTTTTTTCCCATTACTATGTTAAGCTGTTTTATGAGGCATTACTATGCATTTTGTTGTTCTCTTTGTAAAGCTTTAAAGATGAGTTTATATTTCTAAGCAACTGTTCCTCTGAACCTGCCATTTCTTTGCACTTGTCAAATAGGTCAAGTGTTTGCCAAGTCAAGTAGACTTTTTTTTTTGTACTTTTCATTATGTCAGTTGATTTATATAAGTTAAACCTCCATAAAATTAGTCATAATCTGTGTTAATTTGCTTTCTTCTGCCCATTTCTAGTATTTCATCATTAATAGTTTACTTAAATAGATTGGGTTAGAGTTGTTTTAATTTCATGCCATATCTTTTATTCATTTTTATACTTTTAGCTTTGTATTGATTTTGATCTTTGCTCGGTGGCCTTATTTTACATAATTCCTTCTAGAATGAATTCCAGATTAGTAAGAGGTCTTTTCTTGTCCCTTAAGCTTTAATCAGTTTTACTTATTAGGATATTTAATGCTTGCCAAGACCTAGTGTCTTCTGATTCTTTAAGAAAGTATCCAGTCTTATATGTGTTCTTATATGTCTTTGACTTTCCTCATTCCTTCCTCCTGAACAATATTTGCCAAGATATTTTTTGTTTTTTTTTTTCCACCCTTTTCCCCCTTTTCATTGAAGTCACTGAATAACAAGGTAATTGATTTAATTTGAACAGTCTTTTTAAGTGCTTTGTAGAAGTTCTGTGCCTCTTTCTAACAGGTGTTTGTGTGTTAGCTGCTCTTATTTTGAAGTTAGTGTTCTTTTTGCAAAGGATTGTAATGAGCACTGTCACATAAGGTCACTGCTCAGTCCATGAAATGACATTTCTTGTCGCCTTTATGTGCAGAATAAAATGAAATATGCCCCTTCCTTTCTTTACATGCCTTTCCTAGGAGAATATGGGAGCCTTCCTGTCATGTGGCTATGGTTTCCTTTGTTTTCTAGGTTCATTTAATGCAAGAATACCAAGACTGATATGATTCAGTTCTTGTAGTATTATCTATTTGGTCATTGGACAATAACTTACATTTAGAGTTCTAGCAGATAAGTTAATACGTATTGACGGTCAAAAAACTATTTAACTCTCAGCACCCTCTGTCCCCTTTTTATCACTTGACTATTGTTAGTACAGAAGTAGTAGGGCTGCCCAGCAATGAGAGCATTTTATATTTTTCTTTTTAGCATGGTTGTCATAACCAAAAAAGTCACCATCAGTGTAATGTGCCTGGCTGTTTGTGAAGAACTTTCTTGTAAATAAGTAGGGTGTTGCCCAGAAAGTGCTCATTTGTTTCCACTGGAATAGCACCAGGAACCCAGAGTCACCTCTGTACTCATGATGATGCACGATGGTAGGACTATTTGTGTGATCCTTAAGACACAATTCCCTTGTGAAATAGGACTTTTTAGATTTATTTCCATTTTGGAGATGAGGAAACTGAGGGTGAGAAAGATTATGTATGGGACTTGTTCAATATGACAGCTGTAACGGATCTGAGATAAGAATGCAGTCTTCTTTCTCATATAATAATGGATATTCACACAGGAGGTCCTCAAAGTCTTAGTTCAGTTTTAAACTTTAATAGCAAAAAATTACTCTAAGACTTTTCGGACACCCTGATAGCCCTTTAAAATTCTGAGTACTTCATGTTATCTCATTTGATCATTGTGTTAGCCCTGTAAAGGAGGTACTGCGGACATTGTTATTCTTTTACGCACTAGAAAAGAGGAGATAGTGACCTGCCTCAGTGTCACAAAGGAGGCTTGATCCAAGATTTGAGCCCAGGTCTTCTTGACTTCATGATCAGGATGGCACTGAGTTCTGTCGTTCATGGGAAGAAGAGACGCTTTTGGGTTGAGGATGGTTAAAAATCCTCACCAAAGATGTGGTTCTTTAGCTGGGCCTTATAGGATAGATAAGATTTAGTTATGCAGAGATAAGGTAAATGGCACTGAGCAGCAGTGTAGGATGACAAAATCACATTTATGGGCGTGTAGTTTTTTACATAAATTATTTTGAACATGGGGTAGATGGTGAGTTGAACTGTATTAGGCTGTGCCATTGGAGAAGGAAATAGCAAACCACTCCAGTATCTTTGCCAATCCCCCCCCCCCATGGGTCACAAAGGGATGAACAGGACTGAAAAATGACTGAACAAACAAAAGGCTGTGCCAAGTATGAAAAGGTTTTGTCCTAGTTAGGAAAATCTAACCATACTATGTCAGATCACTTATAACAAAGTAATTTATGAATAGGTACAAAATGATTGAATACTGATGACATATTAATTAATTTACAGGGCAAAACTTAGTCAACATGGAGGCTGCAGAGGTGGATAGCCCCCCAAATCTGAGTTGTAAGATCATGACTTTCAGACCTTCTATGGATGAATTTAGAGAGTTCAACAAATATTTAGCATATATGGAGTCCAAAGGAGCACATAGAGCAGGACTTGCTAAGGTAAGAAAAGTCAACTGTTCAGTTATTTTGTTTTTTGAATTACAAATAATTTTTTGCCTATCTTTACGTTTTAGTCTTCTGTTTCTTGATATGGGAAGTTACTGTGTATTACATCCTAAAAGAAAGTGTTTGATACATTCTTGTTTTTGAATATCACAAATTCACTGTTCACTTCCATTTTATGGGAGAGTTGATCCCATTCACATTCACAGTTATGATTGCTAACTGTGTATTTTCCTCCATCCTATTTTTCCCCCTTTTTATACTTTTCTCTCATTTTACCCTGTCCCTCTTCACCAGAGTGTTGCTTCTGACCACCGCCTCCCTCAATCTGGCTTCCCTCCTATCAGCTCCCCTCCCCTTTTCCCTGTTTTTGTTCCCTTTTCCCCACTTATTTCCCTATAGGGTAAGAAAATTTCTATATCTAACTGAGTGTGTCTGTTATTCCCTCTTTGAGCCAAATCTGATGAGAATAAGGGTCAAGCAATGCTAATCCCTTCCCTTGGATCTTTTTGACCTCTGTGTGACATAATTTAACCTATTCTTCCTCTTCCTTTGCTCTTTTCCCGGCACAATCCTTTTTTTTCACCCCTTATTTTTTTTTCCAAATGCTTTATTAACTTCTGGTTTACATCATTCATTTCCGCCAGATTTTGAGTTACAATCATTTTCCCCCCGTTATTCCCCTACTCAACCTCCCAGAATAGCAGTCCCACAAGATATCGCTTCCTCCAGTCTGCTCTCTCCCATACCTTCTCCCATACCCCCTTCGACTTTTCCATTAGAGGAAGGTGAATCTTTGTGTCCCAATGCCTGCACATCTTATCTCCCAATTACAAGCAAAAGAGTATTAATAATAGTATTTATATATATTTGAAACATTTAATGTTAAGACCTCGAATTTCAGATCCATTTCCTTCCTCCCTTGTCACCCATTCCCTCTGGGGAGATAAGTAATTCAGTATATGTTGTACATGTCTAGCTATGCAAAACATTATCATAGTAGATATATTGTACAAGGCTGCTTATAATTCCCTCCCACTCATCCCACCCCCCACCTGGTCCATTCCCTACATGATCCTGTCCCTCTTCTATAGTGGGTACTTCCAACCTCCCCTCCCCCCAAGGATGTCCTCACATCCATCATCCCTCCTCTCATCCCCCTTCCCCCTATTCTGCTGCAGGTTGAGATATCCCATTTAGTATGTATGTCATTTTCTCCCTGAACTAAATTCAATGAGAGTGTGGTTTTGCCTTTTTTGCCTTCCTATTCTCCCCCTCCTTTGCAACCACTTCCCCTTGCTTCTTCTACATGGGATAGTTTACCCTACCCTGCCTCTCCCCATCTCCTCTTGCCACTTTCCGCTCTCACCTCATAATTTCATCCCTTGAGTATTCTCCCTTCCCAACAAATTCAACCTATGCCCTCTATCCATATATAACTGTAACCATATACACACACATTTACATATGTGTTCATGTGACCACACCCCCTTCTTCCATTATTTTCATAGTGAGAAAGATATCATCAGTCACAGTTATTGCTTTTCCATATAGGAATGTAAATAGTTCAACTTTGATAAGTTCCTTTTGATTTCTTTTCCCTGATTACCTTCTCAGGCATCTCTTGCTTCTTGTGTCTGGATGTCAAATTTTCTATTCAATTCTGGTTTTTTCCTCAAGAATGCTTGAAAGTCCTCTATTCCACTGAATGACCATATTTTCCCCTGAAACAAAATACTCAGTTTTGCTGGGTAGGTGACCCTTGGGTTCATTCCCAGTTCTTTTGCCCTCTGGAATATCATATTCCATGCCCTTCGATCCCTCAGTGTAGAAGCTGCCAGGTCCTGGGCTATTCTGATTGTGTTTCCACAATATTGAAATTGTTTCTTCCTGGCTGCTTGTAGTATTTTCTCCTTGATCTGGGGATTCTGGAACCTGGCTATAATATTCCTGGGAGTTTTCTTTTTTGGGATCTTTTTCAGGAGGTGATCGGTGGATTCTTTCAACCTCTATTTTGCCCTTTGGATCTAAAACATCAGGGCAGTTTTCCTTGAGAATTTCTTGAAGGGTGATTTCTAGGTTCTTTCTTTGATCATGGCTTTGGGGTAGTCCAATAATTTTTAAATTGTCTCTCCTGGATCTATTTTCCAGGTCAGTGGTTTTTCCCATGAGATATTTCACATTGTCTTCTATTCTTTCATTTGCTTGGATTTGTTTAACAGCATCTTGATTTCTCATAAACTCATTAGCTTCCATTTGCTCTAGTCTAACTCTGAAGGAATGAATCTCCTCAGTGAGCTTTTGAGATTCTTTTTCCATATGGCAAATTTGGCTTTTTAAGGCATTCTTCTCCTCATTGCCCTTTTGAGCCTCTTTTGCCATTTGAGTTAGTCTATTTTTTAAGGTGTTATTTTCCTCAGTCAGGCTGTTGACTGTCATTTCATACTTTTCCTACATCCTTCTCATTTCTCTTCCCAATTTTTCCTCCACTTCTCTTATTTGGTTTTTAAAATCCTTCTTAAGTTCCTCTATGGCCTGTAACCTGCTCATAGTTTCATTTGGGGCTTTTGGTGCAGGAGTTCTGACCTCACAGACCTCTTCCTGTTCCATGCTTCGATCCTCTTTGCCCCCAAAATAGGAGTCTAATGTTGCATTTTTTTGTTTATTTTGTTTCCTTTGCCTAGGCATGTTGCCACTTAATTACTTTACTTTTGGGCTTGTTGCCACAGTAGGACTCTGCCACTAGCCAGGGGAGCTTCCATCCCAAATGTCTTCAGAACTTCCAGAGGTATTAGTTGGGTGGCCTCTGTAAAGCCTCCACATGCTCTGGCAAGTTGGATACCCACCCCAGACCTCCCCCTCAGACCACAATCCAGATCCAAGCAGGTTAAAGCAAGAGCGATTAACCCCCACACTGATTGCTGTATCTCCCTACAGTTTGCAGACCAGGAGCTGAAGCTGCCACTGAAGCTGCAAAATTGCTTCTGTACTGAGGCTCCTCAGCTGTTTCTTGCCCCCAGGGGAAGAAGCCAACGAGTTCCCCAAATACTGGTCCCAAAATCCATAGGGCACTAACCTCTCGTTTTGTCCTACGCATATCTGGGTTGATAATTCTGGAATTGCCACAGCTGCTGGTGTTCTGGGGTCTCTCCAGCCAGCTGCTGGCCCAGCCGCCCTGGGGCTAAAACCGGGGCTCAAGTGGGCCTGGGCTTTGCTCCCAGAGCACTGCATTGTTGGTTCTCTGCAGGCTGCGCTACCCGCTCTCAGAGCGCTGCGCTGGCCACTACCTGCAGGGCTGCTGGGCTGTCCTCAGCAGGGGGTTAATTTCTCTGTGTCATTTTGTGGGTGCTGGAGCTCCAGAAGTTGTTCAGAGTCCACCTTTTACATTTTTTGGAAGTGGTGTGGGGGGGAGCACCTTGGAAGTGCTATTTCTACTCTGCCATCTTGGCTCTGTCCCGCCCCTTATTTTTTTTTTATATCATCCCATCAAAGTCAACTTAAACCCTATCCTCTGCCTGTTTATTATATATTCCTAACTACTATAGTAGAGATATAGTTCTCAAAGAGTAACAAGTGTCATTTTCTCATGTAAGGAAAGCAGTTTAAATCTTATTGAATAAGATTTTTTTTATTTCCTGTTTACCTTTTTCTTGCTTCTTTTGAGTCTTATATTTGAAGACTGAATTTTCTGTTTAGCTTTCGCCTATCAGGAAAGTTTGAAAGTTCCCTATTTCATTGAATGTCTTTCTTTTCCCCTGAAACATTATGCTCAGTTTTGCTGGGTAGTTGGTTCTTTTTTGAAATCCAAGTTCTTTAGCCTTCTAGTATATCATATTCCAAGCCCTTTAATCCTTTAATATAGAAGCTGCTAAGTCCCATAAGAATCCTGATTGTGGCTCTTTGATATTTAGATTGTTTCTTTCTCATGGCTTATAATATTTTCTCCTTGATCAAATTGGGAACTTGGCTATTATTCATGTGTGGCTGCTCATTTTCTGAGGCCGGGACTGATCCCAGGTCCTCCCAACTCTGGGCTGCAGCTCTTACTCACTGTGCCACCTAGCCTCCCCTGCAGCAGTATTTCTTGACAATTTCTTGGACAATGCTATCCAGACTCTTTTTTTGATCATAGCCTTCAGGTAGTCCAATGATTCTTTCATTTTCTCTCTTGAATCTATTTTTCACATCAGTTTTTACAATGAGACATTTTCATCTCTTTTTTAATTCTTTTGATTTTGACTGATTATTGATTTCTCTTAGAATCATTAGCTTCTACTTGCCAAATTCTAATTTTTTTTTCACTTGACTTTTTAGTCAATTATACTTTTAAAGGAGTTGTTTTCTTCAGTGGATTTTTACCCCCATTTGGCCAATTCTATTTTTAAGGAGTTGTTTTCTTCTCTCAATTTTTGTGCTTCCTTTTCTAAGCTGTTGAATCTTTTTTTCATAATTGTCCTGCATATCTTTTATTTCTTTTTCCAATTTTTCTAAAACCTCTCTTACTTGATTTTTAAGATCCTTTTTGAGCTCTTCCAAGAGAACTTTTTGGGCTTGAGACCAATTCATATTGCCCATATTTCTCATGTAGGCATTTTGATGTTTCCCTTTTTTGATTTTGTGTTTTGATTTTGCCTGTGACATAGTAGTTTTCTGTGGTCAGGACTCTTTTCTGTTTCTTAGTCATTTTTCCAGCTTATTTCCTGACTTTTAAAGTTGAACTCTGCTTCTGGGTCACAGGGGGCACTATCCCAAGCTTCTTATGCTCAGGGCCAGGTGTCTAGTCACTGTCTTTCCACCTCAGGGTTTCAGGTGCTTCCAGCTTTTCCACTGCACCTGTTGTACCCTGGGTTCCGCAGCTTACAATTTGCCTTCTGTCCTTGGGCTGGAGGACTCACTGCTGGCCTGCTGAGCTAGGATCAGGGGGCCTTACATGCTGATCTGTGCTGTGGTTAAGAGCCTCCTGCTGGATTTCCCAGACATCATCTGTGTCTGGCTGTGTTCTTCTTTTAGGCAAGTGAGACAGACCTCTCCTGAAGTCTTTCTAAGTCATTTTAAAGTGGAAAATTGTTTTGTTCCTTTTGCAGGTTCTCTTCTTTCCAGAATCCATTTAGAGGCTTGATTTAATGTTTCTGAGGGAAACTGAGGAGAGCTCAGGCAACCTCTTGCCTTCTCTCTGCCATCTTGACTCCACTTCCTGTGTCCCAGGTTTAGTCTTTTTTTGTGTCATGGATCATTTTGACAGCCTAGTGATATAAATCCATAACAATTCTTTTTTCAGAGTAATGTTTGTTGCCTACACAATTGAAATGTTAACTTTCATTTAGAAGTTAGCGAAAATGAAGATGTAATGGTTTTTTTTTCAATGCAAGTTCACAAACCTGAAATCTGTTCATGGGCCCCATGGGTGTTTGTGGACTAGAGCCTTCTACCCTTCTAGATGTGGTATGGGAGACAGCATGGTGTTGTAGTTTGAAAGATGACTTGAATTCAGCCCCACTTCTGATGTATTGGCTGATTGACCTTGGTCAAATGACTAAACCACCAAGTGCTTTCAACAATTCTAGAACCATAAATTGCAAAGTTGGTGCTACCTTGGTAAAGGGACCTTCCTTTACTGGGAGTTCCCTCTGTTAATGATATTACAGGCCCTATCACTGTTCCTGTTTAAGTGGTTATGCTTCCAACAAAGGATTGGTTGGTTATCCTCTGTTTTTGAAGAGGACCAAAATAACAGCATTATATTGTAGTTAAGGTATAGTGTGTCTGACTGTGACTGATCAGACTGATGAGAACTTGGAAGGCTCTACCATATGTTGGACAAAAATAGTCCATTTTGAATGGAGATATCTCTCAATTTGCACATCTTCTTTTCTTTTGATCTGCTACAATTCTGCTTCACTCATAGAGCGCAGTACCTTCTTTGATGCAGGTACACCGTACTAGGAGGTCTTTTGCCAGTGACTTCCATGTCATATAATCAATCCCAGAGTTCTTTAGAGAGACCTTGAGAGTGTTTATTTGTTACTTCTTCTGAACTCTGTGAGTGCTTGCCTCGTGTGAGTTCTCTGTAAAATAGTGTTTTAGGTAAATATATGTTGGGCATTCTAAGAATGTGGTCAGCCCATCAGAGTTTTGCTCTTTATGGTAGAGTTTGAATGCTTGGTAGTTTAGCTCAGATGAAAGGACTTCAGTGTCTAGTATCATGCCAGGTGATCTTCAGAGTCTTTCTAATGGAAGCAGTTCCGTTTCCTGGCATGGTACTGGTATACTGTTTAGGTTTTACAGGTATACAAGACTGTTATTAGTACAGTGACCCTGTAGACCTTCAGTTTGTTAGGCAGTCTAATATTTCTTCTCTGCCACACTTTGAAGCCTCCTAGACATTGAACTAGCTCTGCTAAGGCAGGGGTCAACCTCATTAACAATGGAAAGTATATTGCCAAGATGAGTGACCTTGTCCACAGTATTTAAAACTTCTCCATTTGCTGTAACCAATGGTTCCACATATGAATGGTATGGTGCTGGGTGGTGGAGAACATGTGTTTCCTGGGTATGAATTGTTAGGCCAAAATTAGCATAAACAGCAGAGAATTGAATTCACAATCATTTACAAACAAAAAAAATCATGCACCTGCTTTCCTTCCACTTTAGTCTTGTCTTGTAGCCTTTTCAAGTTAAATAATTTACCATCAGTGTGATAGCTGACCTTGATGCCATGTTTGTTCTCATTAAAGATGTCTGACAACATTGCCGAAAACATCATGCTGAAAAGGTGGACTCAAGGACACAGCCTCCATTGGTGACTGAGAAAGTACGGGAACATTGTCCTTTATCCAGAACCTGGGCAAGCCTGCTGAAATTGACATATAATACTGATGAACTTGTACAGGCTACCAAATTTTGACGTAATTTTCCACAAGCCCTCCCTGTTGATAGTCTCAAAGGCCTTGGTCTGATCAATGAATGTGGTGTACAGCCTTCTGTTTAGTTCCTGGCATTTCTCCTGGAGTTGTCAGGTAGCAAACACCATATTGACTGTTCCTTGACCCTTTCTGAAGCCACACTGGCTCTCAGGTATATGACTGTCTTCTAGGAGAAGAATTAACCTATTAAGGAGGACCCTTGCAAGAATCTTGCCAGCAGTGACTAAGAGAGAGACCCTCTAGTTATTGTCACAGGACAGCCTATTTACTTTGTTTTTATAGGGATGCACTATGGAGGTATCCTTGAATACGTCTGAGGGTAGCCTCTTCTTGCCATATAACACAGAAAATTTCAGTCAGCTTATTTATTTATTTTTTTCTTTTCTTTTTTTAAACCTTTTTTTTTCTTTATTAATTTGTTTGTTTACTTTTAGTTTACAAGATTCAGTTCCACAATTCCTTGAATTTCAAATTTTCTCTCCCTCCCTCCCCTCCCCCCAAAACCTCCTCTCCCCCATGATGGCATACAATCCAGTATAGGATCTGCAAATACTTTCACATTAGACATTAGTCAGGTTATAAAGAAGGATTGTATCAAATGGAATGAACAATGGGAAAGAGGAAACAAAACCAAAGAAAAAGAGAGCATGTAGTTGGCTTCAATCTGCATTCAGACTCAGTTCTTTCTAGTTCTTTCTCTGGATGTAGACATCTCTCTCCATCATGAGTCTTTTGGGGTTGACTTATAGCCCTACATTGCTGAGAAGAGTCCAGTCTATCAAAGTTAGTCGTCAAACATATGTTGTGTCTGTCATTGTGTACAAATTTCTCCTGGTTCTACTCTTTTCACTCAGCATCAGCTTGTATAAGCCTCTCCAGGTAAATATGAAGTCCATCTGCTCCTTGTTTCTTATAGCACAATAGTATTCCATTACATTCATGTACCACAACTTGTTCAGTCATTCCCCCATTGATGGGCATCCCCTTAATTTCCAATTCTTTGCCACCACAAAAAGAACTGCTATAAATATTTTCATACATACGGGTCTTCCTCCCACTTCTATGATCTCTTTGGGATATAACCCTAGAAGTGGCATTGCTGGGTCAAAGGGTATGAAATTATTTATAGCCCTTTGGGCATAGTTCCAGAGTGTTCTCCAGAATGGTTGGATCAGTTCACAACTCCACCAGCAATGCATTAGTGTTCCAATTTGCCCACATCCTCTCCAGCATTTGTCATTTTCCTGTTTTGTCATCTTAGCCAATCTGACTGGTGAGATGTGGTACCTCAGAGTTGTTTTGATTTGCATTTCTCTAATCAGTAGTGATTTAGAGCATTTTTTCGTATGCTTATAGATATCTTTAATTTCTTCCTCTGAAAACTGTCTGTTCATATCCTTTTACCATTTATCAATTGGGGAATGACTTAAAGATTTCAGTCAGCTTTTTTATGAGCAGTGGACCCCTTGCCTTGTGAATTTTAGCTGGAATAGAATCAGCACCAAGCTCTTTGCCGCATGAGAGGAGCCTATTGACATTAAAAATTCTTCTTCAGTTGGAAGTTTGCCTAGAGAGACATTGACTTCAACCTGAGGTCTACATATAGTCAGTGGCTTCAGCACTGATTGATGATTGTCTGTTGAGAATACTAAGGAAATGTTCTGCCCATCTTTTCAGGAGCCTGTCCTAATCAATGTGACTCCATCAGCACTGAATAGTTGAGATGCACCATAGATCTCTGGCCCCTAAATAACCTTCAGGACATCATAAAAGCACTTTGGATTGTTACTATCAATGTAAAACTGAATTTCATCTGCCTTCTTGCTTAGCCAAGAATCCTGCATCTCTTCAATCTTTGATTGCACTTCATTTTTGATGGAGTTAAATGCAGCCTTCTTTTTTTTTTTAGATTAATTTATTTTCAGTTTTCAACATTCACTTTCATAAGCTTTTGAGTTTTAAATTTTCTCTACCTCCCTTTCTTCCCATCTCCCCAAGGTGGCATGCAATCTGATACAGATTCTAAGTATACATTCATATTAAACATTTTCACATTAGTCATGTTGTAAAGAAGAATTAGAACTAATGGGAGGGGAACCAAGAGAAAGAAGAAACAAAACCAAACAAGAAGAGCAAACATAATGTGTCTATCTGCATTCAGACTCAAAGTTCTTTCTCTGGATGTGGATAGCATTTTCTGTCATGAGTCTTTTGGAGTTGTCTTAGATCCTTGCGTTGCTGAGAAAAGCCGAGTCTATCAAAGCTAGTCGTTGTATAATGTGGTTGTTACTGTGCGATGTTACTGTACAATGTTCTCCTGAAACGCAGCCTTCTTAAAGCAGATGTACTGTCCTGCTCATAATCCCTGTGGAGTTCTTCTTTTTTGTTCAGCAGCTTCTGAATTTCCCCATCATTCACATTAAGCCTCTTTGGTGTTTATGAGTGTTCTTATCCAGATAAGTAAATGTGGTATTGTACACCAAATGTATGAAAACTGCCCATTCCTTTTCTTCTCCATCGTTGCCAACCATGTGTCGTGTCGGCTTTCCTTCCAAGTTAGCAATGAACTTGGAGAAGCACTCTAATCAGTTCACATTAAATCTTCTGGTGGTCGTCTTGCTTTAGGCCCACAGCTTTTGTTCAATGTGAAGATTTTGTTTAGAGAGGAAAAGTCTGAGATCAGTCCTGTACTCTGTACTTCACGTTGCCTTCATCTCTCTCTTCTCCTTACAATAACATAGTTTATTAAAAGCCAGTGTTTGCTGTGAGGGTGTATCCATGGTGTTTTATTGCTTTTAGGTATTTGAAGACAGTGTTGGTGATGAGGTCATGTGATACACAAGTTTTCAGTAGTGACTCTTGATGTTCCCATTTCTAACTCCATTCGTCAGTGGACTCCTTGCTATGAATGGTAGTCTGTACCTACTCTTGCATTAAAGTCACCCAGAACCACAAGCCTTTCCTCTTTTGGCACACTGATGATGAGGGTCTCCAGATCTTCCTAAAATTTTTCTTTGACCTATTCAGGGTTTGTCATGGTTGGAACCTAGACACTGGTGATAAAGGCACGGTACTTTCCTGCAAGTGGCAATTGCATTGTCATGAGCACTTCTTTTGGTAGGCATACAGACTTGTTGACTAGATTAGTTTCAGTTACAAAACCTATGCTAGTTTTATGGCATTAACCTTCTATGTGGCTACTCCCCAAAAATGTTTATCCGGCTCTGACTGCAGTGAGTTAACCTTCATTTGCCAACTTCATTTCATTCAGGGTTGGGTTGCTATTTGGATGTGATACCTGCTTAGTTCTCTTTCAACAAGAGCTATTCATCTTTCATGTCTACTGGTTTTTATGTTGTCCATAAATGTGCATACATTCCATGAACTGATGGTGAGTGGAATCACCTTTGCAAAAGTTTCTATACATTTTTTTGTGTTTTGACCACAAGATGGGATTCACTCCTGCTGTGGTAAGCATGCCAAGGTTGGGTTGCCCTTTCTAGCCCCTTCCTCACATTAGGTGGTGGGCAATGCAATACTTTAAGAAAGGCTGCTCAGACCACCTGGAGGTCTGCCTAATGTCACTGCTACTTTAGTGCAGTGAAAAGAGTCTATGGACTGGGCTGCCTATGTGTAGGACTGTTACTAAAGTTCCCAGTATATCCATGCCTGATGCTTTATAACATGCTTGTCATCACAGGACTTTGAGGTAGGTAAAAATGGTAAAATGATATGCATGATGTCTTTTGACTTGCACATAGATTGGATTTAAGTGAGGCCGAGTTAGATGAAGTTATTGGCCTCACCCTGTCTTCTAGTTATTGGAGTCTCTTGGCAAGATAATCTCAAGACACCTGGTTCTGACTTGGGATGCAGTGGATGACTGTGGCATCTTAAATGTCTGACCAAACTCTTAGCTCTCTACTGTACCTGCTTCAGCTGCCTTCATGGACCTTGGAACAAATTGTTCTTGTTTGTCCATTGGTTGGGAGAAGTCTTCACATGCTTGGGGTAGATACTTCCCTTAGTTCACTGAAGGTTACCCTCAACCTGCTTTAGCCTATCTGCCAAAATGGTTTATCATGGTGTTGTCACTGCACATAATGCAACTTCTTGGAGGCAGAGGTGAAGTTGTATGAATCGGGTGGACAGCAAGCATGAAAAACAGCCTTGAAAAGAGATTGGTGGACTTCACAACAGAGGTACTATAGTCTTCCCTTAGTATACCCTACACCCCCAAAAAAGGATTATAATACATTGGGCATAGTACTACATTTTTTTTTCTTTTTAGAACAGGAATCTACCAAGTGTTTAACATTTAGTTTTATTATACTGCAAGTGATGAGTACAATAATAATACTGACTTGATATATAACTTCACTTTCAGTAGAGATTTGTGCACCAGTCACGCCTAGAACCTTGAGATGAGTTAGTGAGGCCACTCAGAGACACTAAATCTCTTTCAGGACTAAAATCCTATGATGGTGCTTCTTGAGGTAGTGTATAGGCTCTTTCCACTTCTCATCATGTCAGCAGTTTTGCATTGGTTAAATTCCTTTAGGAGGAAATAGTGTTATACTTTTGTGATTTACCTTTTTTTTTTAAGTCTGCAGTTTGTTTAAAAGGTCAGATGGGAGCTGCTATAATCACATTTAGTTTTGCCTTCTCACATTTTAATCTTTTCAGATTCTTATTGGGAGTTTATTCTGATCTTTGTTCTGATCAGCCAGCTAAATGAGCATAAATGCCTGATTATACAGAGACAACATCTAGAGCCAGTCACTTTCTGTCTTAAAACTTCTTAAAAGTTAGTTTCATTTTTATCATGCTTTGGTTCTTGCCAGCATCTGGAGGCTTTCAGCACTCTTTTCAGAAAAAGTGTTTATTATATATAGGTGTGAGATTTCTGAATATAGTCATTTGACCTTTTTTGTTTCTTGGACCCCAAGCATTATTTTCCAGCCCTTTTTCTTCTCTTCCCCTTGCTTACTTTTGTTCTTAAATCATAACGATATATGTTAATCTTATTTGGAGAAATATTTTCAAATTCTTAGGAGTTTTCTACTTGTTTATAAGCTGTAATTATCTTCATGGTTGTCTATTTGCTTTTGCCCATCATATTACAAAATGAGGTGAATCAAGTATCCAATTTTAAGGCTGGAGGGGTGGTTGTCTATTGAGTCTAATCTTTTACTTTCCCCCAAGTGAATCCTTTTCAGAATTTGGCTGGACTGCTTTTTGCTCTATACAGCAGACTCTCTAATTATTTCATTTTTGACCTGGAATGTTTTTTAATAGGAAATCTTCAGGGCATGACAGTGCTTACCTTAGTTTAATGCCTTTGGGATTGGTCCATTGAATAGAGATATTTTTACCTGATAAAGATGTCAAGGCTAGAGTATCTTGTTAGTTATTTTAAGTGTACTGAAGTGATTGTCAGTCTGTAAATATTTAGAAAGCCCCTGCTATGTTCTAGGCACAATGCCATGTACTTGGGATACAAAGGAAAGAAAAAGATAGTTCCTTTTGTCACTGAGCTCATGGTCTAAAGGGAGAGAGAACATGCAGACCATTATGTACAAACAAGCCAAGTACAGGATAAAGTGGAACTAAACAACAGAAGGAAGGCACTAGAATTAAGAGGGAGTTGGGAAGACTTGCTGTAGAAGGTAAGATTTTAACTGGAGCTTGAAGGAAGCCAGGTAAACTAGGAGAAGATGATGAGGGAGAGCATTTTAGATATGGGGATATAGCCCCTGAGAACATCCAGAGTTTGGAGATAGATTTTCTTGTTTGAGTCTGAGCAAGGAGGCCAATTTAACTGGATCAAAGAGTGTATGGTGGCATGTGAGGTGGAAGAACACTGGAAAGGTATGTGTGTAAAGAAATAGATAATGGGGGGTTTTGAATTCCAACAGAGGATTTTATATCTGATCCTTGATGTGTTAGCAGCTGTGGATATAAGGGGTGGGGAGGGAGGGAGGGAGGGAGAGAAAGAGAGAGAGAGAGAAAGAGAGAGAGAATGAGCATGAGAATGAGTGTTTTTGTGTGTGTGCGCACGATGTACTTTTAGGAAGATCATTTTGGCAGCTGAGTTGAGGATGAATTGGAGTGGGTATAGCCTTGTCAAGGACACTGCTCAGCAGGCTTTTTTTAATAGTCCAGGTATGAGGTGATAAAACCCTGCACTGGAGTGATGGTCACAGTGTCAGAGAGAAGAGGGCATACATGAGAGATGTTATAGAGGTCAGTTCGATGGGTTTTGGCAAGAGTTTGGTTATTGGCAGAGGTGGTTATGAAAGAAAGTAAGGTGTTGTGCATGACATCAAGGTTATGAGTGTTGATTACTGGGAAGGATGATGGTATCCTAAACATTAAGATGGAAGTTAGAAAGAGGGGAGGACTTGGAGTGTGTGTGTAGATGGTGATGAGATCAGTTTTAGACATGTTGAGTTTAAGATATCTTTAAGACATCCAGTTTTGGATGTCTTTTTTTTTTTCTTTTAGAGTGTTTTAAGTTAAATTTTATTTTTCAAATAACAAATATTTGCCTTCTCTCTCCCAACCCACAATTGCGAATACATTTAAAACTCTTGTTACAAACATGTCTTTTTTTTTGGAGGGGGGGAGGCAGGGCAATTAAGTGACTCGCCCAAGGTCACACGTCTAGTAAGTGTTAGTGTCTGAGGCCGGATTTGGACTCAGATTCTCCTGACTCCAGGGCTGGTGCTCTATTCATTCCACCACCTAGCTGCCTCCAAACATGTCTTTTCAACCAAAATATATGTCTTCAATATCGAGGTCCAAAAGAAAAATCATTTCTTTTTTTTCAAATGCTTTATTAACTTCTGGCTTACATCGTTCATTTCCATCAGATTTTGAGTTACAGTTTTTTCCCCATTTTCCCCCTACCCACCACCCCAGAATAGTAGTCTTACAGGATATCCCCTCATCCAATCTGCTCTCTCCCATCTCTTCTCCCATACCCCCTTCAACTTTTCCAGTAGGGCAAGGTGAATCTCTGTACCCCAATGCCTGCACATCTTATCTCCCAATTATATGCATAATAGTATTAATCATAGTATTTATATATTTTTTAAAAAATTTGGTTTTAAAAGGAAGATAAGCAACTCAGTATATACTATACATGTGTAGCTATGCAAAACATTACCATAGTAGATATATTGTAAAAGATTGACTATATTTCCCTCCCTCCTATCCCACCTCTCACCTGGTCCATTCCCCACTTTAGTCCTGTCCCTTTTCAAAAGTGGGTGCTTCCAACTCCCCCCTCCCTAGCCTGCCATCTGTTCCATTGACCCCCCCTCTCATCCCCTTCTCCCCTACTCTCCTGTAGGGTAAGAAACCCTATTTAGTATGCATGTCATTCTCTCCCTGATCCAAATTCAGTGAGGATAAGGTTTTGCCTTTTTGCCTTCCTGTTCTTCCCCTCCCTTGTAACCATTTTCCCTTGCTTCTTCTATATGAGATAGTTCACCTCATAATTTCTCTCCCCATCTCTTCTCATTATATTCCTCTCTCACCTCTTAATTTTACCTTTTATGTATCATCCCTTCCTATTAAATTTGACCTGTGCCCTCTATCTATGTATACCTGAAAACATATATACATACATTCACATATGTATTCATATGCCCATATACCCTTCTTCAACTATTTTCATACTGAGAAAAGTTTCATCAGTTACAGTTATCGTTTTTCCCTGTAGGAATGTAAATAGTTCAACTTTGATAAGTTCATAATGACTTCTTTTCCCAATTTACCTTCTCAAGCATCTCTTGCTTCTTGTATCTGAATGTCAGATTTTTCTATTCAACTCTGGTTTTTTCCTCAAGAATGCGTGAAAGTCCTCTATTCCACTGAATGACCATATTTTCCTCTGAAACAAGACACTCAGTTTTGCTGGGTAGGTGATTCTTGGTTTTAATCCCAGGTCCTTTGACCTGCTGAATATCATATCCCATGCCCTTCAATCCCTCAGTGTAGAAGCTGCCAGATCCTGTGCTATCCTGATTGTGTTTCCACAATATTCAAATTGTTTCTTCCTGGCTGCTTGTAATATTCTCTCCTTGATCTGGGAATTCTGGAACCTGGCTACAATATTCCTAGGAGTTTTCTTTTTGGGATCTTTTTCAGGAGGTGATAGGTAGATTTTTTCAACTTCTATTTTGCCCTCTGGTTCTAAAATATCAGGGCAATTTTCCTTGAGAATTTCTTGAAGGATGATTTCTAGACTATTTCATTGATCATGGTTTTCAGGTAGTCCAGTAATTTTTTGATTATCTCTCCTGGATCTATTTTCCAGGTCAGTGGTTTTTCCCATGAGATATTTCACATTGCCTTCTATTCTTTCATTTGTTTGGATCTGCTTAATAACATCTTGATTTCTCATAAAGTCATTAGCTTCCATTTGCTCCAGTCTAATTCTGAAGGAATGATTCTCCTCAGTGAGCTTTTGAGATTCTTTTTCCATCTGGCAAATTTGGCTTTTTAAGGCATTCTTTTCCTCATTGCCTTTTTGAGCCTCTTTTGCCCTTTGAGTTAGTCTATTTTTAAGGTGTTATTTTCCTCAGTCAGGCTATTGACTCTCATTTCATGCTTTTCTTGCATCTTTCTCATTTCTCTTCCCAATTTTTCCTCCACTTCTCTTATTTGGTTTTTAAAATCCTTCTTAAGTTCCTCTATGGCCTGTAACCTGCTCATATTTTCATTTGGGGCTTTTGGTGCAGGAGTTCTGACCTCCCAGTCCTCCTCCTGTTCCATGCTTTGATCCTCTTTGCCCCCAGAATAGGAGTCTAATGTTGCATTTTTCTGTTTATTTTGTTATGTTGCCACTCAGTTACTTTACTTTTGGGCTTGTTGCCACAGTAGGACTCTGCCACCAGCCAGGGGAGCTTCTGTCCCAAACGTTGGGGTTTTCTCAACTGCCTGAGGTATTAGTTGGGTGGCCTTTGTGAAGCTGTCACATACCCCAAGACCTCCACCCCATGCTGCAATCCAGATCCAAGAAGGGAAAAGCAAGAGCGATTACCCCCCAGACTGATTGCCGGATTCCCTTACAGTTTGCAGGCCAGGGGCTGAAGCTACAATGTGGCAATGTGGTGCAAGCTGTGCGAGCTCCTCAGAGGCTTCTCACCCCCAGGGAAAGAGGTCCCTCGGTCTCCCAAGCAGACCTAAAGTCTATAGGGCACTGAGCTCTCACTTTGTTCTATGCATCTATGTGTTGATAATTCTGGAAACGCCACAGCTGCTGGTGTTCTGGGGTCCCTCCAGCCGACTGCTGGTCTGGCTGCCCTGGGCATAAAAGCTCCGACTCACAGGGACCTGGGCTCGGCTCCCAGAGTGCTGTGTTGGCTGCTCCCTGCCAGGCTGCTGGACTGTCCTCAGCAGGAGGTTAGCTTCTCTGTGTCATTTTGTGGGTTCTGGAGCTCCAGAGGTCGTTCAGAGTCCCCCTTTTACATAATTTTGAAGTGGTGTGGGCCAGAGCTCTGTGGAAGTGCTGTTTCTACTCCACCATCTTGACTCCTGAAAAATAATTTCTTACAGCATAACAACCTACAGTTCCTTTCCTGAATGTTGAAATCTACCTGAGAGCAGACCAATTTATGTTTTGAAAACTGGGACGTATTGTAGATTTTGGAAGTCTTAGGCTTTGTTACAATCTAGGTTTTCTTCAAAATAATAAAAAAGTGCTTTTAAAAAATTTTATCATATATAAAAGAAAAGTGTAATGTTACTAAGTAAACTTCGATTAAATTTAAGTTAGAGTAGCTCACTATGTATTTCTTTTCACATTCTTCTGGATGTCTCTGAAATAAGAAATTTATAGAATTGCAGAAACAATGCCTTCAGTTATTATTTCACTTGTCCCTTTTCTCTTCTGTTTCTTTTTTTTTTCTTCTGTTTCTTGGTAGCCTTGTGGAATACAATCCCCAAATCATGCCTTTTGCCACTGTTAACGTTTAATGGAAGTATCACCATTAGGGTATAGACTTTTAATAGGTTGAATTGTCTTCAGAGCAATAATTGGGACAAAGATTGAGTACTTTTTGCTTTTAATTGTGTTCTATTTTCTCAAGTGTTTAGAGTTTTAATTTTCAAATCTTATGTGGCAAAAGTGACATTCATACTTTAGTTCATGAAGGTAGGTGGATTAGGATAAAAGTGGAAAAAAAAAGATGAATCTTAGAGCCTAGAGTCACCCTATACCATTTCTTCATTTCTGTGGAATCACGTGAAAAACATCTCTCATCAGGATGAAAGTTAATATTGACCCAGACTATTCTTAGAACATAAGTATATAAATAGGTCTGCCATTATGGTTATTCAGTGGTAATCTCCATAGAATCTTTGTTTTCTTTCCATCAAGTAGATAAAAATAAATTAAAATTTAAGGGAACCAATATATTAGCTCACAGTAGTTGATGTTTGTGTGTTTATGATTACAGATTTTTTTCCTTTGTTAATATTTCATAAATTGGTAAAATACATAGTACATGTTGGGGAATTATGAAAAGAAAATTGACTCTTTGAGAATAGTTTTCTATTTGCTAAGACAGAGCAGCAGAGATCATTTGTAGGTTTTTTTCTTTTTGTAAAGCCATTTCAGACTATATTCCTGCATGAAGTATTCATATCCTTACCTATGCTAAGAAATGTGATAGAGGAGCTTATAAGGGAGCTAGTACATACAAATGGCTAATAATGCCATCTATTGATGGCGAGAAATGTAAATACACATTTTATATTAGGTAATGATATTGAAATATATATTGACTAAATGGAAGGTAAACTTTAAAATTAGGTGGAATAAAGTTTCTATCACTCACCTTGACTGAGTTCAAAGGTTAATGATAGAATTTTTTTTAAAGCATTGAATTTTATGGTCCATTTTTCCTGTCTTGTTTTTTTAATGGAAATATTTTATATGAATACTTAAAATTAGTAAAAATTTTAGAACATGTACCTTTTGATTTTAGTTTGAATTGTGAAATATGATTTTTTTGTTATTTTGTCTCATTTGACATTAATTATTCATGGCTCTTTCATATATAAAGATGAAATCAGATGCCACACATGTGTATCTGTCTGTCTTTTGGAAAAGTATATCATTTGCCTATATTTGAGGTAAAATCTGGTATATATACATAATAGGGTGCTATAGTAGTTAGAGGATTGGTGTTGTGGAAGAACTGGGTTAAGTACTACCCATGACATGTATAAGCTGCATGACTATTGGCAGGTTATCTAACTGGTCAGTGCCTCAGGCCACTCTCTGAAGTATTAAGTTACTGATGAGCGGCCTGTATTTGTTGATGGAGAGTTTTTGCTAACATTCCCTCCTGTGGGTGCATCCTATTAATAAACAAAGGAGGTGTTTAGTAAATATTCGTTGATTGAGATATTCATGCAGATAAAACATAAACTAAAATTTATATTAATTATGTTTATCATATTCAAGGATACATTTATACCTAAATATAAGCCTTGAGTAAATTTAATTTCATATATTTTTAGGATTATATAGTATTATTTTCAGAAAAAGCACCATCCTTTGAGTAGAAAAATGTCTTCATAATATACCCGTGTACATATGTATGTGTGCACATGTTGTATAAAATGTATTCATTTGTATTTGTGTATGTGTGTATATCTATCTATCTATATAGATATACGCACATATCTATATGCACACATACACACACACACACACATATATATATATATATATATACATATATATATATATATATATATATATACATCATATAAAGACTGAATCCTTATTCAGTATACAAGGAGAATAAAAGTTAATAAAAAGCCATTCACTTTTAAATCTTTTTACATCCTAATGCAATATTGATGCTAGGATATGTCTGTCTCTAGGTACACACACACTCTCTCTTTCTCTTATCAGATTTCATTCTACCAACCCTACAAAGTCAGGGGAGGGGGGTAATATTCTGCTATTTTAGATCAGAGAAGTGAAGTTATATATACTGATGATTCTTTCTGTCATAGTTTTTCCTTTTAAACTGGATATGTGTTCATATATAGAATCTAATAATTTTAGAAGTGGCAGAATCTCAACAGTTATGCCTAAAAGGAATTCCTTCTCTAAAATACTGGGCAAGGGGTGGCTAGGTGGTGCAGTGAATAGAGCACTGGCCCTAGAGTCAGGAGGACCTGAGTTCAAATCCGGCCTCAGACACGTAACATGAAAAACTAGCCATGTGACCTTGGGCTAGTCACTTAACCCCAATTGCCCTCCAAAAAAAAGCAAAAAAAAAAAAAAAAGAACATATAAAAAGAGAGTCATATTTAGGGGCGGCTAGGTGGCGCAGTGAGTAAGAGCGCCGGCCTTGGAGTTGGGATGACCCGGGATCGAATCCAGCCTCAGAACATGAGCACCCACACATAAATAATGACTAGCCGGGTAACCTTGAGCAAGTTACTTAACCCCAATTGCTTAATAAAATAAAATACTGGGCAAGTGGTCATCCAAAATCTGTTTGATATTATTTATTGAGAGATAATCACTTCTGGATAGATTCTCTTCAGTTTTTGGACATTTCCAATAATAGGGAAAATTTTTTTTGGCATATAACTTAAATTTGTATTTTCAGCTTCTACCCATTGCACCCGAATCTTAGATTTATTTTATTTTATTTTATTTTTTTGCTTTTTGGAGAGAGGAAGGTGGGGCAGTTGGGGTTGTGACTTGTCCAAGGTCACACAGCTAGTAAGTGTTAAACATCTGAGGCTGCATTTGAACTCAGGTCCTCCTGACTCCAGGGCTGGTTCTCTATTCTATGTGCCACCTAGCCACCCCACCGATTCTTAGATTTAGATTTAATTATAAATTTAGTTTAAATCTTGAACAGATCTTAGAGGTCTTCTCTTTCAGCCTCTTTATTTTCACAGATGAGGAAGTAGACACAGAAAAAGTTCCAAGGTCATGTAGCAAATAGCTAAAGCTCTGATTCAAGCTGAGCCCCTTTGATTTCATTGAAATGCTTTTCCTCTTATTCCATATTACCTTTTCATATTTATTTGCATAGTTTGCATTTTATAATGAAATTCGTAAAGACTAAGAATAACTTTTTGTGTATCTGCTTTTAAAATTTTAGACAGCAACCTTCTAGTAATTTCAGTAATCTAATGTTAGTGAACACATAAGTAGATGGAGAACAAGACAGTGTAGTCTGCTGTTCCTGAGAAACCCAGTAGTGCTAATGAAATACAAAGACAAGTGGGAAAAGGAAGAAATAATAGTTTATTGGATTCTAAGAAAGGAAAATTGAAAAAGTCTAAAACTAAGTAACTGCTGTCCTATATTAGAGTAGTTGAATGTTTAAGTTGACAATAGGTAATTTTTTTTTTTTTTTGTGGGAAGTGGGAGAACACTTCCTTACATATTAGTTTATGGGAAAATTAATCCTTGGTTAAATGCTGTGTCTTTTCTTTCCAGAGCAATTTTTGATACCTTTAATCTTAACTGACTTTTCAGAGTTTAGAAAGGACTGAATTTCTAGGCAGGGGTTTTTGCCCTGGGGTCAGTGAATTTGTCTTTTAAAAGAATTTTTTAATAACTGTATTTAATATGATTGTTTTCTTTTGTAATCTTATATAGCTTATACATTTAAGAACACTGTTCTGATAATATCATTCCTTGACACACAAATTTGGAACCCCTACACTAGTAGAAAGAAAAAGCACGTAAAAGATGACTAATTTTAGTCTTGCCTATAGTTTAATTTCTGTAGTCTTGTGTTCATCTCCTTCACATCCTAGAAATAAGATGAATGTTTTATGTAATAAAAATTCCATTGTCTTTATAAATGTTCTCTAGAATATTTTAATTTTTTTTGTGTGTCAAAATGTTGCTGGTAAGTGAAATTCTAAAGCCATTACTTACTTTTTTTGTTTAGGTGATCCCTCCAAAGGAATGGAAGCCAAGACAACGTTATGATGACATAGATAATTTGGTCATTCCAGCTCCTATTCAGCAGATGGTCACTGGACAATCTGGACTCTTTACCCAGTATAACATCCAGAAAAAGGCAATGACTGTGAAAGAATTCAGGCAACTGGCTAACAGTGATAAGTAGGTGTCTTTGATATCCAATTGTATGTAATTTTGTTGTTCATTTTAATACTTGCAACCCTTTGCTTCTATTGAGTTTTAGGTATAGTAATTTTTGGTAATGTGTTTGATGCAAAACTAAATAAAAATGACAAATAATTTTTATGTTGAGTGCAAAATATAATGCTGATAGACAAGTTTAAAATAACTATCCTAGATGGAAAGCAATTTGTAACACTGCCCACAAATTTATTAAACTGTGCATACCCTTTGACCCACTTATACCTGTGTAGTACCTAGATTCCAGAAGTACCAAAAACAGGGGAAAGAGTTCTTAGGTGTGCATAAATATGAAAAATAGCTTTTTTTGTAGTGGGAAAGAACTGAAAACTAAGGAGTGCTCATCCAATGGACAGTGGATGAACAAATTATGGTAAACGAATCCATACTTTAATTGTGCATACTTTAAGATGTGCATTTATATGTATGATCATGAATGGGATTAGAGGAATGATAGCAGCATCCAGAACATTGCATTCTTCTCTCTCATTGAGATGAGATGCAAAAGTGGATGCTGGAACTAGACCAGCTCTAAATTGTGATTTGATCATCATGAATCTGGATCTCCTTATTTGTAGAAGAAACTTTTATTTCAGAGAAGCCAAAAAATATTTATGCCTCTTATGTGAGCAGGCCATCTATTCCTCTTAGCAACTCTTAGTGTTTAATTTTTTTATGGTCAGAATTTAATATTATCACAACTCAGAAGTTCTTTTGAATTCTTATGGCTGTTATGGCTCTTATTTTTATGTAAAATTTTTAAAAAATTGCTTTTATTTGTTAAAAATTTCCTATTTACATTAACATTTTTAAACATTAATTTAAAAAAATTTTTAGTTCCAAATTCCTGTCCTCTTTCCAGCTCCCTCATACACCTTGAGAAGGCAAGCAGTATGATATCGATCATACATGTGATGTCATGCAGAGCGTTTCTGTATTAGCCCTTCCACAAGAAAATTCAAGAGTGAAAGAAGTGTGCTTTGATCTGTACTCAGGGTTCATTAGTTCTCTGTGAACCTAAATAGCATTTTTTATCATGGATCCTTTCGAGTTGTCTTGGATCATTGTATCACAATTCTGTGCCACAACTTGTTTAGCCATTCCCCAGTTGATGGGCATCCCTTCAAGCTATGCTTTTCTTAGTGAATTTTTTTAGTTCTTCAAAATACCATAAAAAATTTAAGGGGTGGCTAGGTGGCACAGTGAATAGAGTACCAACCTTGGAGTCAGGAGGATCTGAGTTCAAATCTGGCCTCAGACACTTATCACAAAAACTAGCCGTATGACCTTGGGCAAATCACTTAACCCAAATTGCTCTACCTTCACCCCTCCAAAAAGGAAAAAAATAAGTAAAATTGTACTTATAAAGTCTTTCGGCACTACAGAAGAAACCACTTTTTGATGTTTGTGCTTTTGGAAATAATAGCACAAAGCTTTGTAATAATTTAAATGTATTGAGAATTTGTCAGATTCCACATGGATTGGATTGTTAAATATACCTTTGTATTGATAATGAAGAATAGGTTCTCTCTCTCTCTCTCTCTTTTTTTTTTTTTTTTGCTTTTTGGAGGGCAATTGGGGTTAAGTAACTTGCCCAAGGTCACATGGCTAAGTTTTGGTTTGTGTGTGTTAAGTGCCTGAGGCCGGATCCAAACTCAGGTTCTTCTGACTCCCAGGGCTGGTGCTCTCCTCACTGCGCCACCTAGCCGCCCCCAAGAATAGGTTCTCTTAAGGCAAACCATGAAACAAGATTGCAGGGAAAATATTTATCCTATGTAAGAAACACAGTTTTAGGCATTCTAACTAATCCTTTCATGTTTAATTTGTTAAAATGCTAATTATCTGTGAGTGTTTTATGTTGCTCTAATAGGAGTTCTGGTAACGCTTTGTCAGTTAATATTGTGTGTTGTATATATATATATTTCAAAAAATTTATACTTCTATAAACTTTTAATCACTTACAACCTCCCCAAGCATTCACACTCTACTAGAGAGCAAAGCTGTGATGGGCTGGCCATGTTGTTTGAATGCCAAATGTTTGCTTGCCTAAAAGACTATTTTATGGAGAACTGACACAGCACAAGCGCTCACATGGTAGTAAGAGAAGACGATACAAGGACACTCTTGAGGTGTCTGTGATGAACTTTGTAAGTGATTGTGTGATATGGGAGACACTGGCATAGGACCACCCAGGATGGCATGCCCTCATCAGAGAAGGTGCTGTGCTGTACGAGCAAAGCAGAGTTTGAAGTATCTCAAAAGGAACTCGAGATGTGCAGATTTAGGGAATCCACCCCAAATGTTCTACTGTCCTTTTTGTGACTGACCTGTGGTGTAGAGCATTCTGAGCTTGTATTGGTCTGATCGGCCACATTTGGATATGTTATAACTTGCCTCTAATATAATTACATCATTTTCGTCTGATTCCAGAAGGAAGGACAACAACCAGCTTTTAGTAATTTACTTAGTTTTCTGCTCATTATCTTTTAAAAACATTTTTATTTATTTACTTTTTGCTTACAGCATTCAGTTCCACAATCCCCTGAGTTCCAAATTTTCTTCCCTTTCCTCTCCTCCCCCATCCCTGCATGGCGGCATGCAGTCAAATATAGGTTCTACAAATACCTTCATGTTAAACATTAGTCAAGTTGTAAAGAAGGATTATAACCAATGGAGTGAACAGTGAGAAAGAAGAAACAAAACAAAACAAAAAAAGAGAGAGCAAGTATTTTGCTTCAGTCTACATTCAAACTCTATAATTCTTTGTCTGAATGTGGATATCCCTTTCCATCATGAGTCTTTTGTCGTCTTTTAACCTTGTATTGCTGAGAGAAGCCCAGTCTGTCAAAGTTAGTTGTCACACATATGATGTGTCTGTAATTGTGTACAAAGTTCTCCTGGTTCTGCTTTCTGTTCCTCATTTCTTAATAGCACAGTAGTATTCCATTACATTCATATACCACAACTTGTTTAGCCTTCCCCAGTTGATGGCTATCCCCTTGATTTCCAATTCTTTGTCACCACAAAAAGAGCTGCTACAAATATTTTTGTACATATGGATCCTCCTCCCACTTGTTTTTAATTACTTTAATTAAATTAAGCTCTTTGGAATATAGCCCCAGAAGTGGTATTGCTGGGTCAAAGGGCATGCACATTTTTATAGCCCTTTGGGCATTGTTCCAGATTGTTTTCCAGAATGGTTGGATCAGTTCACAACTCCACCAACAATTTCTGCTCATTATCTTGATCTCATTAGTTTCCTTTTCTCCTCCCTCCCAAGTAATTTTTTTCTTTTTTGAACCCAAAGTTCAAGATGATTTGTTTATTAAGTGCTTAGTGTGTGTCAATTATTGTACTAGGCACCAGACCAAAGATAAAAATGGCAAAGTCTTTGCTGGGGGATACAGCATATAGGTAAACAAATACAACATATATACGTAGGGATAACTAATAGTTAAAAATGAATTTATTGACATGCAATAAGCTGTTTTTTTATATCTTTGCAAAACTTAAGCAGTATATTTTCCTTTTGCTGTAGTCACTGGACTTAAATTATTGAGTATTCAGTTTACATGATTTTGACATTCTTTAGTTTTTCATTATGAAACCATACTTTTATTACTTTTATTATTATGTGTACAATTGATGGAACAGTTCATTTGTATAATTACTTGTCAGTTTTGGAGAGTTTTGAAAGGGGGAGTATTTAAAATTGTGAGTATCAGGAAAAGCCTTTAGGAGGTATCCCTGGAGATGAGCTTTAAAGGAAGCTAGGGATTTCCAGGCAGAGATACTATACAGTAATAATAATATTTGGCCACTGATGGGCTTTGGGGATAAGGGGAGAGGGAAGAGTGGAAGATAACTCCTAGATTAAACCAAAATGGAAGTTGGGGATGGATGCCCTTGACAGAAATACAGAATTTTGTAGGAGAGGAGTAGGGGGGTAGGGCACCTGTGGCCTCAAGGCCACATGTGACCTTTTAGATCCTTCAGCCTTTTGATTAAGTCTTAAGTTTTATAGAACAAATCCTTTTATCAAGGGATTTTGTTCTGTGAAGTTTGGATTTGGTCAAAAGGCTGCACTTGAGGACCTAGAGGGTCACATGTGGCCTCAAGGCCACAGGTTCCCCATCCCTGGTGGGGGTGGGGGAAGAGAATTATTTTTATCTTGGATCTCTAGAGTTTGAGATGCTCATGATATATCTAGGTAGAGATGACTACAAGGTGTTAGGAATATGAGACTGGTTCCCAGGAAAGAGATCTGGGAGTCATCTGCAGAGAGATAGTCAACAAGCATTTATTAAGTAGCTGTTGCCTACTATGTGTCAGGCATTGTGCTAAACAGGGGCATACATAGACATAAATGGAAGTTCCTGCTTTTAAGGAGTTAACACTCTAACACAAACACACATATATGTGCATATATATGTATGTATGTGTGTATTTATACATACATACTTAAGTATATATCCATTTATAAGGACTTACATAACAAATTCACTATTAAGTAGTTTTTGGAGGGACATTGATAGCTAAAGGCATGGGGGCAGGTCAGGAAAGGCTTCATGTAAAAAGTGGAGAGCTGAATCTTGAAGAAAATAACTGAGCACTGTCTGTAAATGGAGCTGCCAAAATAATGCCTTTTCAGCAGCCCAAACTGCATGTGAACACAGAAATAGAAATCAGCAGAACACCTGGCTGCAACAGAGACTGTAGGGATGAAAAACATATAGGAAATAAAAGCAGTTGATCTTGTCACAGGGCTAAGAGAAGAAAAAAATCTATGGGCAATACCTTTGGGAAGTAGTACTTGATAATTCTGTGCCTGTTTGTGGGAACAAACCCTGAACTTTTGAAAAAGTGCAATTCATTGGTAATAAGCTTCCAGTATTTCTAAACTGGCCCAGTGTTATTTTGCATTGGCAGAGTCAAGTTCTGAGTGAATATTAAGAACAGGAAGAAGGAATCTCTGATATAAGTAACCAGCCAAGGTCAATATAATGGAACACATGGGAGCTGATGAGAGCTTCAAGCAAGAGCCTAGAGAAAAAGAAAGACATCCAGGATAGAGCCCTAGGGCACTAGCGTTCAGTGATAATAATTTTGGGGTTGAATGAGTGATAATGTAGCCAAGGAATAGTCAGTTTGGTAAAAGAATCTGAAGAGAATAGAGTTATGAAAGCTAAAATTACACTTTTTTTTGGAGGGGGGGAGGGCAAGGCAATTGGGGTTAAGTGGCCCAAGGTCACATAGCTAATGAGTGTGTCAAGTGTCTGAGGTCAAATTTGAACTCAGGTCCTCCCGATTCCAGGGCAAGTGTTCTATTCACTGTGCCACCTAGCCTCCCCTAAAATAACACTTTATATGCAGTATTATTCTATTGTTTCCTTTTCTGAATCTTTATTCATGTCACAGCTACCAGCCTTGGGAATCCCCCTACCAGAATGGACAAAGATAGACTGTACTTGAACTTCTTCTCTTGCCTCTCTGTACAGTTTCACTTTATAAGATGTCATTACCTACCATGGTTTCAGTTTCCATCTCTATACAAATGATTCTCAGATTTACTTGTATATCCTTAACTTCTTTACCAGCTTCAACTCTTGCTTCTTCAGCTGCCTGTTAGATTTCTCAAACCTGAATGTTCTGTAGGCACCTTAAATTCAGCATTTCTAAAACTGATCTCATTATCTTGCCCCTATTCCAAACCCTCTTGCTAAGGATACCATTATCACCAAGGCTCACAACCTAGGTATCATCTTTGATACCTTACTGTCACTATCTGCTGTGCCACCTAGTTGCTTCAACCCCTATATTTGACCTATAGTAGGCACTTATTAAATGCTAATTGACTACTTGTTGATTATATAGACTAATATCTGATTCAGAGTCAGGAGGTGTAAAGCCAAGCAGGAGCAGCTTCCCAGAGGACTGCTGCTGTGAACAGCCTTCAAGGTTCTGATTACAAGCATAGTGAACTCTCCATTTATTCAGGAACATATTAAGGCAAACCATTCACAGAAAATCAAAATACAGCATTGGCCATGTCACAGCTCAACAGCTCAACACTTAATGGCCACTTAGTTTTCATCAAAGTGATCACATAGTTTTAAACAAAGTACATTCATTTAATAAGTCCTCAATTCAGTCACAAAGTACAATGGTTAAAGTTCTCTTTCAAACAAGGTGCATTCATTTAGTCTATCACAAAGTCCACCCCTAGGTCACACAGTCTTAATCTCTTCAATCAAAAAGTCTTCCTTCTTAAAACAAAGTACATTCATTTAGTCAATCACAAAGCACAAAGGCTGTCCACCCCTAGGTCACAACTAGGTTATGATATCATCAGTCAGCATTAAGTACTCAAGGAGAAGTCTTTTCATCTTGACCCTTGGCACATTCTTAGCTCCCATGGTTCCCCTTCCCACAGTTTCTGTTCCTGGGAAGACAAAGCTTAACAAAGCCACAATAACATTCTTACACATTGCAGGAGTCCTCATCAATTCACTTTCTGCATGTGGAATGGCCTCTATCAACAAATGAATCTGACAAAGTAATATCAAAACAGACTGACAAAATACCAGCACCAAAGTCATACCTCCTCACTTCTCTGCAGGTCCAGGTGGCCCTCATAAGTCCTGGGCAGCTCCAGCTGGCAGTTCTCTGTCTCTCTCAGCAACTCTGGCTCCTGGCAGTTCTCTCTGTCTCAGCATTCTCATTCCTGGTAGTTCTCTCTCTTGGCCTCCATGATGCTACTCCCAGAAGTTCTTTTGGCCTCTATCAGCTTGGGCTTTTCCCTATACAAGGCACCATCTCCTCCCTGTTTAGCCCCGTCACTGTCACTTCAACAAATCCATCCCACTGTGGGATTCACAGCCTCTGGATTTGCTTGCCAATACAAGGGGATCTTCAAATTCCATTACCATTACAGGAGGTACCTTAGAGATGATCTAATTTTCACCCCTAATTTTGCAGATGAAAATGAACCTTAGGAGATTCAGTGAATTGCTAGCACAGATAGTGTCCGAGTCAGGATTTGAACCTGAGTCTTTTGAATATCCTTGTTAAATCTTATTCTTTCCTTCAGAATATATATATACACATATGAGAACAGGCACTTTTTATTCTGGTTTTTATTAGGAGGGATCCAAATAAAGGTTATGCTGAATTCCGTTGAAAACTAAATTTAGAATATTTAAAATGCAATTAAAACCATTCCATTTCTCTTGTAGGGAAACTTTGTTTATTCCTGTACTTTTCTTTACATCTAGGATCTGATTACTGTAAGTAATGAATGTTTCTGAATTGTCTGCATTATTTGAATTTCTGTTGCACTACCATGGAGCAGGAATCAGCTACCATATTTTGCATAATTATAAGTAAGAATTCAAATACAAGGGGAATCACTTCACGTGACTGATTATTCGGACTAGATACAGGATCTGGCTAGATTTTGTTAATGGCAATGGCTTTGTTGTAGAGTAGGTAATTCAGGTCATTTTATAAATTGTCAAGTGCTATTTTGACCTGGAAGCAACTTAGAGATTAATAGTCAGTCTAGAAGGTGGTTTAGGGGGAACAAACAAACAAACAAACAAACAAAACTGGGGGAAAAAACACCTGAAATTTATTACATAGTTATAAGACTTATAACACCCAACTCTAGAAGATGTTCATTTTCTGGATGTCTGCTGGAATGCTTTGCTTATGATGAAAGCAGATAAGTTAAAAATTTCTGAACCTGAATTAGTGGTAGATTCATCAAGCACCTACCTTGCAGGGTTGTTGTGAGATGAAATGAGATAATGTGTGTAATGTACTTTGCGAACCTTAAAGTGGTATATAAATGCTGACCATTACTTTTGTTGTTGTTATTTTTTTAGTTATTTTTAAAAAGATGGAAGAACCAAACTAATGAAATTTTGTTTTCGATCTGGTTCTTACCAGTGAGAAAGAAGTGGTTGCTTTGGTGAAAATACTGGAAACCTTAAGGAAAAAGTGGCCACCCTCTTTTAGTTACTGTAATAGAGGAGAAATTTTGAATAGTCTAATGAGCATCCTACATTTTCTGAGAACAGATGTTGAAGAGTTAAGAGGAAAGATAAATAGGATATTATATCCAAAGCTTTTATTAGGGAAGAAGGTATAGGAAGGCTGCTTTTAGTAATGAAAATCTAAAGAGATGATTCTATCAAGAGAAAAAGGATACCCAGAGAATGGGAATGTGGGGACAAAGTAAGAATGTCCTAGTCCCTGTGGCCATCTCATTGTGCTTGGTTTCATGTGAGGATTGGTTGAAGGAACTGAAGTATTTACCTTTACCCTGGAGAAGAGAGCACTTTGGGACCATGACAGCTTTAAGTATTTGAAAGGCTGTCTTGGAAGGATTAGTTTTATTAGTCTTACTTTGCTTGGTCCCAGGAAGAAAAGTGAGGAGCTGTGGATAGAATGTCAAAGACACAAATTAAGTCTTGGTGTCCAGAAAAACTTTTAATCCATGCTACCTAATTTAGTACTATTCTCAGAGGACAGTGGATTCTGTGGGGTTTTTCCAGAAGAGGCAGGAGGACCCTTTTGTGTCATTTTGTTGGTGGATTCATGGTAGATATCCACTGAGGTACCTTACAACTGTGAAGTTTCTGTGATTTTAGGAAGTCACAGTGTTTGATATTCTGAATTTCTTTTTAAATTTTATTTCATAGTTTAGTTTGAAATCCTCTTTATGTTATAAAAGTGATTTTTAAAAAATATTTTAATACTTTCACCTAATTCAATTTTGCTATGTTCTTTTACATATTTAGGCTTTAGACCTATTTCATTAGCCATTGGAATTGCTATACAAAGCACAAAATGCTGTATTATATTTAATAAAGTGGCAATTCGTTAGAAATTTCAATGAAGTTAGCATTTAAATCATAAGCCATATTTCTCTACAGTCCACTCAGTGTTCTTTTTAAAGACCATATGGTGCTTGGAACAGTTGGAGAATTTGTGCTGAAAGCAAAATAATTTTCACTGGTAACAGGAGGTATTCCATCTTTTCATCCATCTGTTTTTATCCAGGAAAAACTCTTAGATAGGTAAAGGGCACTTCAGGTTTATTTCAATGGAAATGGTACTGAGGATATTCTGTTCTATTTTTCTTACTCCTTAACTGAGTCCAGTGAGTGTTGGTAGGTAGTTCATATTGAGCATTAGTAAGGATCTGATCCCAAAGAGTAGGTATAATTTATAGTAACAGATTAATGTTAGTAGACTGTAATCTGTATCTTTATGAAATCTTTATGTTTTGTTACCGACTACCGCTGTCCTTTATTAAACATTATGTAATCTATTATATAATACTTCTTAAACTATGGGTTGCGACCCCATATTGGGCCTGAAAAATTTGGCTACAGTAAAAGGTTTCTGAATCGACAGTGACCAAAAATTAATTAAAAATCATAAAAAGCATAATGGATCAGAGGCGTTTCTGGCAGCATTTGCCTATGTTACATCATTCAACTTTACTGCAGCCCTGGTTCTGAACACAAAGTATTTGCCCTTTGCACTCCACATGCCCTCAGGCCATGCAGTGCCAACATACTGCCAAAATGGGAAAAGAGGTTGCCAGTGGAAAAAGTTTAAAGAGCTCTGATCTATAAATACAAATAGATTTTAGCAGAAAATCAAGACAAATGGTGGTTCCTTTGGAACAGAGAAGGATTGTGTTGTAGGAATTTTGATTGCAAATGTCTGGGGATAATTCTGCAATAAATTTCTTTTACCAAATTTTATTGATGTTTTTTGCTTTAAAAAAAAAGAATTTATTTATTTTTTAGTTTTCAACATTCGCTTCCACAAGATTTTGAATAACAAATTTTCTCCCTGTCTCTCCCCTACCCCCACCCCAGTATAGCAAGCATACTGAACACCCCTTCCCCTAATCTGTTCTCTCTTATGTCCTCCCCCATTCCCGTCTTACTTTCTTGTAGGGGCAAGATGGCTTTCTCTGCCCCATTGCTTGTATATCTTATTATCCAGTTGCATGTAAAAAACAATTTTTTAAGATTTGTAGGATGTTTTTTGCTTTTATATCACATTCACTTTGGAATATATTCTCTCCTTACAAATGAGCCTTCCCTTTCAGGAAAACCAGCACATTAGTCCTGTCTTTAATATTAGACAAAATATCATCTCATCCCTTTGGCAATAAATAGAGGCTGCTATTTCTTGCTGTCTCATGCAGTTATTGATTTCTGTTTTGTCCATTCTAATATTTAGGCATTTTCTGAAGGGCAGATGTTTTTAACATGGAGTTTGTGAATTTGATTTTTAAAGGTTTTTTGATAATTGTATCAGTATAACACAAATCCTTTTGACTCTTTTGTATTTTAAACAATAAAGAACCTTCTGAAAAGAGACTTCATGGGCTTCCCAAGAAGCTTATAGGGTCCACGGCACAAAAATCTTTGCCGACCTTTTGTGTAATTGGTCTAGAAGTTGTTTCTCATTGACTGTCTTGATAATTATTTAATTTGGTGGGAACTGCAGACTTTTGCTAGAGTAGATATTCTGCTATTTTGTCTTGGTTGTTTGTATGTTATCTCTTGCATTAGATTAAAAGTTCCTTTAGAGTTGGGACCGTGTGGTGGTGGTTTTCTCTTTTTCCGTTTCTTTGCATCCATAGTGTTTAGCATTGCTTGGTATATAGTTAATAAAAACTTACTGACTTGACTTCATAACGGGAAATGGGTGTCCTTTCCTTTTTTTTTTAAATTAATTAATTTAAATTTTTTTTCAAATCAAATGCTTTATTAACTTATGGTTTACATCATTCATTTCTGCCAGATTTTGAGTTACAAATTTTCTCCCTGTTTTTCCCCTATCCACCACCCCAAAATAGCGATCCCACTGGATATTCCCTCCTCCAATCTGCTCTCTCCCATATCTCCTCCCATACCCCCTTCGACTTTCCAGTAGGGCACAGTGGATCTCTGTGCCCCAGTGGCTGTATATCTTATTTCCCAATTACATGTAAAATAATATTAATAACAGTATATATATACATATATATATATGTTTTTTTTTAACATCTGATTTTAAAACTTTGAATTCCAGATTCATTACCTTCCTCTCTTGTCACCCACCCTTAAGCAGTTCAGTATAAGTTGTACATGTGTAGCTATGCAAAACATTTCCATAGTGGCTATATTGTAAAAGACTGACTCTATTTCCCTCCCTCCTATCCCACTCCCCACTTATTCTGTTCTCTACTTTGATCCTGTCCCTTTTCAAAAGCGGATGCTTCCAACTTCCCTCCCCACCCCAGCCTGCCCTCTTAGGAGGGCATCCACATTATGATCAACAATCTGGGTGCTATTGTTATGAATATGAGCTACACACAAGCAAAATTTAGAAAATCAGAGAACTTTGTAGGAGAAGTGAAAGCATCTCTGAGGGGCCTTGTCTCCATTTTGAAATCTAAATTCCATTATCCCCCCTTTCTTCCTCTTCTCCTCTACTCTCCTGTAGGGTGAGATACCCTGTTTAGTGTGTATGTCATTCCCTCCGTAAGCCAAATTCAATGAGAATAAGGTTGACCCATTCCCTTTTGCCTTCCTGTTCTTTCCTTTTCTTAAAGTAGTCATCTTGGCAGGAATGAATGTATTGATTCTTAAAAGAATTAGGAAATAGAAGAGAGGTTTCTGATCTTATTTTTAATGTCATGGACACCTCTGGCAGTATGAAACCTTTGGATCCCTTCTTAGAATAACTGTGGTGCAGTATAAGGATGGGGAACCTGCAGGCTAGAGGTAGCAGGCACCCCACCCCTGGTATAGAGCATCTTTTTAATTTAAGTATGTGTAGGGGATAGTTTCCATTCCTTACATATAAATTCTAAATTTGAACTATTAGGTGTGACACGGTTTAAGGGGTGCTGGGAACCCTGAAATGTCAGGGTACAGGGCAGCATTGCCTGGAATGAATTCATGTACTCAAACTGCCTTCCAGTCAAGTGGCAAAGTTTGTTGTGACTCCAGTAGAGGCTGGTGAAGTTATTTAGGGAACTTGCAAACTAATGAGGATGGTGCTGATGCTGATATAGTAGAGGGATGGTGAAAGGATCTTGGTGGGATTAAGGAGTGGTAAGTAATTTGGGGTGGGCCAGGTAACAGTGAAAGGAACAGCAAGTAGGCTAATTATGTGATCTGGGTTGCTTCTAGACACCTGGTCTTTTTCCTTTAGGGTCCAGGTCCTATCACCCCATCAGGTGTGTTATTTTTTTCATCCAAATAGATCTTATTTTGTGGTCTGTGTTTGGACCAGTAAACTTGCATATGTTTACATGCTGTAATGGAAATGCAGATTTAAAGATCTTCCCTGCCTCTAGGCCCTTTGATTGGCTTAAGAGACTTTGATTGGCTTTAAGAGACTCTGAAAACCTTCCTTGATTTGAAAATATGCTCTGCCTCCTAATAGGCTGAATGTGGTCACATGGAGCCTGTGGTGGGAGGCTTGGTTTTCAGGAATGACCACACCTTGATGCTGTGTGATTGGGCAGTGGATGAAAAGGGTGGTTACATTCTCTGAGCCAGGAGAAGACTATATAATCCCTGATTTGAGGCTTTGCTTTGGGGCTCACTTTGAGAAGTGTGTGATTTGACCAGATGAGACTCTGGGAAGCCGTTGTTGAGAGCCCCCCGGCTTTGAAAACCCAGATGTTGATGCTTCCCTCTCTGGTAACTGTGATTTGGTATTGATATAATGGTTGGACAGTTTGGAAGCCTGTCTGTTTGATCTGTAAGTTCTGTAACTCTGAAGTTCGGGGTGCTGACCTTTTTCCCCTGAGCTAAGTAATGTGTGTTTGTTTGATTAAAGTAAGCTTGTTAACCCATTTTGAGTTGCTTTCCTTTTGAAAAGCATATCTAAGAACCTATATTGGCAGCTACCCTGGGGATATTGGGGTGCTTGCCGATACACATGCCCATACATAATATGCATTTATAAATTTATCAGAAGAGAAAATGAAAATAGCTTGTTAGCCTAGAATCTTTATGTTGGAATATAGAGAGAAATTATATTACCAGTATATTTGTCATAAATGTAGAAGAGTTAAACTGTTATATCTTGAGTGCGCAAGTTTTAAATTGCAGTAGTACATATTGTAAAAGTAATATCATATATAAGCTATCTGACAAGGAAGTGATATTTATTATAATTATCTAGAGTCAGATGGAGACAGAGAAATTACAGGGGAGTCCAAAACAGACTTTATCTTTGGGATTGGCAGAAGAAAGACGTGTTCATCAAGAAGTGTTGTCAGTTAAGGATGAAAAGAGTAGTAGAAATTAAAATGATATGGGTTAATGCTTAAAACAGAACTGAGATAGTAGGAGAGAAAGATAACAAATTTGATGAAATTCGTTAATGTTGATTTTTTTTTTTTATAGGACAGACTAGAATGACCTCATCTCTCGATAAACTATTCTGGTCATTAAACTATTCTCTCAAACCGTAAGACCTGCAAAAAGTCTTTTTCTTTTCTTCATGGAGATCTACTGATTTTCCAGGCTTGTTAACATAAGCTAACTAAAAATAAAAAAAATTTTAAAAAATGATTCTTTTAAAGAGGAAATTAGTTGTTTTTTTATTAGTTATTTTTTTACGTGATTTTTAAAATTTATTGCCCAAGACTCTTGGTTAGGCCTAGAATGGAAAGGCCTTGCTTATATTTTCATTTCTTTTGCTTAAGTGGGCTTTAAGATTTTCTGTTTATACTCCTATTTCCACTCCCCGAGTTGTTTATACCGTTGGATTCTTAGTCATTCTGACCAATGACTTTACAAACTGTTACCCCACCCACAAAATCACACATACCTCATGAAGGTAGGAATAAATGAAATGTTTTAAAGACCTACCATGCCACTTCAGAAAGTTTAACCCTTGGCCTGGAGCTGGCCTGCACAACATACAGCTGAGGGTCCTGAGGACCGATTATAGCCAGCCTGTGAAAAATGTAGGGTTGTCACTTTACACTCTCCTGTTTGTCATGTGACTCTTGGCAGCCAACCATTGTCAGTCTGTCTCTACTCTAACCTATCTGGGGCCTGAAGAAGTTTAGCCTGTTTTAATTTTGGCCCCTAACTACTATCAAGTTGTGTAGGTCTGGCCTATAGTCTTTTATTAAGGGGATTTGTTCTGTAAAGTTTGGGTCCAGTTAAAGCTTTGAGGACCTAGAAGCCCCCATGTGGCCTTGAGGCCACAGGTTCTCCACCCCTGACCTCTACCATATTCGTTTGCTTTCTTTACTTTTGGGGACTTGAAGGTTATCTCTATCTGAAGAGAGTTGTTATCTTCAAGATTGATCAGATGTTTTTTTTTTCTTTTTCTTCATCTTCCTTTACCCACATGTAACTTTTAATATTCTACTTTTCCCCAGTATTGCCTATCTTTTATGGGCTTCCATTACACTACACTTTACTAGTTTTTTTATCTGCTTTCCTGAAAGTTGCTTTATATTCTTCTTCACCTGCACTTCATAAGCAACTCAAACTGAAATCTTGGACCCTCTTTTTTTCCTTAGTTATTTCATTTGATTACATGAGTTTATTTCATATAGAAGTTTTCCAAATCATGTCCCCTGTTTCTCCCTTTATATCTACCTAACCTTGATTTTTCATGTGAACTCTAATCCTACATTATCAGCTATACATCTATATCTGGATTCCCAAAGTCATCTCAAATGGTAAAGTATTTCATTTTGAAATGGCAAGGGGATCTCAAACTCAGCATGACCAAAGTGGAACTCATCTTCCCACTCAAACCTGCCATCCTTTGAGAACCTCTTTGTTCTTTGCAGTTCATAGATTTGAAGCCATATTTGACTCTTCC
Organism: Gymnobelideus leadbeateri; assembly: GCA_011680675.1. Lineage (NCBI taxonomy): Eukaryota > Metazoa > Chordata > Mammalia > Diprotodontia > Petauridae > Gymnobelideus > Gymnobelideus leadbeateri. Next base: position 242,006 of record WOXC01012300.1, read on the forward strand.
CATCTCTTCCTTTTTTTATCCATTCAGTTTTCAAATCCTGTCATTTTTACCTCCAAAACTTTTCTCACATCTAGTCTTTTCTGTTCGCTCACACAGCTAGCATCCTAGTTTAGTACTTATTGCTTATATAGACTCCTTATTGATCTTCCTGTAGTCTCATTTCTATTCAAAAGTCCTCCCATGTTTATTCAGCCTAAATTCAATATTAGATCTCATTCTCACTAGCATGAAAAATTTGTGTCTGGGATAGAAACATTAGGAGGAAGTGACTGACAGTTATTTCTTCATTTCCCACCAGCTTTATTGCCTTTGAACTTCTCTGTCATGCCCTAGGAACCTCATCAGTGGGCATTATCATCGTCCTGCAAGATGGAATTATCCTTGTACTCACATTGCATCACTACCCTCTGCCCCTGTTTATAGAGTGGAGCCAAGAGCTCCAAAACTTCCATTTAAGGAGGGGACCCAGAACCATAAATGGGCTGCTTTTGTACTTCTTTGGAATTTTATATCATGACTCTGCACCAGGTATCTCCTCACCCTCTTCCCCTCTAGCTTACTTTTTGTCTTTATCAATTGGACTGAAAGCTTCTTGACGGCAAAGGCTATCTTTTAATTTTATTTGTAACTCTAACACTTAGCATGATAGAAGGTGCCTGATAAATATTTACTGACTGACTATTTCCTGCCAGAGTTTGTGATAGGAAAGAAGAAAGTTGGATTGAGTCTGACATGTCCTAGATTCTGGGAAAGCAAATTCTACAGGATTCAGAAAAAGGATAGGTGGGATGCTGTAGACTAAAATTCTACGGGGAAACTCCAGTGGGGCATGGGAAACTCTCAAGGGGGAATTCCAAAGCTCTTGGTGGGTGTAAAACTCCCCTGGAAGGGGGGTGAGAATGGAAAACTCTGGAGTGAGGGGTGTGGAAATGGTGAACTTTTTTCCAGTGATCAGGGACAAAAATTCCAAAGGGGATTTAAAACCAGAGATGTCTGAAGAGAACAATATGGATAAATAAAGATTCATTAGCCAACTTAGATTTTAAAAATATGCCTACAGAAGATGGAAGCAATTCTTGGTAACATAAGGTAAATATAAAAGAATGACACAATCAGTCCTGAAAAGTAGCATCTGGAATACTAAAGCTCAGAATGAGACTCAGCTGGTGAGGGTAGCCAAGGACCAGAAAACAGATGTTGGTGTTTTTTTGTTTGTTTTAGCTAGATTGAGAAGCAAGTGGAGTATTAAAGAAGGGTATAGGATGGTTGCTTTTGTTGGGTGAAATGATGATAATTATCCAAAAAGGAGACTTTGTTTCTATCTTCTCTGATGAGGAGCATGACTATTATACTGGAAATAAGGGACTCAGCCAATAAGCACTGATTAAGTACCTACTAAGACTGGGCTAGGTGCTGGAGATATAATCATTTAAAAAATGAAAATTCTTAAGGAACTTATGTTTTATTGAGGAAGACCTATGGAGAATCAGTAAACTCAAATGGATCTGGTTGGTTTAAGAGACTTTTGAGTGATAGTAGATCGCAACCCATGTATCCATATCCTTCTGAAAGTCTGTCATGGTTGATTTACTTAGCGTGCTGGAGCTCTTCCTCGATTTTCCCTCCATTGAAGGGGTACCAGTGGAGCACTCTGGTTGGCTACTATCCTGCCTAAGTCTTCTGTATGTTATAGTCTATTCACCTCCACAGTGTTCTGTTCTATTACTCTTGGTGAAATGCATATCTTCAGTTCTTTGGAGGCAGGGGTATCCTGGTCTTGTTGCCATGCAGCGATACTGTTAAAGTATTTATTTTAAAAATATGGATGGGCCTTTGCTTTTGGAAAGTTTGGGATGAATTAAAGTGCTTTGCAGTTTCCCCAAAATAATCCGGCTTATTCTCTTCTTGCTTTTCAGTTCCAGGTTCAATTTATTGATCTGTACTAAGATTTACATACAGTCTGGCAAGTTCTTTAGGGTATCCATTTAGATACCTGATCGAAGTTAGGTAATAGACATTCTTCTGGATGTTTCATAAGTATCTTGAAGTCAACATGTTCATAATATAACTCATTATATTAGGTTTTTTTTTTTTTTTTTTTTTAAGCAATTGGGGTTAAGTAACTTGCTCAAGGTTACACGGCTAGTCATTATTTATGCTTGGGTGCTCATTTTCTGAGGCCGGATCTGATCTCGGGTCATCCAAACTCCGAGGCCAGCGCTCTTACTCACTGCGCCACCTAGCCGCCCCTTTAGGGCAATTGGGGTTAAGTAACTTGCCCAAGGTTACACGGCTAGGTTTTTGTTTGTGCGGATTAAGTGTCGGAGGCCGGCTCCGAACTCAGGTCCTTCTGATTCCAGGGCCGACGCTCTATTCACTGCGCCACCTAGCCGCCCCTATATTAGGTTTTAGTCTTAAACCTTCCCTTCTTTAAAATTTTCCTATTATTGCTAAAGGTACTACCATCTTCCCAAACACCTAGCCCATAACATGTTATCACATCCTCAACTCCTCACTCTTATTTGTCCCACAGATTCAGTATGGTACCAGAATCTTCTTTCTGCTTTCATAGTATCTCTTTTACACATCCTTTTCTTTCCATCTACACAATCACTAGGGTAGTTCAGCTGTTGAGGATCAGCTCTTGCCTGAACTATTGCAATAGCCTCTAACTTCTCTCCTTGTCTCAAGGCTCTCCCCTTCAAATCCATCCTCTACATAGCTACCAATGTTAGTTTTCTGAAACACAGTTCTGTCTGTGTCACCATTACTTTTCACCTGCCCCCCCCCCACTCCCCTTTCTTGTTTATTGAGTCCCATTACATCCATATTACCTCTAGGATCATATTTAAGATCCTCTGGCATAAGATCCTCCTTGTAAACTGACCCCTTTCTTACAGTATTAGTCTTCTTACACTAACTCCTCTCCACACACTCTACAATCAAGCTATGTTGGACTACTTGTTCCTTGAACGTGGCATTCCATCTACCATCTTACATGCATTTGCTTTGGCTATTTATCCTCTAGGCCTGGAATGTTTTACCCTCAGTTTCCCTGGATTTCTTCCCTATATTTCCTGCCTTTCAGTTTCTCTGGATTCTTTCAAGATTCACTTCAGATTTCAGTTTCTGCTGGAGGCCTTTCTTGCTTTCTACTCAACTTCTACCCCAAGTTCCCCCTCCATCCCTTTTTACCCCTTACTAATACTTTATGCTCTCAGATTATTATCCATCTACTTTGTATGTATCTTGTGTGTATATATGTATGCATATGTTGTATCCTCCTTTAGAATGTAAACACTTTGTGAGAAAGGTCTGTTTTTTTCTTTCTTTGTATCTCAATACTTAGCATAGCACCTAGTGCTTAGTAATTAAAATGCTTGTTGTCTGATTGATATATCCATTTGACCTTTCTTGTTATGGATGGACAGATCAAACTCTTACATAATTATCGATCTTTTTTTCTATACTGTCTTTGGACTTGATGACAATCAATATCATATGTAAACAGTAACATCTAAAGCAGTGCTTCTTAAACTGTGGGTTTGGACCCAAATTTGGCAACAGGAAATGGTTTCTGAATGTTCAGTGACCAAAAGTTAATTTAAAATGAAATGTGTAATGAATCTGAGGTGTTTCTGGTAGCTCTTGCTCCACTGTAGCCTTGGTTCTGAACGAAAAGCATGTGTACTTGGCACTGGGCATGCCCGCAGACCATGCAACAATTCAACAATAAACAGCTGCCAAAAGGAGAAAAGAGGCAGCTAGTGGAAGAAGTCAACCAGGCACTTTGCTAGGTTCTTTTTATAAATAGCTCATTTGAGAAGAGGCAAAGAATAATGTGATTAAAACAGTAGATTGGGGCTTGGTTGTGAAGACCCTTATGTGTCAAATAGAGGAATTTATATTTGAGTGAATGAGGAACCAGGGAGTTGGAGGTATAGGATACTGTAAGAATGACAGTACAGAAATAAGGATGTTTGTTAGTGATTTGCAGTGGAAATGATAATAAGTTCTGTTTTGGACATAACGAATTTGAGAACTCATGGCTAAGAACAAAACTAAGAGAATGCATAAGATAAGTAAAGAGGTAGAAAGTGACCACTGAGATGGCCTTGATTAGTTCAACTCACTTGGCCCTGATAAATTTGCTTACTAAATAAATGTTCAGATATGATTTTTGTTTCCCTACCAATAATATCTGAAAGATTGTGGAGAATGGAAGAGATACCTTAAGACTGGTAAAAAATAAATGTTGTTGTTGATTAAGATAAAAAAAAGAAAAACAAACCAGTCTGTAAGCCATAGCCTTGTGAAATTGTCTTCTGGTTTTAGGAATACTTTACAATGATTTATCAAAGATATGCTTAGTGAGGTGCAGTGAATAAAGCACCTGCCCAGGAGTCAGGAGGACCTAAGTTCAAATGTGTAAGCCACATAACACTTACTAGCCATGTGACCTTGAGCAAGTCACTTAACTCCAATTGCCCTGCCTTCCCCCACTCCAAAAAGCAAAAAAAAAAAAAAAAAAGATCATGGGGGCAGCTAGGTGGTGCAGTGAATAGAGCACTGACTGGAATTCAAAACCTGACTTCAAAACCAATCTCAGATACTTGACACACTAGCTGTGTGACCTTGGGCAAGTCACTTAATCCCCAATTGTCTTGCTTTCCCCCTTCTCCCTCCCAAAAAGAACACAGGTCATGCCATACTATCCTTTTTTCCTGTTTTTGATAGAATTGCTAAACTAGTAGATTTTGGAATTTTGTAGATATATTGTTGTGGTTCTATAACTGGCGTGGGTTGAATATATCCCCATCCTCCCACACTGGTAACCATGTTATGGAGCAGAATGGGGTTTGAGTTAACTTTGCACCTAGGTAGATTTACTTGGGACCCCCCGGATGTCCTTTGGATAAGAGTCTGCTAGGACAAGAATCTATAAAGACAGTTGTAAGACTCCTGACAAGAAGCTTCTTGAGAGATTATGAAATATTTTCTTATTTTATAATTGACCAAGTTAACTTAGGCTTTTGAGTTGTCCATTTAACTGTGACATATAATTCACCTAAATTTTAGCAAAGCATATGGTAAAGATGTAGCAATATGGCCTAGAAGATTAATAATAATAATTCAATGTCAGTTTTGCAGGAAGTTTCTAGTGGATGCACCACATACCTGTGCTTGACTTTATGCATTTTAATATTTTAATCAGTGACAAATAAAGGCATAGATGTCATACTACATGTGTAGCTGTTAAAAAGCTGGTAATATTGTCTAACCCACTGGATTGATTATCTGGGGGCATATTGTAGCAAGAATTCTTTTTCAGATAAAAATTTGAGTGACCATTGAAGATGACCACTGAAGATCTTTCTATCTCTGAAATTATGTGATGCTTTTATTTTCAAAATACTTCAAGAAAATACTTCAACAAAAACTTCAGAATATATTTTTGAAGTGAGCCTCTTCTCATAATTCAAAGGCTTTAAACTATTGATTTAGGTTTTAGAACTTTTTTCGCAACTTAAATTTCTTTTTTTTTTTACAACTTAAATTTCTTTAATCATATTACTAGCTATACCTGAGCGACAAATTTTTTGTTATATAATAAAGTCATGTATCTGACACTGTCAGTGGCACAGGTCCTTTTGGATTTTTTCTGGTTGTGATGATTATATTGGCAGATCTAAATTTTGTACCTGGTACCTGACTAAGAGTATATATTTGTAAGATAACTCACTGAAGTTAGGGATGGCAGCATGTGGTTGTTGAACATTGTTGCTTTGGGAACTTCATTGATCCCTACAAGGTTTAAATTTATAGCTTTGGCTTCTTTATGTGATATTCTAATCACCTAATGGTAATTTTTAGTTGAATCACGACATTTATTTGAAAAAAAAAAAAACAAACCCAGAGTTTAGAAGAAACTTAATTTCGGCATTATATAGCTTTCTATATAATTCTACCTTAGTGGCTTTTTAGAATAATTAGACCAAATTTGATTATCATTACTAAAAATATATCTCATTGGTTAGCTACACAGTTGATTTTATAGGTCTTCCCTATGAAGCGGAGGTCATTTTTACTGCTCACTCAAGTTTACAAAGATGTAAAAATGATTTTAGAAGTGGGGAAAATATGTTCTGTTCTGTACTTTTTTTCTGTTTTGTGGTTTTCTTCCATTCTAGGGCTGTTGTGATAAGATCCTCTTATTGGGCCTAAGGTGTCCTTATGTTTGCTAACTCTTTTGGGGTGAGGAGAGAATTTTTTTTGTTTTTGTTTTTATTAATTAATTAGTTTAGTTTTCAGCATTCATTTCTACATGATTTTGAGTTCCCAGATTTTCTCCTCATTTCTCCCCTCCCCTCTGCCCCCAGATGGTGTGCATTCTGATTATCTCACTTCTATCACCCCCACCCCTTCCAACCCTTTCCCCTCAAATTCTGTCCTTTTTTCCCTCCCCACCCACCCTCATTGAGAAGGCAAGAAATTCAATATAGGTTATACATGTGTAGTTATGCAAAACACTTCCATAATAGTCTCCCACTTATTCTTTTTTCTCTTTTTACCCTGTCCTTTTGAAAAAGTTTTTGCCTCTGACTATTCCCCCTAATCTGCCCTCCTTTCTCTCCCCCCCAACCCACTCCCCCCACTTTCCCCCTTACTTTTCTGTGGGGTGAGATATCCAATTAGAATAAGGTTCACCCATCCCCTTTCACCTCTACTTCCCCTCCATTGTGAAACCTTTTTCTTGCCTCTTTTATGTGAAATAATTTACCCTATTCTGTCTCTCCCTTTCTCCTCCCAATATATTCCTCTCTCACCCCTTAATTTTATTTTTAGATGTCATCCTTTCATATTCAACAAACCCTGAGCCCCTCCCCGCCTCTCTCTTTCTCTCTCTCCATGTGCGTATGTATGTTTGTGTACATATATGTTTCCTCTACCTACCCTAATACTGAGAAAGGTCTCATGAGTTACAAATGAGAGAATAGTTTTCTATCATGATCCTTCCCTTACTCCATATCATTTGTAACAATTTCTGGAGGAAACAGACTGGAGTTCCTTCCTTCCCTCTTTGTTCTTTCTAACTTTGCCTTGCCTTTGGTAGTGTGCAAGAAAGAATGGTATAGTGGAAAGAGGATTCCCTCTCCTGCTTGGTATTATGTGAATTTTGACAGGCCACTTTGATCATGCCTGTAATCCCTGTTACTGGGGGTGGTTGACTGGAGAGCAGTTCTGGGCTAGGTGAGATAGAGAGACCCAGAAGCTAGTACATTGTAGTGTGGGTGTGCTTATGGGTGTGAATGTGTCACATCCCCTACCCCTTCCTCCACTAACAAACTGAATGAAAGCTGAGACACAAAAAATGGGGGAGCACTGAATGGGAATGAAGAACGGAAAGAGAAGTAGCATTTATATTCTGCCAGGCCCTAAACATTAAAAAAAATATTATATCATTTTATTTTTCCAACAACCTTGTGAGGCGGGTGCTATTATTGTACACCCCCCCCCCTTTTTTTTAAGTTGAGAAAACTTAAGCAAATGGAGGTTAAGTGAGTTGTCCAAGGTTACACAGCTAGTAAGTGTCTCAGATCAGATTTGAACTTGGGCCGTCTGTACTCTAAGCTGAGTGAACCACCAGCTTCATATTGTAGTTCATTTTGAAAGGAAGTAATATGAGAAAAGTTTTGGAAGATAATTTGAAGCCAGTTTGTGGCTTATCATATCAATGATAAGATTATGAGTTTATCCTTTATTTGGTAGTTAACTGGGTTTAAATTATATTTTCAGTAGTTGCATGAGATAGAGAACAGTGCATCAGGAAGATTACTTAAGTAGGAGAAGTGAGAAATCAGTGGAGTGGATGTACTGGAAGCAAAAATAGCAATTTAGAAGTTTATTTTAGTGTCTAGACTGAAGAGATAAGTCATTTGAATAAATGACAATTCATAAATTTATGTTCTTTAAAAAATCTTTAGACTTATTTTCATCTTTTTTACAGGTATTGCACCCCAAGATATTTAGACTATGAAGATTTGGAGCGCAAGTATTGGAAGAACTTGACATTTGTGGCACCAATCTATGGAGCAGATATCAATGGAAGCATATATGATGAAGTATGTCTGTTCTTGTACATAATAGCTTTTGTGAAAGACCATTTGATATTGTCTTTTTATTTTTGGCAGTTGACAAAAATGATTTATCTTTTGTAGGTTGGTGCTCTATCACTAAAAATATACAAGATATGAGGAAATAAAAAAATCACTATTAAGAGTTTTGTTGTTGAGCATCTATACCAAGTGGTGCCAAATACAATTAAGCAAATACTAGGCATTATTAAATTATCTTGAATTAATTATCAATTTGACTGCCTTTTAATCAATTATTATTAAAAATATTTGGCCTTCCTTGTGTGATAGTTCTTATTACTATGAAGTATTGACCGTTTGCAAGATGAATTATGTATTTTAGGTCAAAAGTGTCAGCTATGCAGTGCTGTCTGCCATAATTTCTGGCTACCCAAAGACCAAATTAAAATGTAATTGGGAAATGTTTAATAGAATAAATAAAATTATAGTTGAAAATAAATGTTAATATGTGGTTTTCTAAGTCATTATCTGCTGTAGGGATCCTTTTGTATGATTTAGTATAAACCGTCTATTTGAGTTTGACCTTATATAGAGGTTGGGCACATGATGATACATTAGGGGAGATAAAGAGTAACATTTTGGAATTAATGTTTATCATTTTCAGTTACTGGTATTATTGATTCTGTCCAGGTGAAGCAGTTGGATGTGTATGTGTGTTCAAAGAAAGCCTTCTCCAAAATAGAGTTGAAAGTTATTTCCTGAACACTGAAGCAGATCTGTTTTGGTCCTGGAAGGAAGGAAGCATAACAGATATATAAAGTTACCTAGAAAGTAGGAGCAGAAAATTGTGGCTGCTTTCCACAGTTGTTGTGTGTATGTATGTGTAATGCAGTTTTAAAGGAGGTCTCTCTTCAGAACTTTTTTTGGTAGCTGCCATTTTGTGTTATCTCCATTTTTGTTGCATATGACCAGGAGTTAACAGATTCAAGGTCATTTTCAAGTTGTTTGAAATAAAATACAGTGAAATATCTCACTACAACAAATGACCGTTTTTGAAATTAAGTGAAGCTTTCTCCTTTTGTTTTTTGTCTATAAATCATAGTACATCTGTGTTATTTTGAAAGAATGTTAACGTTTAGTCTTCATACCTCAGTTGCTAAAATAAAACGAAGACAAGCCATTGGTTTCTTTAAAATTTCTTTTTCAAGTTGAACTTTTTTTTTAAGCAAAAGCTTTGTTAACTTCTGGTTCACATCATTCATTTCCACCAGATTTTGAGTTACAATTTTTCTCCCCGTTTTTCCTGTACTCACCACCCCAAAATAGCGATCCCACTGGATACCCCTCCTCCAATCTGCTCTCTCCCATATCTCCTCCTATACCCCCTCCCACTTTCCAGTAGGGCAGGGTGGATCTCTATGCCCCAGTGCCTGTATGTCTTATTTCCCAGTTACATATAAAATAATATTAATAATAGTGTGTATGTATATACATTTGATTTTAAAACTTTGAATTCCAGATTCATTCCCTTCCTCCCTTGTCACCCACCCTCACTGGGAAGATAAGCAGTTCAGTATAAGTTGTACACGTGTAGCTATGCAAAACTTTTCCATAGTGGATATATTGTAAAACACTGACTATATTTCCCTTCATCTTATCCCTCCTCCTACTTGTTCTATTCTCTACTTTGATCCTGTCCCTTTTCTTTTCTTTTCTTTTAAATTAATTGGGGTTAAGTAACTTGCTCAAGGTTACACAGCCAGTCGTTATTTATGTGTGGGTGCTCATTTTCTGAGTCCAGGACTGGGTCATCCCAACACTGCGACCGGTGCTCTTACTCACTGCACCACCTAGCTGCCCCATCTTGTCCCTTTTCTTTCTTTTTTTTTTTTAAACAAATACTTTATTAACTTTTGTTTTACATCATTCATTTCCGCCAGATTTTGAGTTACAATCATTTTTCCCCCATTATTCCCCTACCCAACCTCCCAGAATAGTAGTCCCACAAGATATCACTTCCTCCAATCTGCTCTCTCCCATATCTTCTCCCATACACCCATCGACTTTTCCATTAGAGGAAGGTGAATCTCTGTGTCCCAATGCCTGCACATCTTATCTCCCTATTACAAGCAAAAGAGTATTAATAATAGTATTTATATATATTTGAAACATTTAATCTTAAGACCTCGAATTTCAGATCCATTTCCTTCCTCCCTTGTCACCCATTCCCTCTTGGGAGATAAGTAATTCAGTATATGTTGTACATGTCTAGCTATGCAAAATATTATCATAGTAGATATATTGTACAAGGCTGCTTATAATTCCCTCCCACTCATCCCACCCCCACCTGGTCCATTCCCTACATGATCCTGTCCCTCTTCTATAGTGAGTACTTCCAACCTCCCCTCACCCCAAGGATGCCCTCCCATCCATCATCCCTCCTCTCATCCCCCTTCCCCCTATCCTGCTGCAGGTTGAGATATCCCATTTAGTATGTATGTCATTTTCTCCCTGAACCAAATTCAATGTGAATGTGGTTTTGCCTTTTTAGCCTTCCTTATTCTCCCCCTCCTTTGCAACCACTTCCCCTACATGAGATAGTTTACCCTACCATGTCTCTCCCCATCTCCTCTTGCCATTTTCCTCTCTCACCTCATAATTTCATCCCTTGAGTATTCTCCCTTCCCAACAAATTCAACCTATGCCCTCTATCCATATATAACTGTAACCATCTACACACACATTCACATATGTATTCATATGACCACACCCCCTTCTTCCATTATTTTCATAGTGAGAAAGATATCATCAGTCACAGTTATTGCTTTTCCATATAGGAATGAAAATAGTTCAACTTTGATAAGTTCCCCTTGATCTCTCTTCCCTGATTACCTTCTCAGGCATCTCTTCCTTCTTGTGTCTGGATGTCAAATTTTCTATTCAATTCTGGTTTTTTCCTCAAGAATGCTTGAAAGTCCTCTATTCCACTGAATGACCATATTTTCCCCTGAAACAAAATACTCAGTTCTGCTGGGTAGGTGACCCTTGGGTTCATTCCCAGTTCTTTTGCCCTCTGGAATATCATATTCCATGCCCTTCGATCCCTCAGTGTAGAAGCTGCCAGGTCCTGGGCTATTCTGATTGTGTTTCCACAATATTGAAATTGTTTCTTCCTGGCTGCTTGTAGTATTTTCTCCTTGATCTGGGGATTCTGGAACCTGGCTATAATATTTCTGGGAGTTTTCTTTTTTGGGATCTTTTTCAGGAGGTGATCGGTGGATTCTTTCAACCTCTATTTTGCCCTCTGGATCTAAAACATCAGGGCAGTTTTCCTTGAGAATTTCTTGAAGGGTGATTTCTAGGTTCTTTCTTTGATCATGGCTTTCAGGTAGTCCAATAATTTTTAAATTGCCTCTCCTGGATCTATTTTCCAGGTCAGTGGTTTTTCCCATGAGATATTTCACATTGCCTTCTATTCTTTCATTTGTTTGTATCTGCTTAACAGCATCTTGATTTCTCATAAAGTCATTAGCTCCCATTTGCTCCAGTCTAACTCTGAAGGAATGAATCTCCTCAGTGAACTTTTGAGATTTTTTTTCCATCTGGCAAATTCGACTTTTTAAGGCATTCTTCTCCTCATTGCCCTTTTGGGCCTCCTTTGCCATTTGAGTTAGTCTATTTTTTAAGATGTTGTTTTCCTCAGTCAGGCTATTGGCCCTCATTTCATACTTTTCCTGTATCCTTCTCATTTCTCTTTCCAATTTTTCCTCCACTTCTCTTATTTGATTTTTAAAGTCCTTCTTAAGGTCCTCTATGGCCTGCAGCCCACTCATGTTTTCCCCTGGGGCTTTTGGAGCAGGACTTCTGACCTCACAGTCCTTTTCCCGCTCAGTGCCCCCAAAATAGGAGTCTAGGGTTGCATTTTTCTGTTTCCTTTGCCTTGGCATGTTGCCACTTAATTACTTGATTTTTGGGCTTGTTGCCACACTATGGCTTTAAGGCCAGCTAGAGGAATTTTCGTCCCGAACGTGTGGGGGGCAACTTCCGTTTCTGGCAAGCTGTAAACCCACCCACAACTTCCACCCTAGATCACAATCCAGATCCAGGGAGGTTAAAGCAAGAGCGATTACCCCCCAAGACTGATCGCTGGATCTCCCCACAATTTGTAGGCTGGGAGCCGGAAATGCCTCTGAAAACTACAAAATGGCTTGTCTCCTCAGTGGCTTCTAGCCCCCAGGGGAGGGAGCTGACGCATTCCCCAAATACAGGTCCCAAAGTCCATAGGACACTAACCTCTTACTTTGTCCTAGGCAAGTCTATGTTGATAATTCTGGAGTCTCCACAGCTCCTGGTGTTCTGGGGTTCCTCCAGCTGGCTGCTGGCCCTGCCGCCCTGGGGCTAAAACCTCCGCTCACAGGGACCTGGGCTCGGCTTGGCTCCTGCGCTCTGCGCGCTGCCAAGTCCCAGACCACTGCGCGCTGCCAAGTCCCAGACCACTGCGCTGGTCCTTCCTGCAGGGCTGCTGGGCTGTCCTCAGCGGGAGGTTAGCTTCTCTGTGTCGTTCTGTGGGTGCTGGGGCTCCAGAAGTTGTTCAGAGTCCCCTTTTACATAGTTTGGGGGGAGTCTGGGGGCAGAGTGGCTTGGATGAGCTGTTTCTACTCCGCCATCTTGGCTCTGCCCCCCATCCTGTCCCTTTTCAAAAGTGTTTGCTTCCAACTTCCCTTCCACCCAGCCTGCCCTCCCCTCTCATCCTTTCCCCCCTACTCTCCTGTAGGGTGAGATACCCTGTTTAGTGTGTATGTCATTTCCTCCGTAAGCCAAATTCAATGAGAATAAGGTTGACCCATTCCCTTTTGCCTTCCTGTTCTTCCTCTCCATTGTAACCACTTTTCCTTGCCTCTTCTATGTGAGATAGTTTACTCCATTCTGTCTTGCCCCATCTCCACTCATTATATTCCTCTCTCACCTTTTAATATCACCTTTTAAGTATCATCCCTTCCTATTAAATTGGTCCTGTGCCCTCTATCTATGTATACCTGTACACATACATACACACATTCACATATGCATTCATACGCCCATATAGTCTCCTATATAGACATATATATGTATGTATGTGTATGTGTATGTGTATGTGTGTGTGTGTGTGTGTGTGTGTGTGTGTGTGTGTGTGTGTGTGTGTGTATTTCTGTTTGCTTCAGCTATTCTCTGAGAAAAGTGTCATCAGTTACAATTATCATTTTTCCTTGTAGGGATGTAATTAGTTCAACTTTGATAAGTTCCTTATAATTTCTTTTCCCTGTTTACCTTCTCATGCTTCTCTTGCTTCTTGTATCTGAATGTCATATTTTCTATTCAACTCTGGTTTTTTCTTCAAGAATACTTGAAAGTCCTGTATTTCACTGAATGACCATATTTTCCCCTGAAACATGATACTCAGTTTTTCTGGGTAGGTGATTCTTGGTTTTAATCCCAGCTCCTTTGCCTTCTGGAATATCATATTCCAAGCCCTTTGTTCCCTCAGTGTGGAAGCTACCAGATCCTGTGTTATCCTGATTGTGTTTCCACAGTATTGGAATTGTTTCTTCCTGGCTGCTTGTAATATTTTCTCCTTGATCTGGGAATTCTGGTACTTGGCTATAATATTCCTAGGAGTTTTCTTTTTGGCATCTTTTTCAGGGGGTAGATTAATTTATCCTCGTTTTTGATCTCTGGTTCTAAAACATCAGGGCAGTCTTCCTTGAGAATTTCTTGAAGGATGATTTCTAGGTTCTTTTTTTTTCATTGCTTTCAGACAGTCCAATAATTTTTAAGTGATCTCTCCTGGATCTATTTTCCAGGTCAGTGGTTTACCAATGAGATATTTCATATTGCTTTCTATTTTTTTTTTTTTTGGAGGGCAATTGGGATTAAGTAATTTGCCCAAGGTTACATGGCTAGGTTTTTGTTTGTGTGTGTTAAGTGTCTAAGGCCGGATCCCATCTCAGGTCCTTCTGACTCCAGGGCTGGCGCTCTACTCACTGCGCCATCTAGGCACCCAAAACTTTTTTTTTTTTTTGGAGGCTTTCTATTTTTTCATTTGTTTGGATCTGTTTAATAGCATCTTGATTTCTCATAAAGTCACTACCTTCCATTTTATCCATTCTAATTCTGAAGGAATTATTCTCCTCAGTGAGCTTTTGAGATTCTTTTTCCATCTGGCAAATTCAACTTTTTAAGGCATTCTTCTCCTCATTGCCTTTTTGAGCCTCTTTTGCCATTTGAGATAGTCTATTTTTTTAAGGCGTTATTTTCTTCAGTCAGGTTGTTGACTCTCATTTCATAATTTTCTTGCATCATTCTCATTTCTCTTCCCAATTTTTCCTCCACTTCTCTTATTTGGTTTTCAAAATCCTTCTTAAGGTTTTCTATAGCCTGTAATCAGCTCCTATTTTTCTTGGAAGCTTTTGGTGTAGGAGTTCTGATTTCTGACTGTTTTCCTCTTGTTCCATGCTTTGATCCTTTTTGTCCCCAAAATAGGCATGTAAAGTTGGGTTGCTCGGCTTGCTTTGCTTCCCTTGTTTGCTCATGTTGCCACTCAGTTACTTGACTTTTGGGCTTTTTGTCTCAGTAGGACTCTGCTATCAGACAGGGGAGCTTTATCCCAAACTCTGTGGTTTTCTCAGCTGCCTGATCTATTAGTTAGGTGCCCACGCTGAAGCCTCCACACACTCTGGCAAGCTGGTTGCATACCCCAGGACCTCCACCCTAGACAGCAATCCAGATCCAAGCAGGTTAAAGCAAGAGCTATTACCCCTCAGACTAGTTGCTTTGTCCCCCTACAGTCTGCAGGCCAGGAGCTGAAGCTGCCACATGGCTGCAGCTGCATGGCTGCTGTGCCTCAGCCAGGCAGTGGCCGACCATACTCCCAACTACTGAGTCTATACTGCATTGATCTCTCACTTTGTCCTTAGCATCTATGTGTTGATAATTCTGGAAACCAACACACCTACTGGTGATCTGAAGTCTCTCCAGCCAGCAGCTGATCAGGCATACCCTGAGGCTAAAACCTCCCATCTTTTGGGGCTGGGGTTGGCTCCCAGAGCGCTGAGCTGGCCACTTACTGCCAGTCTGCTGGGATGGCCTCAGTGGGAGGTTAGCTTCTCTGTGTCATTTTGTGGGTTCTGTAGCTCCCAAGTTTCTTCAGAGTCACCTTTTACAGGAATTGGAGGAGGTGGAAGCTGGAGCCCTGTGAAGTCCTGTTCCTATTCTGCCATCTTGACTCCACCCTGGTTAATTTCAGACTATTGGTTTTTAACATATAGTTTTACAACAGCCTCATTATTTACACATTTTGAAAAAAATCATTTAATACTTTGATCCTCCAAGATACAGGATTTTTTGGATTCTCCACTGTCTATAATCTTCTTGCTGGGAAGACTGAGACTATTGGATGATTGAGTTTAGGAATCCTGAACTGTAGTAGGGATAAAGCTAGTGTCTTAAATCTGACAACCAATATGATGAGCCCCAAAGAGGTCTGGGCCATGAGGGTTCTTGAGGAGGAGTTAATTGGTCCAGGTTGTTAAGAGAGCAGGTTAGAAACTTCATCCTAGTGAACAGTAGAATGAGGCCTGTGAGTTACTACTATACTTTCAGCCTTAGAAAGTTTGTGGGGTGGGTAAGTGGCCCAGTGAATGGAGCACTAGCCCTAGAATCAGGAGGACCTGAGTTCAAATCCAGCCTCAGTCACTTAACCCTAATTGCCCTCCAAAAAAAAGAAATTGTTTAAAAAAAAAGTTTGTGAGATGCAGCCCTTGATTCCTCTCCCTCCTCCAAAAAGAGAATTTTCATTGACTCCAGTAGTTTTAACAGTCCTGCAATTGACTGACATTTTCATTGCTTTTATGGCTACTGATATATTTGATAAAAATGAAATATTACTATTATTCAAGGTAAATAAATTAAAATATTAGAAAATCACCTATGTTTGTTTGCCCTTTTAGGGTAAGTAGAGATTGCAAAGCTAAAGACTTATCTTTACATCAATTTTCACAACTTAATGGGGAATCATTTTGAGTGGAGAGAGATTTGAAGCAGGAGAGCTACCAACACACTGTTGTAATAGTTCAGTCATGAGATGATGAGGACCTGTACCACCTAGTGTGGTGGTGGTGTCAGAGGAGCAAAAAAGGGTGTATTTGGGAGATGATGCAAAGGTGTAATACTATGCTTGGCAACAGATTAGATATTGTGAATGAGAGAGCAAAGAGTGACAACTGCATTATGAGCTTGGGTGACAGGAAGGATGATAGTACTGGTGCCTTTGACAGTAATAAAGAAGTTAGGAAGAGGGGAAGGTTTTTTTTGGGAAAGACAGTGAGTTCGGTATTAGGAATGTCGAGTTTTAGATGCTTCTGGAACATCCATTTTGAGATGTTTAATAGGCACTTTGCTGGAGACTCCCTTGCTAGGCAAGATTGGAAGTTAGGGGAGAGGTTAAAGCTAAATAAATAGGTCTGAGAATCATCTGCATAGCAATGATAATTGAATCTATGAAAAATGATGAGATTAAGAATCAACTAATAGAGAGGGAGAAAAGAACAGGGTCTAGAACAGAGCCATGGGAACACTCATGATTAGGGGTCATGCTTAACAAGGCATTTCAAGAATCTTCTCTTTTTAGCAGAATATATGTTTGAGCAGATGCTTGGATTTCTGGGGTCTCCCTGACTTCGTGCTAGTTTTATGATCTGTCTCTAGGAACTTTCCCATTTTTTTCCACCTATCCAAGTAATCTCTAGTGTATTCCTGTAATAATGTGACTTCTGTTTCTCCTTCCTCTGATAGTTATGCAAATTTGTTACACATTTCTACATTTCATAATGTTTAAGTAATATAATGCCTCTCAGGCAAGTAATAATGTCTCTCAGGTTTGTATATTTTTTTAAGGCATTCTTCTCCTCATTGCCCTTTTGGGCCTCCTTTGCCATTTGAGTTAGTCTATTTTTTAAGGTGTTATTTTCTTCAGTCAGGCTGTTGACCGTCATTTCATACTTTTCCTGCATCCTTCTCATTTCTCTTTCTAATTTTTCCTCCACTTCTCTTATTTGATTTTTAAAGTCCTTCTTAAGGTCCTCTATGTCCTGCAACCCACTCATGTTTTCCCCTGGGGCTTTTGGAGCAGGACTTCTGACCTCACAGTCCTTTTCTTGCTCTATGCCCCCAAAATAGGAGTCTAGGGTTGCATTTTTCTGTTTCCTTTGCCTTGGCATGTTGCCACTTAATTGCTTGACTTTTGGGCTTGTTGCCACACTATGGCTTTAAGGCCAGCTAGAGGAATTTTCGTCCCGAACGTGTGGGGGGCAACTTCCGTTTCTGGCAAGCTGTAAACCCACCCACAACTTCCACCCTAGATCACAATCCAGATCCAGGGAGGTTAAAGCAAGAGCGATTACCCCCCAAGACTGATCGCTGGATCTCCCCACGATTTGTAGGCTGGGAGCCGGATCTGCCTCTGAAAACTACAAAATGGCGTCTCCTCAGCAGCTTCTAGCCCCCAGGGGAGGGAGCTGACGCATTCCCCAAATACAGGTCCCAAAGTCCATAGGACACTAATCAGGTTTGTATATTTTTAAGAAAGGTAAATTACCTTCTTGAGTTACTTCCATGATCTCCCTTCTTTTTGATCTAATCTTCATGCAAGGCATTTGGCGTTTGATTGGGTCAAGCCAACCAAACTAAATCTGTCACACATAGATCTTAAACGAAAGTGTGTGAATACTTAAAATACTAAAATTCAGCTTAACTTGAAATAAGACAGCGTTTGATAATATATAATATATGTGCAAGTAGCTTAAGAGATTAATATTGTGCATTTGTGAATACCATCATTTTTTATTTTGTCGAGATCCCCATGGAGTATGACTTCATGTTGAATAATAATCACTTAATAGATACTGAAAGAATTAACAGAATGAAATAGGGGAAAGCAGTGACTTTACAGTTCATGTGGAATAACTAGGACAAAGATTAAAAAAAGTTTTAAATTTTATTTTAGTATCTTGTTTTTTTTTTAGAATATAGAATTTTGTTTTTAGAAGTTTAGAATTTTGTTGTGTTGCTAAGTTGATGCTATTACAATTTTATCAGTATAACCACTTTTAATGTTGCATAATAGCCAATCTCAAGGTTCCAGGCCATGATCTTACCATAGTATCAAGATACTATATAGTAGTTGCCAAAGATACTATATAATAGTTGCCAAAGTTCCATGTCCTTTCTTTCTTTATCCTTTCAAATATTTTATTGCTTGTTTTTACTTCACATTTACTTCTCAACCTCTTCCTCCTTCCCCTATACAGTGTGCTATGTATGCTCTGTCACTAAGATTATAAAAGAAAAAAAAAAAGAGCACCCACACATAAATAATGACTAGCTGTGTAACCTTGAGCAAGTTACTTAACCCCAATTGCTTTAAAAAAAAAAAAAAGATCCTGCCTGTATCCTTAAGGCTTTTGAAATAGAAGCCTCTAAACATAACAAGATAAAGGGTTATCCTATTTGTTTATACATTCAACTGTGAATTATCTAGGACACTAGCAGGTTGCCCTTTGTGCTTCATATGTTAGATCATGTGGTTATACTAAATGATTTACTAGATAATTTCTAACTCTAAAATTTTATCATTCATGATTATTATGAAATGCAAGTTCTTTTTTTCTATAACAAAGTCCATTGGCTTTTAAAGGAGAATCAAAATTTATTTTAATTGGAACAGTCCTGGATTAGATCTTATCTACATTAAGCTGGGTATGGCAGTCTTTTAATAGTAAGACTTTGTCCTAATGAACTTTAACCCTTTTAAGGTTTTTCTTCTCTATAATGATTTGGCTAAAATTCTTGTGGCCACCAGATGGTGCACTTGGGCAAGAAATAGTTTCAAAAGCTTTTGTTTTTATCAGCATTAAATTTAAGTACTGTAGGAATCCAGGAGTTTCCAGTTTGTATATATGATCATAGGAATTCTGTTTATTCCCACACAAGGAATTAGTTAGAAATGAACAACCGAGCTTACATAACTTTCTGTATATAAGAACAAACCTGAAAATGTATATATAGAACTGATGTGTTTTTAGGCTACATTAATTGTACATTGTACAGAAGGGAAAAGGTCCTAATGTAGTCTTTTATCCATATTAAGGATGTTATATTCCATTTGGGGAACCATATTTGAAGGACCATCAACAAATTGGAGTGTCCAGGATGGTCATTCAGTCAATGAGGATTTATTAACGGCTTATTACAATGTGCCAAGCATTGGGCTAAGCTCTTATACTATGGATCTTCCTGCTTCTACTAGGAAGGGGACTGCCATGGGCTGCAAATATCTTTTGCACATCTCCCACTTGATTTCCAGCCTCTTAGAGTGTGGAGTAGAGAAGTGGACACCTTGTTATTGTGCCCTGGCATCTCTTGCCTGGTCTCCAGCCTCCTATGGAAAGATGAAATATGTCATTCCTTCTCTTTGTTACTGAGGGATGAGGAGAGGGCACCATCTGATCAAGTTGCTAGCTTAATCTCGGGAAGGATACTGTCACTACTCTTTTTGCTCCAAGTTCTTGTCCTTTCACCAGCACTGCTCAAGGCTCTAAAAGGATTCTACCTTTAAGTCATTGTTGACTTTGAAAAAAATCTCCTAATTTTTCATTTAATGATCTGGTCATTCTGGTCACTCATTTCCACCCCAGTGACTCCAAACCCCTGTAGGTCATCATGCATTCTGTATTCCCCATTTTCCACTACCCCATTCCTCATTCCTGTTCCTTTCAACACTCCCTTTCCTTCTGGAAGGCCCAACTAAGTGGTATCCATCCATTTCACTTTGCTCTCTGGGATGCCGGATCCATTGGCAACAAACTTGCTTTTATCTTAAATCTTTCACTTCCTACTCCTTTCCTTTTCTGCGAAGACACAGTCTCCCTGGCCACACTTTCCAGTGGTAGCTTCTCTTTCATTTATGCCCTTTGACTCAGTAGTCAAGGTGGGGCAGTTGGCATAGTCTTTATTCTCTGTGGCCACGTGCTGGGTCAAGAGTTTTCCATCTGTCCCAAAGCAATCATGTCTGTCCGTACCAGCACAAACCATCTTCTGCCTCCTACTACCAGCCTGATCTTTCAACTGGGAGGTGATGAAACTCTGGGGTAAAGAACATCCCTCCCATTATGATAAGCATTTTCCCACCGTGTCATGTTTTTACATCCCAGTGACTCTGATCTCCTACACATCATCATTCAAACCCCTCTCAATACCATATACCACTTGATTCCCCATTCATGTCTCCCTCAAAACCTCCCACCCCAAAGTTTTATCCTAAGTCTACCCAGCTCTTCTAGTGTACACTCTGAAATGCCCTCCCTTCATCTTAAATCTTATCCTTTTGCACTCTGCATCTACTAGCCCCTGTTGAAACCTGGCTTCCCCTTGATGGCATGTCTCCCTGGCCACCCTTTCTGGTATTGATTGCACTCCACTTGATTCTTGGTCAAGGCAAGGGAGTTAGAACACTTCTTGCTTCCCATTGGTACTTCCAGGTTCTCTCTTCCTTTTGAGATTCATGCTATTCATCTCTATCACCCAATCAAAATAATGGTAGCTGTTGTCAGCAGAACTTCTCCCCCAACCCCCCCAGCTCAATACCTTCTTTGAGTTTGATGCCTGTCTTAAAATTTTTCTCTCTTCCTTAACTACTGTCTTCATACGGGGGGACTGCAACATAAAAATAGATTCTTCATCAAATATTCTAACCACTCAGTTCCTCAACCTACGCTTCTTCCACTAGCCACTCTTCTATCCCACCTCATTTAGTTAGATATAAAGCTGGTCATAACTCTTGATCTTTTCATCACCCACAAATGTTCTACCACCACCATTCAATAATTCTGAAATCCTCTTTTCTGAATATAATCTATTGACTTTTCACCTTTCCTGCTGCCTTCCCCTACATAACTGGATTAATGACCTCCAGTCCTTTGACCCCTTATTTCTCTCCCAGGACATGTCAACTGTACTAGTCACTATATCCTCATCTCCCCATCTTGACTTCTTGGTGAACCAATTTAATTTTATGCTGTCCTCCTTTCTTGAATTGTTAGCCCCTTTATTATATTGCCAATTTTGCTTAGCCAAGCTTCAGCCATGAATCACTCCCAACATCTACTGTCTTTGTTCTTACACACGTAACTGCTGAATAAAAGTGGAGAAAGTGATGCAACTGTTCTGACTAGGTCCACTACAAATTTGCTATCTTTATATTGATTATTCTCATATCTACTTGTCTTGTCCTAGCCGCCCACTGCTGCTTCATGGGGTTTCCAAGATCCTCTTCTTGGGGCTTCCTAACCAACATATGGTTTTCTCTGAAGTCTTATTTCCCTTGAGAATTATTTCCTTTGGACACAGACCCTTGAAGGTTATTCCTGTCTCTGGTCCATGTCTACTGGCAATGGGAGGCTAACTTGGGCTATGGTTGACTTTGCTCCTTCCCTCCATCCCCCACACCCCATTGTCCTTCGGCTTTTGGCTGAAGGGTCAGAACTGAATTCACATTTTGTGTAGTTCAAGGGTGGAAGAAATGAGTTACTTTTGTTTCTCCCTTATTCCTGTCATTGTTCATCTTTCCCTTCTGCCTATTCTAGACTTTTATTTTTTGATTCATGACCATTATATAGTCTTTGTATTTGTCATAGAAGTTTCTAAGGTATCTACTTTAGTTTCCCTTATCCAAATAATTTCGGTTACTGCCTTGTAGAACATTCTCCTAGACATCCTTTTTCTGTCATACCTACCCTATAAATACCAGTTCATGCAAGTAGTAGGGAGGATATTGCCCTAATATAGGAGTTTTATTATGTCCCTAATTATATAGTTCATTATTAATTTTTGCCCTCCCCCGGTTGTTGTTTTTTCTAATTTTCCCTTCTCCTGAGGCAGGATAAGTTGTGACTCTAAACACCAAATACCTGCAGATTATATTCTTTATAAGGTCCTTGTCTCCTTTATAGAATTTATCTCTCTATGAGAGGATTCTTCAGCAATTGGCCCTCTTACCACTAAAACAAGATTTCCCTCTTCATTTTCAATCTCTTTTTGTCTCTACCCTTTTTTCTGTAGGTACTCTTCTTTCTGAGAATTTTCAGGAGTTGTTTTTCTAGATGATAAACCTTGGAATTAATTAGGTCAAATCATTTATCTTCCTCTATCTGTCTTCTTTTGTCCTTCCACATTCCTTAGTCCAATGAAAAATGATGATTCACTTGTTGTCCTGTTATTGTCTAAGGCTGACTTGGGTGCAGCCTTTTGCCTGAGTCCAAATTTTACAAAACAGATCCTTTTATTAAGGGAATTTGTTCTATGTAGTTTGGATTCAGTCAAAGTACCATACACAAAGGACCTAGAGAGCCACATATGTGGTCTTGAGGTCTTAGGTTCCCCACCCCTGGAAGAGTTTTTATTTATGGTATTTCAGGTCTGTTTCTTCACCCTTGTTTCCTTTTTCACTTTTAGAAAGAACTCTCTTAATGGCCTCTCTGTTCTTATTTTGTTATTGTTATCCTTGGTTGCTTAGTTGTTTTCCCTTGTGTTTTCATAGAGTAGGGAGTTTGAAAAATCAATAATTTCTTCTGTTCTCGTTTGATGATGAAAGATAATGAGTTCAGTATTATATATATTGCATATAAGATGTCTATTGTAGGTATGGAGCCAAGATGGCAGAGTAGAAGCAGCAATACAGTTGTACTCTTCCAACATTATCCTCCAAACAAAAAATAATGCCTCAAATCAAATTTAGCGACAAAGTCAACAAAATGTCAAGGTGAGACATTTTTCAAGCTTAAAACATTTAGGAAGTCAGCAGGAGAAGTCTGTGACAACCAGGTGAAGACTAGGCCAGAGTAGACATAGCAGCAGCACCTTTCTTGGTACTCAGGGGCTGTTGTAGAAGCAGCTTCAGGAGTTCTCAGTCCAGAGATGGTAAAGGGGCCAAACAGCTGGTCAAAAAGAGATTACAAGGGACCCCTTTGCTGCCATTGGGCACAGCTGGGACAGATTGGCAACTCTTACCTCTCACAGTTCTGAGTTTTAGTTTCGGTGTGAAGAAGACTAGCACTTGTGGCAGCAGGGTACTTGGTTACAGTTCCAGGGCCATGAGGGGCACTAGTGCTTATTGATACATGGGAGTAGGGGGGCCCTTCCTAGGAAAAGACCAGAATGTAGACCAGGAGAGTAGTGACCACATCTTTCCCCTAGTCATACCACCTTGGAAGCACTAAAAATTGAGAAATAATTCTGAGAAGAGCACCATGAAAAAGCCAGAAGATTGGGATAGTGCCTCCCTACCCTAAGGTGAGCAAAGCCTAACTTGAACATAAAATTCAAAGTCAAGAAATAGGCTAAAAAGATGAGCAAATAACAACAACAGCAAAAAAGAATTTGACCATAAAAAGCTACTACTATGTTGGCAGAGGAGACAAAGACATAAACTCAGACAAAGACAAGCAATGTGAAAACAACTACAATTAAAGCTTTAAAGAAAAATGCTAATTGGACCCAAGCCTAACAAGAATTCCTGGAAGAGTCAAAGAAAGAGATAAGAGTGGTCGAAGAAAAGAAAGGAGAGTGATACAAGAAAACTATGAAAAGAGAATTAACAGCCTGGCAAAAGAGGTACAAAAGTATAAGGAATAAAGTAACAGGATTGGCCTGGTGGTGAAAGAGGCACAACAATTCACCGAAGAACAGAACTCCTCAAAAAGCAGAATTGACTAAATAGAAAAAGAGGCAAACGAATCTTACTGAATAAATTCATTCCTTAAAAATCAGAATCGGGCAAGTTGAAGCTCGTCTAACGAGACTTTAATAAACAATAAAACAAAGTCAAAAGAATGAAAAAAATAAAAAAGTGTGAAATATCTCATAGGAAAAACAGCTGAGAAAAAAATAGTATAGCGAAGGTGCTGCAAGCACATCCTGTTAACTGGACCTTGTAATTTTGTAGCTTTCTAAATTGTGATTTATATTTAACACCAAGTTTTTTTTCTCAGTTAAGGAAAATCTCTTTGAATGTTTGGTAGTTAAACCACTGAACACTTTATTAACATAATGTTCTGCACTGATTCTGTGATACAACAAAATACCACAAACCTTTAATATTAGAGACAGGTTATAGTTGTACCAAATATTTGGTGCCTGATTCTTTGTAAGAATGTTTTAAAATTTCATTAATTACTTTTTGTTGCATTTTCAGTTCTGAACTGTTTCCCTTCCTCTCCACCTGACACTAGAGAAGGCCACCATTTGACACAGATATCTGTATCTCTATATGTAGAGATACAGATAGATATGGATTTGGATATCTATATATCTATGTAAAACCACATTATACATACTTCTACTTATGAATTATTTCTCTGGAAACAGGATAGCACCTTCCTTCATAGGGCCTTTGTAGTTGATTTAAATGTTTATAATACTAAGAATAACTTGGTCCTTTAGAGTCATCAAACAATATTGCTGTTACTGTATACAAGCTTTTCTTGGTTCTGCGCATTTCACTTTTCATTATTTCATGCAATCCCTTCCATGTTTTTCTAAAACCAATCAGCTCATCCTTTCTTACAGCACAGTCAGTAGTATTCTATCACAATCATATACCACAACTTATTTAATCATTCCCCAGTTGATGGGCATGCCCTCAATTTCCAGCCCTTTGCTACCACAGAGAGTGAGAGATTAAAAAAAGAATCTATAATTATTTTAAGTAAAATTTAAGTTAAAAAAATTAAGTAAATTTCTCTGAAAATACTGTATTTTCAATCATTTTTCTTACCTCTTTAGAGTTTTTAATATAATTTTACTGAATGATATTTGTTAGGAGGTACTCCTAAGTAAATAGGAGAAGAATATCACATACCCCTGCTGTTTTTACGTCTTGTACCCCCATTTTGCTGTCACTAACACCCATCTTGGATTTGGGTAGGTTAGAAGTTCTTTCACTAGATTTTGTAGAAAGAGTCTTACAGGAAAATGTTTATTGGGCGACCGGTTATAAAACTGATAGAATAGTATTATCCTTAAGTATGGATGACTCTACATAACATAGATGCCTTCTCCTTTCAGAAATGAAAGATCATAGTTTACTTTTCCTTGGTTGCAATTCTTCTAAATCAGATGTTGGCACCCACAGTTTTCATAGGTGATCCATTCATCTTTTATTTGAGCAGACAGTTTTTCCATTTATTTTCACAACCCATTTTCACCTTTAACACTGCCTAGTTTTAAGATGAATGTCATCTTTTTTTTTTGACAGTGTTTGTTAGTAGAAATTATTTTTGTTTTAAAATTTGATTTGTAAGGTTAGTGTTTTTAGAATTTATAAAGGAGAGGTAATCAGAGTACAGCAGTAAAGTTGAAGATACAATATATCAGAATGCTTAACAAAGGAAAAAGATGGAATGTAAGTGTAAGATATTTCTATAGAAAGGATGAACAAAAAAAGACATACTTGTAGTTAACTTGAAGTAGCAAAATGAATTTCTTATGATTTTCCTTTGAGGTAAAGAAATCGTTGGTCTTTAAAAATAATCTCTTTATGTTCTTATTTGTTGAAAACTACAGTCTTTCAATCTCTGAGAAAAGCAAGACTCACTGTACCAATGTGCTACTGACTGAAATCTTGAATATGTTAAGGAGCTAATAGAGTTTTACTTTTTCCCTTTCCAGGGTCTTCAGGCCTTATGTATGAAACTTATGAAAAGCCATCTGAAGTAGTGGCGTCAGTTAATGTAAACTTTGATGCATTGACAAATTAGTGAAGATTTGCCAAATTAGTGAAGATTGGATAAATGATCTTTCATTTAACCTGCTTCACTGTAGCTCAGAAAGGAAATAACTTTGCTGTGCCATGGTAAAGGCCACAGATAATTAGGCGGGTAGAAATGTCTGAAAATCATGAGAAATGAGCTTTCCTGACATTCTCATACCACAAAACCAAACTAAGGAAAGGTTAATTTAGCCTTAAAATACATTTGTTATTAATACAGAAAAGTAATGTTCTAATGTGCACTCATGTCATGTGAAAATATTGAGTTATTTTAAAAATTGTAGTAGATTTCACATAGAAAGGATAATGTGCAGGGGATTTTTGTTGATTTTTATTTTTAATTTTTAAGATTTTTATGTTTCTGAATTTCATTAAAAAATTTAAATTTAAATTTCATTTAAAAATTTATTCTGAATTTAATGACCAGATATTTTCAAATGCAAAGTAGAATGAAAAATTATATGTGAAAATGTGAATGTCTATGCATAACTTTTAAAAAAGAAAGTATATAATAAATTTCAGTGTCTTCTGTCATAGCTGTCCTTCCTTCCTTCCTTCCATTTTTGCTATTCTAGGCATGAGGTAGAATCCTTAAGAGTTGTTTTATTTTGCATTTTTCTCATTGCTAGTGATTTGTAGACTTTTGTATATGTTTGATTGCTTTTTTGTTTTTTCCTACTAAGAACTACATTTTTACATAAAATGATTGTTATTTTGGAAATGGCTTGCTACTGTGTGCTTGAAGAACTTTATTAGCGAAACTTGTTGCAAAGATTTTTTCCCAACTCATTTTCCTTTGGATTTTTACTACATTTATTTTATTTGTGCAAAAGCTTTTCAGTTATACATAAGCAAAATTGTTCATTTTATTTCCTGTGCTACCACTTTGGTTCCTTATTTGGTCAAGATTAAAGTTGCAAATGGTAACAACTTCTTCCCTCCTTTTATTTATTTATGATGAGACCTTTTATATCTCAATCATGTATCTATTTAGAGCTTATCATGGTATGTAATGTTTCATATTGATGTAAATCTAATTTTTGTCAGCCTTTCTCATTTTCACAGCAGATGTTTTTTGTCAGATATTGAGTCCTTACCTCAATAGTTGAAGTCACTGAATTTATTGAACAATATAGTAATAAATTTGTTTCTTTCTGGATCTTGTGTACCTAATCTGCCCCACTAATCAGCTTGTCAATTTTTTTTAACAAGGACAAAATGATTATTTCTTTGTCATATAATTTTGAAATATACACTTGTAGGCTCCTTTCTTTCCTACCTTTCCCCCCTCATTACTCCTTTTGGATTCTTGTTTTTTTGTTTTTTCAAATGAATTTTGTTATTTCTTTCTAACTGTCTAAAGTAGCCTTTTGGAGGTGTGGTATGGTAGTATGCATATGAATTTAGTATTGTCATTTTTTATTATATTGACACTCACTATCCATAAGTATTTTATATCTGCAGTTATTTAAGTGTATTTTTGTATGATATTTCGTAAATTGTATTCACAAAATTTCTGTATGTCTCTATGTTCTGTATGTGTCTGTATATATACATATCTATCTATATATCTATATCTATATATCTATATCTTGTTTTTTCCTTTAAAGCTAGAAGATACATCATCATGGAACCAGAAGGAAACTTCTGACTGACAGATCAAAGAATTGCCAGGTTTAAATACATTTTAGAACAATCCCAATTCAGGATACCCGTGTCTCTCAGATTTATGATCTCCATATGTGTTTAAACATACTATGAGAAAGGAAGTTTTAGTTGAATAAGTCATAAATACAATAAGACAAGACAATTGAAATGGGAAATTATGATCTGAGGATATCTGTTTCCCCTGTATAGTATATGTACATAGGATACCAAGGTAAGAGAAGTCCCACTATTCAAAACAAAGTCCTTTAGTGGTTACAAACAGGAAGAATGCTCCTGATCAGCCTCATCTGTTCTTAAAGTTGCTGACTCAGGAAAAGGCATTTTTAGAGCAAAACCAAGCATGTCTGGTTTATTAGTTCAGCCTTTATTGGGGTTCAAATGATCTGAAATGATTATAATTTGTTAGATGAATTCCTAATTATTTAATACATTCTTCCATTATTATTATTATTTTTTTAAATTTTATTTTTTGCTTTTTGGAGGGCAGTTGGGGTTAAGTAACTTGCCCAAGGTCACCCGGCTAGTTTTTGTGTTAAGTGCCTGAGGCCATATTTGAACTCAGGTCCTCCTGACTCCAGGCTCGTGTTCTATTCACTGCGCCACCTAGCTGCCCCTCTTCAGTTATTTTGAATGGAAATTTTCTTCCCATTTTTACCTGCTATTTTTTTATTGGTTATGTATATAATGGCTGATATTTTAATGTAGGTTTATTTTTATATTTTGCTACTTTGCCAAAGTTAATGTTTTAGTTAACTTTTTTTAGCTTTATATGTAGGATTTTCTAAGTAGACCATCCATAATATGATGGAAAAAATGATAATTTTCTTTCCTTTTTGCCTATGCTTATTCAATTTCCTCTTCCTGTTTTATTGCTATAGCCATCATAACTGTATGTATATCAAGTAAAAATAGTGATAATGGACATCCTTGCTTTATTTTTAATCCATAGAAAAGGTATCTTGTGTTTTCTCCATTTTTTTTAAGGCTTACTTTTGGGATTAAGGGTATTGGGGAATAGAACAAGCATTTATTAAGTGCCTGCTATGTACCAGGCAGAGAGTTAAGGTCTTTAAAAATCTTACCTTTTTTTCATTCTCACAAAACTCCTAAAAGTAGGTGCTGTTTTACATGCAGAAAGCTGAGGCAGAAGTCACATGACTTGCCCAGGGTCACATATATAGGAAGTGTCTGAGTCCAGATTTAAACTCGAAGTGTTTCTGATGCTGTTCTGTTCACCTAGAAGCCTCTTGGTTATCTTTTTCACATTAAATAAATATCCATACCATCTCATCTTTGACAAATGATTGTTTCATCTTTCATCTTCCTTCTTGATTGGCTGCTACCCAATTTAAAAAAAAATAAATGTCTCCCTGTTCCTTAACACCGCCCCCCCCCCCAACTTGATCTACAAAGTATTGAATTTCTTCTACATTGTTCGAAACACAATTATCCTTCTGTACCCCTGTGGCTGCCAGCACAGGTTCTTAGATCTGCTTTTGTAAAGGAAAGCAACTCAAAATCAGTTAACTAGCTTACTTTAATCAAACAAACATATATTACCTAGTTCAGGGGAAAAAGGTCAGCACCCAGAACTTCAGAGTATACAGACAGAAGTTTCAAAACAGAAACAGACAGATCAAGCAGATAGGCTTCCAAACTGTCCCAACATTACATCAATACCAAATCACAGTTACCAGAGAGGGAAGCATCAACATCTGGGTTTTCAAAGCCAGGGGGGCTCTCAATGGCTTCCCACAGTCTCATCTGGTCAAATCACACAACACTTCTCAAAGTGAGCCCCAAAGCAAAGCCTCATATCAGGGATTATATAGCCTTCTCCTGGGTCAGAGAATGTAACCACCCTCTTGACCCACTGCCCAATCACACAGCATCAAGGTGTGGTCATTCCTGAAAACCAAACCTCCTACCACAGGCTCCATGTGACCACATTCAGCCTATTAGGGGGCAGAGTATATTTTCAAATTAAAGAAGGTTCTCAGAGTCAATTAAACCAATCAGAGGGCCCAGGGGCAGGGAAGATCTTCAAATCTGCATTTCCATTACAACCCCACGCCCAAAAGTGTGCCTGAAATGACCAGGGTCTGAAAGTCTAGAGGACTGCTTACCTTCTGAAGTTGAAACAGTAAATATAAACTTCTTACTCTCTTAAAACAACACCCACAGTGACGTTTTTTTAGATCACCTTTTAAGCAGGATTCAATACCATTAAACTTCTTGCATTCCTATATGGGAAGATGATACACGTAGCTCAAGAACTTTCTCATTAATAGGGCAGCTAAAAGGAATTTACAGAGACAAAAGGCATGGATTTGAGTCTTATGATCTTCACAAAAAATGAAGGGGTGGGAAAAAGGAATGCATTGTGGGAGAAGGGGGAAGGGAGATGTGGAAACAATTTTTTTTTTCATATAAAAGAGGTGTTCAAGTTATAGCTTTTACAGTGGAGTGGATAATGGGTGAGAGTGGTAAGCAATTCTTGAACTTCACTGTCATTTGAATTGGTTCAAAAAGGGGAGATGATTTTTTTTTTGTTTGTTTTTTGTTTTTTGCTTTTTGGAGGGCACTTAGCGTTAAATAACTTGCCCAAGGTCACCCGGCTAGTTTTTGTGTTAAGTGTCTGAGACCATATTTGAACTCAGGTCCTCCTGACTCCAGGGCCAGTGCTCCATCCACTGTACCACCTAGCTGCCCCAAGGGGAGATGATTTTGTGTGTGTGTGTGTGTGTGTGTGTGTGTGTGTGTGTGTGTGTGTGTGTGTAATATACACACATTCAGTTCTGTATAGAAATGTAATTTACCCAATAGGGATGGGGATAAGAGAAAGGGGGTGTTGGTGATAAAAGAGACGGTAGATTAAGGGAGTCTGTGGTTAGAAGCAAAAGACTTTTGAGGAGAGAAGAAATAGAAGAAAATGGAATAGAGGTGAAAATACCATTAGTAATCAGCTCTGAATAGGAATAGAATGAGCTGACCCATAAAAGAGAAACAGAAAATACAATGGATTAGAAACTAGAATCCAACAATATGTTGTTACAAGAGACAAACCTGAAACAGGAAAACATACACAGAATTAAAATAAGGGAATGAAGTAGATTTGAATGTGCTTCAGCTAACCTAAAGAAAGGTAGGAATAGCAATCACAATCTCAGACAAAACTAAAGCAAAGATAGACCTAATTAAAAGGGATGATCAGGGAAGCTATATTTTGCTTAAAGGTACTATTGAGATTTAGGGGTGCTGGGACACAACAGGTCCTGCCCAAATGAATTAAACCCAAGCTTTCTTTTAGCCAAAGAAAAATAAAGTTTATTTAAAATCTTCCATATTGGGTAGACTCTTAAGGAATCTGAGCATTTGTAGCACTAATGCCAGCAGGTCAGATTGAATCTGAGCACCTTCATGAAGACATGAATCTTATATACAGAAATACGGTGGGAGGTATCTAGGGGGTGGCCCAGTAGTCTGGGGTGACTGAAGGAGAGATCTAGGTAGGATTTTGATGGGAGTGGCCAGTAGTCTAAGGAGGATCAATTTTTTTCCCCCAAATGCTTTTTTCACTTCTGGTTTACATTATTCATTTCCACCAGATTTTGAGTTACAAATTTTTCCCCTACCCACCACCCCAAAATAGTGGTCCCACAGGATATCCCCTCCTCCAATTTGCTCTCTCCCATATCTTCTCCCATACCCCCTTCCACTTTTCCAGTAGGGCATGGTAGATCTCAGTGCCCCAATGCCTATATATCTTATTTCCCAATTACATGTAAAATAGTATTAATAATAGTATTCATATATTTTTAAACATTTGAATTTAAAACTTTGAATTCAAGATTCATTTTCTTCCTCCCTTGGTGACAAGCAATTCAGTATATGTTGTACATTTGTAACTATGCAAAACATTACCATAGTAGATATATTGTAAAAGACTGACTATATTCCCCTCCCTCCTATCCCACCTCCCACTTGTTCTGTTCTTTACTTTGATCCTATCCCTTTTCAAAAGTAGGTGCTTCCAATTTCCCTCCCCACCCCAACCTGCCCTCCCTTGCATCATCCCCCCTTTCATCCCCTTCCCCCCTACTCTTCTGTAGGGTGAGATATCCCATTTAGTATGTATGTCATTCTCTCCCTGAGCCAAATTCAGTGAGAATAAGGTTTTGCCTTTTTGCCTTCCTGTTCTTCCCCTGCATTGCAACCATTTTCCCTTGCCTCTTCTATATGAGATAGGGGAGACAAGTAAATGTGCATGTATGTATAGATGTCTACATGTCTTTATGCATATAGATATAGACTAAATGAATATAGAATAATTGTAAATAATAAAGACCTAGAAACAAGACTTGGCAGTTAGTTGTGTATGTGAGAGTGAGGTAGATTGAGAAGTTGGTGATAATGCCCAGATTATCCTGGTGATTCTTTTGACAGAAATAGTGAAGATTGGATGAAGATTCTGTTTTGATGGATTGATGATAAATTCTGTTTTTGGCATGTTAAGTTTGAAATGTCTCTGGGACTACTGAAACATGGATAGTTCATTATGTGGAACAGAAACTCCTGGGAGAGTCTGCATTTCAGAGTCAGCTTCATAGAACTGATAATTAGACCCTTGGAAGACTTGAAGTTCTTAAGAGAGAACAGAGAAGTAAAGTGATTTTTTTTTTTTGAGAGTCACATAGATGTTATTTATTTGAGGTATGTCTTGATTTTAGTTTTTCTTGACTCCTAGGTCAATTTTCTATGACCATGCCATGTTGCATCTTTTTATAATGATTACCTCATTTAATATGAATGTCAGTTTTGGTATTTGCTACTTTTTGACGTTGTTGAACTAGTTAAGCTTCATTGTCCTTCTCTGTAAAACAAAGGGTTTTGATTTGATGTTTTATCTCTAGGGTATATTCAAGCCCTATCAATAATTAACTCATTCAATCTATAAATATTTATTCAGCACCTACCATGTGTCAGGTACTGTGCTAAGCCACTAAATCTTAACATCCCATTTTGACATAATTGTTATTTGTATTTCACATAGGAAAAAAAAGGAAGTCATCTAGTACCATTCTCTAAAAATTCCTGTAGCTAGAAATAGATCTACAATTATTCTAAAATTGATTAATCTTGGAGGGAATAGCTTATGACTATTAGTTTCAAGAGTCTTATAAAATCCATCTAGTTTAAAAATGGTCCCTATAATAATACTCTCATTTATTATTGTAGAATCATAGTTTCAGTCGTGCCTTTTAAATAGAATTCTGTCATTAGAATGTGTAACTCTTAAGGTCTGATTGGATTGGAGTTAGGAGATTGCATCACCCGAAATAGAATGAAATAATTATTTTTACATAATTTGATTGAATAATTTTGATCTCTAATAAATGTTTACTTAGATCTGAGGTTTATCACTAGAATAGTAGTACTTGACCTTTTCCCAAATCATTGGCATTTTTAGTTTTTGATTTTAAGTTACTGATTGATCAGGCAGTTAAAGACATTCTGGAATTAAATTATGTGGTCTGACACTTTCAGATAACTTTCCTTAGGCTGGACTTCATTAACTAACTATTCCATCTGTAAATGTCTTTTTAGCTGAGGCATTATTCGTTCATTTGTTAATTTATTTTTATAGAATATTTTTTCCCCAATTACATGTTAAAACCATTTTTTTAACGCTGAAAATAAGTTTTGGGTTCTAAATTTCTATCCCTTCCTCCCTTTGCCTTTCCCTGATATGATAAGCAGTGTAATATAGGTTATACCTTTCTGAGGCATTATTTAAAGTACATTATTTTAAAAGTATGTTATTTAAAGTACTAATCTTGTCCTAAGAAAAACTTTAAAAACTTTCATTATGTTTGTTATGGAAATTTATAATTTTACACCAGCTGGTCTAGCAAAATAGTTATCATTGACCTTTTCAGTAACTTGAAAATTGCTATAAATTTAATGTCTTCATCTAGTATTATGGTTTATAGTAGTGGTCAAGTCCGAGCTGAAGAAATTGTCTTTCCTGTCATTTTATAGAAGTGCTCACACTCAGATTTTCCAGTTTAGTATAAGAAAATTGTAAATCCAAAATTGTTTTAAAAATTTCTAACCACTTGCCTTCAAGTGTTTTTTTCCATTATAGATCATAGAGTCATAATAAAACATCTTGAGATTGCTGCTTCTCCTCACTCAGCATTCTTTTTCCTCACATGCTAGATTGGGGTTGTTAGTTCTTCCTTTGCTCATTTTCATGAATTTAGGCTGTATTTTTTTGGGGGAATACTTTCCATTTGTAAATTTTTCTTCAGTTCTAATGAATTATTTTTGTCAGTGCCAAGGATAAGCCAGATTTTTAGTTCAATGAAGATGAAGACCGCCTTTGTTATCTTTGTGATCCAGTAGTAAGCGTACTGTGTTTTAAACATTAAATTCTTATTTGATTCTGGGATGAAACTGTAAGAATTGATGTTTATTGTGGTGACAATTCAATGTCTGTAGAATTTAAGACCCTGTATATACTATGGGCAAAAATCAAATTTGGGAATTCTGGGTGAGGGGAGAGGGGTAGAAGGTAAAATGTGTTTCTAGATATGGCAGGCTGCTGATGTCATAAATGACTTTAAACTGGTTTTCATAAATTGTGTGCCAAGCTTGGAATCATGAACACTGTGCACTAAAATTGGATTAACAGTAACTGAATCTCAGAATTGTAAAGGATCCCATAGTTCACCTAGTCCAGTTTAAATAAGAATCCCCTCTATAGTATCTCCAGCAAGTTGTCATCCAACTTGTATATGAAGTGGGGGGAAACTAACTCTTCTTAAGCATGCTCATATTTTTTGACAATTGCTAAAATAATTCTTATAAATAATTTCCATTTCTAGATATTTGATTGTAACTTTTACCCACTGGTCCTCTGCTCACAGGGATCCATCAGAACAAATTTAAAACCTTCTTTATGTACTTTTTTTTTTAACCTTTTTTGTACCTTCATGGCACCCTTTTCCTTCTCTTCAGTTCTCTAAAGGTCTTCTTGAGGTTAAACATTCCTAGCTCTGTGAACTGATCCTTGTATTGCATAGTCTTCATTCCTTTCACCATTCTGTTTTCTCTTCTTTGGACATCCTGCTATTGATCAGTATAATTGTAAACAATTGCTTTAAAATTCTGCTTAATCTCTACTAATAATGATCTTTTAACTTGTCCCTACCATTTTGAATCAGTCAACCACCAACTAAGGAACATCCCTTAGTCACTGAGGCCCTTACATAATAATAATCTTTGGTCAATCATGATCAATTTGTGTACATGGATTCTGAATTATTATTCTGTCAATAATGTGAACATCAGTTATACATTTCCTCGATTTAATGTTTAAATTTTGTATTTATTAGTTTATTGACATGTTTCATTTCTCCTTTGTTTCTAGGGTGTGGATGAATGGAACATAGCTCACCTGAACACCATATTGGATGTTGTTGGAGAAGAGTGTGGTATTTCTATTGAGGGTGTAAATACCCCATATCTCTATTTTGGCATGTGGAAAACTACATTTGCATGGCACACTGAAGACATGGACCTGTATAGCATTAATTATCTTCACTTTGGAGAGCCCAAATCTTGGCAAGTTACATAATTATTCATTATAATGATAATGATTCGGATGATGATGATGATGCCTTGTATTAATATAGTGCTTTAAGGTTTGCAAAATGCTTTACATATGTTAACTCGTTTAACTGATTGAGTATGAGTCTTGTATGAGTCTGAGGCATGATTCCAAGCTCAGATCTTCCTAAGTCAAAGAATTAACAAGTGTGAATAAGTGTGTGTGTGTGTGTGTGTAAAATCAAAATAATGCATATATTTTTCTT
This sequence comes from Gymnobelideus leadbeateri, assembly GCA_011680675.1. NCBI lineage: Eukaryota > Metazoa > Chordata > Mammalia > Diprotodontia > Petauridae > Gymnobelideus > Gymnobelideus leadbeateri. The sequence goes on from WOXC01012300.1 coordinate 277,507, forward strand.
TATTTTTATGAGTTTAGTAGTATGTATTTTCACATTTGTGTTCATTGTGAACAAGTTTTTATTATAGTTCACATTGTAAACCTTCACATGTACACTTTTAGGGAAAATTGAACACATCATAAAGACATAATGACTAGGAAACTGAAAGCTTATGTTAATTAAATTATTCTTTGTATTGTCAAAGTAGACTGGTTTAATAGAGTGCTGGACTCAGTCAGTAGATGAGGATTCAAATTCTAGTTTTCATTCTGATATTTATCAGTTTTGTGACATTAAGTATGTAAATCTCAGAGCTTCAGTTTTTTTCACTTGTGAAATTGATATGTTTGTATTTGTGTTACACACCTTGCAGTGTTTGGAAGAAAGCACTTTGCGTGTTTTAGGTCACAGATTATTTATGTTGTAATCACAGTGCCTGTTTAGAAGTATACCCAACTCTCTGTTTTACCCTGTTTTCTGGAAATTAGTAGAATAAATAGAATTCCTAAAATTGGAAGGGGTCTAATATATTATCTCTCAAGCTAAAAGAGTTTGGCCTAAGGTCTGTGGAAGTAAGGCATCATGAGAATACATTAATGAATTCAGCAGGCTTGGGGGAGAGATGCCGAATGAATTTGTAGTTCTGTTAGCACTGTTTAATGAGGTGGTGTTTGAAATAAAGCTTAACTTTTAGAAATTTTTTTGATTCTCAATTCACTTTGCTTAAAGGATCACTCTCATTTTTCTCAGCATTGATTCAGGAATTTCATTTAGCATCTTGCTACTTGCAGACTACATTTTATTTTGCATTAGCTACAAGAATGCCAACAAACATTTACTATCTTTTATTATCATTTATAATCAGCCAATTAAATGATGGAAGACGTTTTGTTAGCATGATGATTATTATATGCTAATACAGTTTTCAAGAATTCATTCACATGTAGAATAATACATAGATAAAAAATCATATATGAAAATAACTTGATAGTCCAGAAAATCATGTTTCTGATGTTTGCAAACATAATGAAGTTCTGTTCTTGCACAAGCCACATATCTTTTTTTTTAAATAAAATTTAAAATAAAATTTAGTTTTTCTGTCACCCCCATTTCCCTCACATATTCCCTTTTAATGAGTCGTTACTTGTAGTAAAGAATAAAAAGAGAAAAAAAGGTCAGCAAAACTAAGCAACATATTAAAGAAGTCTGACTTCATATGGAGTGTTCTATACTCAGAGTGCCCTGTTTCTGTAAAGAAGAGGGGAAATGTCTTCTCATATCTTTTGTTTGGGGCCAACCTTGGTTCTCATTTTATGGCATTTGGTTTTGATTGTTTTATTGTTTTTTCCACTTACATGGACTTATTTTAACAACAAATGGTGCCATTTTTTGCTTCTTTAAATGTTTTTAATATTTAATATGTCCTTTTTTGCTGCAATCAGTTGCCATTTTCTATGTCGTTTTAAGGTAGTGTTTGTTTCTCTTTGTATTAATCCTTTTAATTCTTCCTATGCTTCTACATTCATAATGTTCATAATTTTTTTCTTCTGTAAATTTATTTTTAAAAAATTCTGAATTTGCCAAATACTAGATAAAATATTCATTTATATATACATAGTAGAACAGAAAAAGGATTTTACATGAAACTTTAGTTCTCATATAAAGTTTCTTTTTAAAAAAATAGATAAGATGAATTCAGTATGTAATATTTAAAAATGGTTCTATCTAATTGAAATTTTCCTGTACTTATTTTTCCTATTCTTTTTTTCATTTTTTAAAAAGCTGTTTAGTGCCCCTCCCTGCCTTTTGTCTTTCTTTTTGCCTTTCTGTCCTATCCTTATATCCCCTCTTCCACCTTGATTGAAATATAAAAAGAAAAACAAAGCCCATATAGCAAGTATGTGTAAAGCAAGCAAAACAAATTTGCACCTTGACTGTATCTGAAGATGTATCTTATTCTGTATCTTGAGTCAGACACCTTTTTGTTAGTAGATATGTATGAGTCATCATTGTTTTGGAATTCTTGTTAGTCCTTGCACTGAGTAGAATTGCTAAGTCATTCAAAGTTGTTTTTCATTATAATGTTACTGTGCAAACTGTTCTTTCTGTTTACTACTCTCTGGATAAGTTCATACAGATTTCCTCAGGTTTCTCTGAAAACATCCCTTTTACCACTAATTGCTATGATGCGGTAATTCCGTTGCGTTTATATGCCACAGTTTGTGCAGCCATTGGCTATTGTTGGATACTCCATTTGTTTCCAGTTCTTTGCTATAACAGAAAGAGATGATGTAAATATTTTTATAGACGTAGGAACTTTTCCTCTTTGTTTGATCTCTCATTGGTATTGTTGGAAACAGTACGTATAGCCTAGTGACGTTTTGGGCACGATTCCAGATTATTTTTCAGAAGTGCTAAACCAGTTCACAACCCTATCAACAACAGTGCATCAATATGCCTTTTTTCTTGCATTGTCTCCAACAGTTCCTTTTTTATCATCTCCCAATCTGATGGGTGTAAGGTGGTAGCTCAGAATTGTTTCAGGTTGCATTTATTTCACTAATTATTAGTGATTTGGAGCATTTAAAAATATCATTGTCTATATAGCTTGGGTTTTTTCCTTTGATATTTTGCTTATTGGGGGATATTTATCATTTCTCATAGCAAAATAATACTCCATTACAATCATGTTCTACAATGTGTTTAGCTCCTTCTCACTAGATGGATATCTACTTTGTTTCTATTTCTTTAATACTACAAAAGTTCTGCTAAAAATATCTCAGTATGTGTGGGGTCTTTTTAATCATTAACCCCCTTGAGGAATATATCTAACAGTGAAATATCTGGGTCAGAAGCTATGAATAGTTAAATTGCTTCTTTCACATAATTACAAATAGTTTTCCATAATAGTTAGAATAATTCAAAGCTCTACCAGTAGTTTCTCACTATACCTGTCTTCCTGCAACTTTTCTACTTTTCTGCCTGTGAGCTGAAATCTCAGAAATGTTTTATTTGCATTTCTCTTATTGTTAATGACTTGGAAGAGTATTTCAAATTCTTGTTAATAGTTCACCATTTTTCTTAGTTAATGGTTCTTTACTACTAACAAACTAGTAAATTAGCTAGGTAGTTCTGGGCCTCTAGTCAGGAAAACCTGTATTCAGATCCCACTGATGCTGGTGAGCTGTATGACCCTGGGTAAGTCACTTAACCTCTGCCTCATTTTCTTCCCCTGTAAAATAGGGATAATAGCAACTTCCTTCACAGCTTGCTGTGAACATCAAAATATATAAATGACTTTGCAAACCTTAAGGTGTTATTAAGTGCTGTCTCTAAACTATTTAGATCCAAAGCTTAATTCTTATTATTGTCTTTTGTTAATGTTGATATTTGTTTCATTAATATATCAAAGGCTGTTTTGTTTAAAAGATCATAAAATTAATAAATAGCAAAAGGATTAATATAATAAAAGAATTCTGATTAAAGAGCAAAAATTTTAGAAGATAAAAGATGAATTACATTTGTATAGTGATTGGCCAATTAGGGTAAAAATAAAATAATTAAATTTATTAACCCTTCATTGGACCTCATAACTTTTTACATCTTTAAAAAAACCTTTCATATGCAACATGTCCCTTTTTACTGCATTACTTGTTTAAAGTGATTTGGTTTTGAGATTGCAGGATTATGATACATTCTTTAATTTATTATGAAACTCCACTTTTATCATAATGATTATTGCATGTGTCATTGACAGTACATCTTTTTAAGTTTAGCCCTGCTATAGCCTGTGAATTTTTAATGGCACTTAAATCAGCTGGATTCTTGGGACTTTGAAGCACTTTGATCTCTGTCCTGAATAAATTTGTTAACTATTTATGAAGTGTGGTATAGAAGTAGTCCTGTGACACTATCCTAATTCCATTTGTCAATTTCTGTGGTTGTGGAACAACTTTATTTTTCATCATTAATATATTTATCATAGTTAATCATTTCCTTAATGGTGAAAAATTTCAAGGCCCATTGGAAATAAGGAAAATTCCCACAATGTTGCTTTGTACTCTCCTAAAGATACTTCAGTCATATAGGCTTGTCTGGATTTCTGCTAGATGGTTTGTTATATATATAGTCTTGCATCAAAATGTGACTTTCACAAGTGTTATTACCTTTTTCCAGTGTTCAGTACTCCTGTCTTTGTTTTGTATTCTTGATGAGAAATGTTTTTCCTTCGTAGCAATAATTAGTAGCTATTTGTGATTTTTTAAAAACAACTGGTCCTTTTGCTGTTCTTCCAAATTAAAAAACCTGTACTGTGTTGTAGAAAAATAAGTAATGGTCCCTCCAGCTGATAGATTCCATTGAAAATGTTTGCTACTTTTCTGAGGTTTAATTTGGCTGTTTCTTAGAAATAATAGTTCATCAATTGTTGGTGTTTATTTTGTTTTTTGACTGCATTTTTTTTTTTTGGTAAGTAGGTTTGATCATGGTTCATTGTAGGTTTGAATAGTCCTTAAAATGCTTGACTTCCTCCTAGCCATTGCAATTTCTCTAACAATAGTTGAACTATAATTTTTTAAGAGTTTAAATTTTTATACATTTCCATAGAACAATAACCGTTTTTGCAAATCACAAGTGCAATGAAAGATATGGTATATAGTATGAAATCCACCAATATAACTAAGAGTAGGTAAATCAGCTCAATCTGATTTCATTTTACCAGAGTGAGACATTCTCAGTTAGCCTGGTTTCAGTAGAAGCACATACATACATACATACATACTATGTGTGATTATTGCTGTTCATGAAATGAAACCATTTACAAATTATTACTTGTCTCTAAAAATGTGTGCTTCATTGTACCAGTGTATTTTTTGTAGCATTTAAGAAATTTCTTTTGAGAAACTGATGCTGGTCTTTAAAGTGTTCTAGAACTTTTTAATGTTTTATTTAAGGAAATGATAATATGAACTACATATAAGAAGTTTACTGTTATATAATTTCCGATGATAGTATGTTGAAAATGACAGAACTTATTTTACTTTGGTTATATATGTAAGAGTAGGACTCAACTGTATAAATTTAATTATCCCATCCTATTTAAGGTGATTTTCTTAAAGACCTGAAACCATGTCTCACCTAATCAACCAATCAATCAAAGATTTTACCCTCAATGGGAAAAAGTCTTTTATCAACTTATCAACTTTAATTGTATTGAATATGAAACATTTTTGGATTTTCTGAGGCCACTTGGTAAATTGTCTATAGAATGTTAGCCACTTTTGGCTTGAGATTGCAGTGAGCACAAACCAGGAGAGAGTATTCCAGCAAAACTCATCAGCAGAATCCCATGTGGTAAGGGTAGAGCATTTTACTTTTTGTCTTGGCCTAGTGTACCTTCTTTCTTCCTTCCTTCCCCAGAGGAGAACCAGTTAGCTTTGAAGGGGCGGGCTGGAGGTTTTTAGAATTCCCATCTTCCTCTCAGCATGCTAACATTACCCTCTTGAGGCAGCAGTGGCTGATAGCTGTGTCTATATAGGACCTGAGAACAAACTGGATGTAATATGGGAAGAGGGAGATTCATGACTCCAAATTGTTGTTGTTGTTGAGTTGTGTCCAACTCTTTATCATCCCATTTAGAGTTTTCTTGGCAAAGATACTGGAGTACTTTGCCATTTTCTTCTCCAGCTCATTTTACAGAAGAGAAAACTGAGGCAGACAATGCCCAGGGTCACACAGCTAGTAAGTAAGTATCTGAGGCCAGATTTGAACTCAGGAGGATGAGAAGTGAAAAACAGATGTCTCCTTGATAATGTTAATATCTTCCAAGATCGTAAAGGTAAATTTGACAGAGATCCTTTGGCTAGTTGTGTTTTCTTATGATCTGAGGAGAAGACAGAAATGGAAGGGAAAGGGAATTATAGTAGAGAACAAAGAAGGAAGAAGATAAGGGGGAAATCATTATCACCTAATTGAAGTACATAAAATGACCAATATTCAAACTTGGATGGAGGAATGGGGGGAATGAACATCCCATGAACTTCATGTTCATCTGAACTATACAAGGAAAAATTGAACAAAGTTACACACTATCATACTCACAATGCCAACACACATAAATATTCCAGTAAAGGAATACTTTAATCTCAGTGGGAGAATAAGAGAGGACAAGGAAATCAGAGGGAGAATGAGGGACTTTTAAGAGAAAATCAGAATAGGAAGGGAAACACAAAACAAAATAAATTCCATTGTTAGACAGGGGAAGGGAGATTATGCCCATATGGCAAGGTGGAGAAGAAAGGTAACGAAGCTTCATTTATAGATCATGAATGTTAGGCAAACTCTGTTTTAGACCCTCATTTTTATTTGTAGAGAGGAAAATGGATATAGTACAAGAGAAAAGGCTGGAGGTAAATACAAAATTAATAACAAAAATAGTGAACATGAATGGGATGATTTCATCCACAAAATGTAAGGCAGTAAGCACAATGAATTTTAAAGCAGAATCAAACAATATATTCCTTACAAGGAACATACTTGATATGTAAATATTCAAATAATCTAAATTAAGTTAAAATGCAGAGATGGAATAAAATGCCATGCTTCTTTTGAACTCAAGAAACAGGGGCGAACAATCTTGATTTCAGGTAAGGCTACAGCATACATAGACATAAATTAATATGTAGCAAAATTGTATTATGCTTAAATGCTTATGACCTTGATAGTCAGTTGATATCAGGACTCAATAAACCCAAAACAGCATAGTACCTACATGCCTTAAAGACAAAGATAATTGAATTTTAGGGAAAAATAGGTAGTAAAACTCTAGTAAAGAAGATCTCAATGTTTTACTTTTATACATAGGCAATTTTAACTGATGGAAAAAAAGAAGACATTAAGGGCCTAAAGAGAATGATTAAAAATTTAGAATGGATAGATTGCTGGTAGTTACTGAAGATGATTTGGAAGGAATTAATATATTTCTTCACTTTGAATGGAAACGTTAAAAAACTTGACTCTGTATTGGAGTATAAAAATCTTATCAAAGCTTGTTAAGGCATTCTTCTCCTCATTGCCTTTCTGAGCGAGCCTCTTTTGCCATTTGAGTTAGTCTATTTTTTAAGGTGTTATTTTCCTCAGTCAGGCTGTTGACTGTCATTTCATACTTTTCTTGCATCTTTTTCATTTCTCTTCCCAAATTTTCCCCCACTTCTCTTATCTGCTTCTTAAGGTCCTCTATGGCCTGTAGCCAGCTCGTATTTTCATTTGGGGCTTTTGGTGCAGGAGTTCTGACCTCACAGTCCTCCTCCTGTTCCATGCTTTGATCCTCTTTGCCCCCAAATTAGGAGTCTAAAGTTGCATTTTTCTGTTTATTTTGTTTCCTTTGCCTAGGCATATTGCCACTTAGTTACTTGATTTTGGGGCTTGTTGCCACAGTAGGACTCTGCCACCAGACAGGAGAGCTTCTGTCCCAAATGTGGGGTCTTCACAGCTTCCGGAGGTTGGGTGGCCTCTGTAAAGCCTCCACATGCTCTGGCAAGTTGGATACCCACCCAGGCCTACCCCCAAGACCACAATCCAGATCCAGGCAGTTTAAAGCAAGAGCGATTAACCCCCAGACTGATTGCTGGATCTCCCTACAGTTCGCAGATCAGGAGCTAGAGCCACTACTGAAGCTGCAAAATGGCCTCTGTGCTGCCTTTCCTCAGCAGCTTTTCGCCCCCAGGGGAGGAAGCTGATGCATTCCCCAAATACTGGTCCCAAAGTCCATAGGGCACTAACCTCTCACTTTGTCCTAGGCATGTTTGTGTTGATAATTCTGGAATCGCCACAGCTGCTGGTGTTCTGGGGTCCCTCTGGCTGGCTGCTGGCCCAGGCGCCCTGGGACTAACAACACGGCTCACATGGGCCTGGGCTCGGCTCCCAGAGTGCTGCACTGGCCGCTCCCTGCAGGGCTGCTGGGCTGCCCTCAGCAGGAGGTTAGCTTCTCTGTGTTGTTCTGTGGGTGCTGGGGCTCCACAATATTTTTTAAGGACAAACATATGAAGGAATGGATTGAGTTTTAACAAGCTTATGATAGGCTGACTATAAACATGAAGAGAATAGTCTGGCATTCCCTTTGAAGTTCTTTCAATGAAGTTTGGCATGAGCAAACAGCCTGCTAAACTGGGATATATATTTGATAGCAAGTATGAAGTTCCTTTCCTTTCGGGTTGTGGCTGATATTGCCAATGTTGGCTCACGGAGAGCTACCTTGAAAAACTTTGAAGAAACAATCAAATAGACCCTTTCTAGATATGGAAATAGATAGAAATAACCAGTGCACGTGTTTGCAAACAAAAGGATTACCTGTAGCAGAGTGATTTTGTTTTGGTATAGAAATCAGTAAAAAATGAAATTAAGGTACTAACTATTTACTTTCTTTCTTTGTAAAAAGTATTATATAAATGATACATAACATTATAATATTGTAAGATATACCTTATTGTATTGGAGTTGGCAGTGTATGTTTTAGAGAGGCAGTGTCATGTGCAGATTCTTAAGCTGAGGTTCATGGGTTGGGGAAGACAAGGTCCATGCATTTGGAAGGGGGGAAAACTATATTTTTACTAACCTCTAAATAAAATTTAGCATTTCTGTAAATTATGAATTTAGATAACAAAATGTTGTTATGAAAATGGTCCTTTAGGTTTTATCAGATTGCCAAAGGTTCCATGACAGGAAAAAAAAAGGTTAAGTACACCTGGAGTGAATTAAGAGCTGGCCTGGAAGCCAGAAATATCTGAGTACAAGGTCAGTGTTCCATTCACAAGCTGGTCACCAAAACTCTTAGTGCCCCAAGCCAGTTCCTTGAGCAGGTGTTCTTAATCTATTGTTTTTTAAAAAAATTCACAGACCATGTGGGCAGTCTGGTTAACTTATAGACCTTTTCTCAAAATATTGTTTTTAAATGCATTAAAAAATACATGATTACAAAGGAAATCAATTATATTGAATTAGTTATAAAACTATTTAAAAAAACAATAGACTCCAAGTTAAGACGTACAATTGAATTTACTTTTGTTAGCTAATTTTAGTGAGTCTAGTTAAGTTTTGTAGTATATTATCAGGAGCATTAAATGTGCACCTGAAGTTTAATAACATTAAGAGTTAAAATTAATTGGGAGTTTTAACTGTAATAGAGTACTCAGCTGAAGGAGACTGCTTATACTGAAAGGTTCCAGCAGTACAGTTTCTCAGTCTAGTGTACACTGACTGGAATCTGTCTTGACACCCAAGGATACAAAGGGATTCCAGCTGGGGGTGCAAACAAAAAATTCTGTCAGCTCGGGGTGGGCTTTGTCCTTCACATCCTTTTCTCTCCAGATCTTATGATCTTATATGTATTTTTGTCTATAAATATGAACTAATAAATATAGCAATTCTTAGTCTTAGAAAAACTGAAATTAAGTAGCATGTAGAGATTGGGAAATGAGAATTTTTGTTTGTTCTTAAAACTTCCTTAAACATGAAAGTGTTTTATTATTTTCATCGTATAAGGAAAGTGTTTTTTATACATTTGCTAAATACAAAATGAAAGACTTTAAAGTATATTATTTTTAAAAACTGGTAAAATTGTGTATTTATATTTTACAAGAGTGTTAAATGAATGTAATTAAGATTTTAAAAGAAATTTATTAATATGCATAAAAAGCGTTTTGTTTCTAAGAATGGTAAGCATCGTTCACAATTTTTCAATAATTTCAATTTCAGTAATTTTCAGCCAAATATAATTTAATAGGAAAATGTTTGCTTGTACAATTTAATTTTGTTTTCTCATACGTGACAAAGCATAAAAAAGATTCTTTTTAAGTCTTTTAATTGGAACATATTAATTTCAGATTCTAGTCTTATAGTACAGTATAAAGCCATAAATTATATTCAGCTAAGTAATCCTTTTAAAATTATTAATGAAATTGAGTTTTCTTTGAAACAAAGGAAAATCCCTCTTTAATGTATCTCAAGCCTTTTAACTAACTTGAATTGGTTATTTGAAATTTGCTTTCTGGTTATTACTATGTATTTTATTCTTTAGATCACAGTCTTAAATTATAACTTTTAAAAATCTGCTTATACAATTTTAGGTATGCTATACCTCCAGAGCATGGAAAGCGACTTGAACGGCTAGCTCAAGGTAAAATTATTTTCAACATTTCTTGTCTAAACAGTTGTAAGAAATTCCTAATTTTTCTTTCACAGTTTGTAACTAAGTATAGATCGCCAGTTTATTTATCATGGTTTAATTATTTTAAAAACATTGGCTTTTTAAATGCTTCTCTTAATATGTGTCCTTGTAATGGATGCATTAAAAAAATGTCTAGCTTACACATTTATCTTATTCATTGAAGGGTCCCTTGTCATCTTTCCACCTAGTGGATCATATGACTTCAATTTTCTGATTTAGAGGTGTTGCAATCATTATTTTCCCTTTCATTTAGGAACTTCTACTTTTCCATACCTTTAGAATCTCATTGCATCGAATGTAGTTCAGGATAAATGTACAGTCATATTTAAAGATGAATTAAAATAGACAAATTATAAACTTCTGATTATTGATGGAATCTAGTACTAATTACATGTTCTTTTGATAATATCTGTGATGACTTCACATAGGGTTCTTGAAATGGTCTTTTTTTCTGAAGCAGTGTTTTGAGAGAGTAGAGTTCAGTATTGTCTTAAGGAGACATGATACATTTCTATATTACCAGTATTTCAGAAAATAACAAGTTTTATGAAGATGCTTTATTTAAGCATAATTCATATACACCTGTTTTGGTATTTTAAATCTAATAGAAATACATGGTAAGATTAGAAAAAAAGCATATTTTTATCATAAATATCAAGAACAGGTTTACTTCAATGAACAAGAAATAAAATTTGACATTCACTCTCTCAGAAGTGATAGGAATTTCCCTAAATAACCTATCATATATTCAGAGACAAATATGGAGAAAAAAATTGGAGGCAGAAAACATTTTTAAAGGCAAAGATAACACTTAAAAAAAAGTCATTATGAAGATAATTATTTTGTCTATTTGAAGAGCTTAATCATATTATACTGTATATATTTGTTATGTTACAGCATTTTCTAACCCGTTGGCCATGGAATTATTTCAAGAAATTAATGAATTAATATGTGTACCAGTATTATCTTGTTATTTATTTAATATCAATAAATCATACAGTGTGATTTCTAAAATAAACAAGCACAATGTCCCTTCTGTGAATGGAATGATTTGCACATATAATAGTATATTGCAAGTAAAAATGTATGTTACTGTGATAAATAAAATACAGATTCATTTGAAAGCATTCCAGATTTCATAGTCACTTTTTCCCATTATATATTTTCTTACTGGATATTAAATTTCTACTAATATCATGTGAAGGGATGGGGGCAGGGAAGATACACAAAAGTTTTTCACGTTGAAAAGTATTTGAAGCCAAATACTTAATGTTGTTTTTAAAAAATTCATATATTTATTTGCTTTCTACCAAGGCGCCATGGTAGGTTTTGGAAGTTGGGGTGGGGTGGTTTTCAATCATCAGTAAGACAAAGGATTGAAAATTTCCTCCAAATTTATTATAGAATTTACCTCCAAGGGAGCTATTACTATTATTATTATTATTTTGAGGCAATCAGGGTTAAGTGACTTGCCCAGAGTCAGTCACACAACAAGTAAGTGTTTTGAGACCTGATTTGAACCCAGTTCTTCTTGACTCCATTCACTGCACCACTTTGCTGCCCTTAGAGCTATTATTTTATTGAGGCTGGAAGTTTTAAAAATGGATGTCAAAACTAAGACCCAACCAACAGTGGCTTATTTGAATATTTCTTCACATCTTTCTTTGTTGTTGGAGAAGAGTTTTCTCACTATGATTACCATTTTAAAGTCAGAAATTGTTTATTTTTATTTCTTTTCCTAAAGTTTTGATTTAAGAAGTTTAATATTTTTCTTTGTATGTGCTTTTGTGCTATTTTGCTATTGTCTTGTCCCAATTCATTCACTGTATACTACTTTTCAGGCAGCTACGTACCTTCTTACCATGGGTACAGGCAAATTGCATTGCTTGGTATTTTGATTTTCCTGTATTCTCTTCAATCCTAGTGGTATTAAAGCAAACCCGACTATTAATAGAAGCCTTAAATATCTGTATAAAGGAACCCTATTGGATTTCCATGTTATTAGGTCACTCCTTTGCTATCTTTAGAAATGTGTAAGATGTGATATGATATCGTCCTTTTTTCCATAAATTCTTGAAGCATTTTACAAAATTTAAAATGTTACGTAATTATCTCTTAGTTTTTTCCCCCTCTGCACTGGTTTTGGTACAAGAAGACCCAAACAAAAGAAAAAATGAAAGAAAAAAGGTGAAAGCTTGCAAATAACATTAGTTCTTTCTCTGGAGCCTGATAGAATACTTCATCATTGGTTCTTTGGGATTATCTTGTATCATTGTATTGCTGAGAATAGCTAAGTTATTCACAGTTCATCATTGTACAGTATTGTTGTTACCGTTATGTAGTGTTCTCCTGGTTTTATTTACTTCACTGTGCATCAGTTCATGTAAGTCTTTCCAGGTTTTTCTGAAATCATTCTGCTTTGTCATTTCTTATATAGCACAATAATATTCTATTACTATCCTGTACCACAGCTTGTTTAGCCATTCCTTAGTTGATGGGCACCCCTTCAGTTTCCAATTCTTCGCTACCTCAAAAAAGAGCTGCTATAAATATTTTTGTGGAAATAGACTCTTTTCCCTTTTTTTGGATGTCTTTGGGATATAGACTTAGCAGTAGTATTGCTGGGCATGCACCTAGTTCCAAATTGCTTTCCAGAATGGTTAGATCAGTTCCCAAGTCAAGTAGCAGTGTATTCATGTCCTTGTTTTCCCATATACCTCCAGAGTCCCACGTATTAGCCAGTCTGATAAGTGTGAGGTGGTACCTTGGAGTTGTTTTAATTTTCATTTCTCTAATCAATAGTGTTTTAGAGCATTTTTTCACATGACTATTGAGAGCTTTGAGTTCTTCTGAAAATTGCCTATTCTTATCCTCCATTTATCAATTGAGGAATGACTGATTTTTTGTAAGGGTCCTGTTACCAGAGAAACTTGCTAATCAGTAGTGATTTAGAGCATTTTTTTCATACGACTATAGCTTGCTTTGATTTCTTTGTCTGAAAATTGCCTGTTCATATTCTTTATCAATTGGGGAATAAAAGTCATTGGTTTTGACTTGGACTTTTAATGTTGCCTTTTGTGCTTCTTCCTCCAGATTTTCTTCCATGCTAGTACTTTTGTGTTCAAAATATATTTATATTTCAGTTCTTTGAAGAAACCATTTGAGGTTTCATTTTTTTGTACTGTGCTAATTAGTTGAGCTTTGAAAGTCACAAATCCTGACATTTATTACTGTTTGTTTATTTTTCTTTTGAAAATATTTATGAATTTCTTGTTGTATGCAGTCTTAGAATGCCAGAGGATTCTCTTTTTGGGGGTGATAGGGTCCAGGTTTGCTAGCTGGTAAAGTCTAGTCTGCCATCTTGTTGCTTACCTATATAATGTTAGTTAATTTTTAAAATTGTGTTTGTATGTTATTAAATATTTCTTAATTACATTAAAAATTTTTTTTTTTGCTTTTTGGAGGGCAATTGGGGTTAAGTAGCTTGTCTCCAAGGTCACATGGCTAGGTTTTTGTTTGTGTGTGTTAAGTGTCTGAGGCCGGATCCGAACTCAGGTCCTTCTGACTTCAGGGCCGGAGCTCTACTCACTGTGCCACCCAGCTGCCCCTACATTAAAAAATTTTAAAACAATTTTTAAAACTTTGAGTTCCCGATTCTCTCTTTGCCTCCTGCCCCTTCCCCACCTATTGGTAGAGCAAGCAGCATGATATAGGTTATACAAGTGAAGTCCATCAAAACACATTTCCATATTAGCCATGTTACAAACTTTCCTCTCCCTCTTATTCCCCCTCCCCACCTTGCCCATATATATAAAGCAAGAAAAGTAAAATAAAAAATATACTTCAATCTGCACTGAGAGTTCATTAGTTTTTTCTCTGGAGGAGGATGACATTTTTCATCATGAGCCCTTTGGAATTGTCTTGGATCATTGTCTTGATCAGACTAACTAAAGAAACTTGGTAAAATTTTTCTCCCCATTTCCTGCTTTCCTTCTAATTTTGGCTGAATTAATTTTGTGTGGAACCTTTTTAATTTCATGTGATCAAAATTATCCATTTTTTGGGCCTTTTTTTTTTTTGGAGGGGCAATTGGGGTTGAGTGACTTGTCCAAGGTCACACAGCTTTTAAGTGTTAAGTGTCTGAGTCCAGATTTGAACTCGGAGTGTCCTGACTCCAGGGCCAGTGCTCTATTCATTGCACCACCTAGCTGCCCCTAGCCATTTTGTTTAATGTGACACCCTTTATTTCTTTTTTGGTTATAAATTCTTCCCTTATTTATAGATCTAATAGATAAAGTTTTTCATACTCCTTTAATTTACTTGATATCACCATTTCTTTCTAAATCATTTACCTATTTTGACCTTATTTTGGTACTTGTATAAGTATGAGTATATTTGCTATATGTGAGATGTTTGTGTGTGCCTAGTTTCGTAATGCCTTAAGTTTATTTTTCTTATTGCTATAGCTAGCATTTGTTGTTGTTGTTTGTCTAAGAGGATCATGACATCAGGGAGGTTATGCCCTGATATACAAGTGAATTGGATTTAAGTGAGGGAAGGCTGTGCAAGATATAGATCTGGAAGACTTGGAGGTGACTATGAAATGGAAGACCTAGGATTTTAAAAATCTAAGATCTTTAACAGGTCTGTTTGACCAAGACAATGCCCATTTAGTGATTGAGGCTAGGTAAGCTCTGTGGCAGAGAATGCCCTCTTTTACCTAGTCCAAAAAAAAAAAAAAGAATATGGGATGGAAGGACCTTCAAGCTTTCTGGCCAAAACAGAAACAATTGCTATTTACATTCACTCTGAGCTAATTATAGCCCAAATAGGGACCAAGAGGTACAGTCAATGAAAGCCAGACTGATTTGAGTTTAAGGCATTGTCCTTAAGAAAAACCCCAAGGGGCGGCTAGGTGGTGCAGTGAATAGAGCGCCGGCCCTGGAGTCAGAAGGACCTGAGTTCGGAGCCGGCCTCAGACACTTAATCCACACAAACAAAAACCTAGCTGTGTAACCTTGGGCAAGTTACTTAACCCCAATTGCCCTAAAGGGGTGGCTAGGTGGCGCAGTGAGTAAGAGCGCCGGCCTCGGAGTTGGGATGACCCGAGATCAAATCCGGCCTTAGAAAATGAGCACCCACACATAAATAGTGACTGGCCATGTAACCTTGAGCAAGTTACTTAACCCCAATTGCTTTAAAAAAAAAAAAAAGAAAAGCCCCAAGATATCTTGCTAACATTTCTTGTATGATGTTGGATAGTAGTGGTGGGCTTTTCTTTTTCTTTTCTTCTTCTCCCTTACAGATAATGCTGCTGATGGTTTCAGATAGATATTATGTAATATTTTCTATTCCCATTCATTTTTCTCCAAACATCTCTTATATCAAACATTTCTACAATTCTATTCACCTCCTTGCCCTCCTTTATTTTATAGTTAAATATATCTAATTCTGATAGTGGAAGTTAGGTTCCCCCCCCAACTTGTATAGTTTTGCTATTTATTTCCTCCTGTAATTCATTTAATTTTTTTTACATTTCTATTTTTTTTGGTCTTTATTAATTTGTTTACTTTTAGTTTACAGGATTCAATTCCACAATTCCTTGAGTTTCAAGTTTTCTCTCCCTCCCTCCCCACCCCCACCCCCTCATGATGCCATACAATCAAGTATAGGATCTGCAAATACTTTAACATTAGACATTAGTCAGGTTATAAAGACGGATTATATCAGATGGAAGGGAAAATGGTAAAGAGGAAACAAAATCAAACAAGAAAAAGATCAGGTAATTTGTTTCAATTTGGATTCAAACTCAGTTCTTTCTAGTTCTTTCTCTGGATGTAGACATCTCTCTCCATCATGAGTCTTTTGGGATTGACTTATATCACTGCATTACTGAGAAGTTCATTTAACTTATACTTTAAGAATTTGGAAACTGTCCTATTTGATACATATATGTCTAGTATTGATATTACTTCATTATCCATGGTACCTTTAATCAAGATATAGTTTCCCTGCTTATCTCTTGTAAATAGGGTTTTTTTTTTTCATTGAGTCCCTTATGATTCCTTTCATGCATACCTTTTTATGTTTTTCTTAAGTCTTGTATTTGAAAGTCAACTTTTCTATTCTTCACTGGTCTTTTCATCAGGAATTCTTGAATGTTGACTGTGTCATTAAATGGTTATTTTTTCTGTAAAGGATAATATTCCATTTTGCTAGCTAGGTTATTCTTGATTGTATTTATAGCTTCTTTGTCTTCTAGAAAACCATATTCCAAGATCATCTTTTCTTTAATGTGGAAGCTGCCAAATCTTGTATGGTTCTCACTCTGACTCCATGGTATTTGAATGTTTTCTTTCTGACTGCTTTCAATATTTTCTCCTTGACCAAGTTTCAGAATTTAGCACGTTCCATTTTGTTTAAATTTTTGTTTAAATTTTTAAAATTTCTATTTTACTTGCTTTTCTTTATAATTTCATGAAAAATGATGTATAGACTTTTTCTTTGATCTCTTTTCAGTTTATTTTAGAAGTAATTTTTTTTTTGATGAGCCACTTCACATTTTCTAATATTTTATTTTTCTTTTGACTGTTTTATTGTTTTTTGATGTCTCATGGAGTCATTAGCTTCCACTTGTTCAATTCTGATTTTTAAGGGATGATTTTCTTCAGTGGGTTTTGTACCTCTTTTTCCATTTGTCCCCTGCTGCTTTTTAAGTAATTATGTTCATTAGCAAAGTTTTATACCGTTTTTTCTAAGCTGTTAATTGTCTTTTCATAAATTTCTCAAATTGCTCTCATTTTTTCCCTCTGATTTTTCCTCTACTGTTCTCTTCCAGGAATTCTTGTAGGGATTGTGTTTAACTCAGATTTTTCTGTGAGACTTTGCTTTTAGGGGTTTTTACATCATTGTTTTCTTGAGTTTGCATCTTGATCTCTGTCATCATATGATGTTACTTTTTTTTTTTAAAGCAATTGGGGTTAAGTAACTTGCTCAAGGTTACACGGCTAGTCATTATTTATGTGTGGGTGCTCATTTTCTGAGGCCGGATTTGATCTCGGGTCATCCCAACTCCGAGGCCGGCGCTCTTACTCACTGTGCCACCTAGCCGCCCCATCATAGTTACTTTTTAATGGTCAGGTTCTTTTTTTGTTGTTTGCCTTTTTTTAAGCCTTTTTTTTTATTTTTGTGCAACATGAAGTTGAGCTTTCTTCTCAGTGTTGGGGACAGCACTGTAGTCTTCAGGCTTTTTTTCTTTTCATAATTTTTCAGAGTTCTGAGGATTTCAAAGTTTCTGGCACTTTCAAGGTGGTGTGATCCAGGCATACTGCTGGTCAGTGTTTTCTTGGTATGAACTCTTTAGTCCTTATCAGGGAAGGGCCCCTGGTTTCTGGTGACCTGAAGGGAAACTGTTACTGCATCACAAAAGTCACTCCCCTCTACCCTTGAATTGTACATCTTAAGTGGATATTGGTAATGGAGTTACCAAGTAGCATCTGGCCTTGTGCTTAGTGCTAGCACATGTGTACCCTGTAATCTCTTTCTGACTAGTTACCAGGTCCCTTTACCCTCTCAGACTTGAGATCTCCTAAAGCCCCTGCTGTTTCTGTCTTGTTTAAGTCTGACTACTGGTGTTGTATCTATGTGTGCCCTTGTTTAGCCCCTATCCATATCACAGACCCCATTTTTTGAACTCCTAAGTTGTCTTGGACTGGAAGAGTATCTCACTCTAACATGAGTTGTTAGTTCTGCTGCTCCAGAATTTGATTTAAGGTATTCTTTTAATGTTGTTTAGAGGGGAATGTTGTCAGAGATCAGCTGATTGCTTCTCTGCTCTGCCATCTTGACTCTTTCCATCAGTTGTTTTTATTATTAATGATACTGTTATATGCCTTCTGATTCCTGCCATCTGTTTCTAAACTTCTTAAGCACTTTCTGTGTTCATAACCAAAAAAAAAAAAATAGCCTAGCATGTAGAAGAAGTCTACGCACACAGCTTCTGGAACAGTGATTTATCTTTCCTTTTATGTATAGGCAGTATATTTCATGGTTAATAGTATCAGAAAGATATGAATTTGAATTCTTCCTTAAACTCTTGCTGTGTGATCCTGGACAAGTCCCTGACTTCTTTTAGCCTTAATTTCCTCCTTAGTAAAATGGGTACAATAAAAATACTTATCTCTGAGGATCAAATGAGATAACATATGTAGAATGCTTTGCAAATCTTTTGAAGTATTATTATTATTAACATTATTATTGCTATTATTATTATTATCTTTTTCTAGGATCTTTTCTCTGCTCCAGGTTAAGCCTCTGTGTGACTGGTGATGTAGAAGGAAGGCACAACCTTCCTTTTTCCTTATTCCATATCAGGACTTGAGATATTGCTTTGTTGAAGTATACCCCCTCCCCCACTTTCTCAAGGCTATGAAGAAGAGATTCTCTGGGCTAACATTACATTCAATTTCCCAATTATGTTAGATATCCCTCTGAATGCAAAAGCTTATATTATACTGTTCTGGAATAAATAGGTCCACTGTAGGAATGGTTTCATTTCCAGGAGGACTTATCAAATACTCCAAGAAGGACATTGAATTCTAAATGAGTTGAAAATCAAGAATAGGCAGGCATTCTGTCTTCATTTATTACTGAATCTTTTGTTGTCTGTGATTTCTTCTATCAGGTGACAAATCATCCTCATGTTAGGTTTTCTGTTTATCACTAATTTAATAATTAAAGAGCACCTGGAAAGACCCTGTTCCTTACCATGTCAGTAAATTTTGAAAACAGTTTTAAAATGAAACCCAAAATTTATTCTTGTCCAAATTAAAAAGGGATTATAAAGAAGAGTTACACAATCACACTTTTAAAAATAGAATTATTAAAGTTTTGGTATGCTAATAATGACAAATCCACTGTGGTTTTTATAATGTAATCAATTGCATTAAGACTGATGTAATTGTGATCTTGATCTTTGTCAGGGACAAACTATTTTCATGAGTATTAACATGGATGAGTTTTGTGTCTGGATGGTGGATTAGAGGGAAGCTTAAAAGTTGATTACCATAATCCTTAAATACATAGGTAAAGAACTTTGTGTTGAAACTATATGCTAACATTTTCCCAATGATAATTGCACCCACATTTCTTATTATTTCATCACAGGAGAAATGTAATGAACAGGCATCTGTATATTTTGTTTTTAATAACATTGCCAAGGTTCTTTTGGTATGCTGTCTTAAAATGACATGCCATCCAAATGGTATGATTTATTTAATTAGGAAAAGGTTAATAAACTTAATGTATGAGTGGGACATTTAAATTTAATTTGACTTTTAAGCAAAACTGTTTTCACTATAATTCATAGAAATGAAACAACAGAAAGCTGCCACAGGATAGTGGATTGTGGGTCGCACTGAATTAATTGAATATTGCTAAATAATTAAAATGATAAAATAACAGCACATGTGACAAAGCATTACAAGTTGTGTAGGTCAAGGCAGCACTTGATAACATTAAATTAAAGAAAGGCTAGGATATTTTCCATTATCTTGTCTGCACATCATAATTATCACCCTTGCCTTTAATGCATGAATGCTTTCATCTTTGGTTTCCACTGAAATCTTGATTACCTTGGCATCTACAAATATTTTATCTCAAAGTTGCATCTAATAAAGGCAGTTTGATTATGCCCTTCAGCTGCTTTCTCATTTGTGTAGTTTTTTTTCAATTTTATGCAGACATAAACTTAATAAAAATCTTAAGCAAACTGTTATTGCAGTTTTTAAACTCATTATGTTCGTTTGCATTGCCATCAAATTTTAAAAAAATTTTCCTTTGAAATCAGTTGGAAAATGTAAAAGAAAATAAAAAGATAGTGGTAAATCCGAGTATATGGTATAGTAGGATTTTTCCTATTTTTCTTTTTGGAGGTCAGTTGGGGTTAAATAACTTGCCCAAGGTCACACGGCTAGGTTTTTGTTTGTGTTTCGTTAAGTGTCTGAGGCTGGATCCGAACTCAGGCCCTTCTGATTCCAGGGCCAACGCTCTACTCATTGCACCACCTAGCCGCCCCTATAGTAGGTCTTTAGGAAAAAAATAATTCTCCTAATAAAATGTTTATTTTGGACATGAAATCAAATCCTTAGTTATGCCAATAAAATAGGATTAAAATAAATTGTGAATTAAAGTATTTAGTTTAATGCATATTTCAGCATTTTGTGAATTAGACACTAATATAATTAATAAACCCATTGTTGAATTCTTATTTAGTGAAAATACTGAACCCTTGAATAATTTATGGGTTTAAAACCTTTAAGAGCAGGTATAGAAGAAGCAAGTTATGTTGGAGAGGGATTTTTCTTAAGTAAACTTGCTACAGTGGTCAATAAACTATTTCTTTCATTCTATGTAGTACAGTTTTGCTTGTAATATGTCATCCTTATTTATTGTCACACATTTTTCTATGGTTATTACCTGCAGCAATAGTAAGCAAAGGAATTAAAGAAATAAATTTGGAACACATTTAAAAGCATTTTGCTGTCTAGATTGTATTTTTATTAGTAACCTTAAATTTAACCGCTGGGGTGAGTGAAAATTTCTGAGACAGAATTTCTGTGTAAATTATAATTGTTTTTTATTAACTATAGCTTGCTAGTAGTCAACAAAATGGGTTCATTTGTTCCTCTATGTGATCAAAGACACCTAATCTGTGGAACTTTCAATACTTACAAAACCTTTGGAAAAGGGAATGCATCTGAGGATGAATATCAACTATGATTGGTTAACAAGTAATGAGAGAATGAACATTATAATGAAAGGTGGATATATTCTAATGAGGGCCTGGTGCATATCACTAAATCTTTGTCAAAGGCATGAAGTATCTATTGCCATATCACCCTGTCTGGGGTACATCTACCAAAAAGGGGGAATCCACTTCAATGGAGACCACTCTGACTAAAAGACAATGGAGTTGAATTCACCAATTCACCTAAAGTAAAATTTCTTTACCTTGTTATCAGATCTGAGTATTCCCAGTGGGATGTGTCTGCCCAAGATTTCATCTTATCATTAGCCCTGACCCTTTTTAAGGCTGGAGGTTGATTTCCAAATGAGGAGAGAGAGAAAAAAAAAAACACCTCAGTCCTAATTCAGTAATTGGCTATTACTATAAGGGAGAAATAATAATTTCTCTTGCCTTGTTTCAGAAAGAGATATAGGCAGAATAGTGAAAATTGGCACAGTTTTATGAATATATTTTTGAAAGAAACAAGGCAAAGTAGTGAAAGTTCACATAACTTTGTGAACAAATTCTTAATATATTCTTACATATACAGCTCCCGCAGAGCTATTTGATTTTAAAGAAGGAAAATGTACTGTTATTAACTGCCATCATGGTAAATACATATCTCTTTAAGCATTTATTTCACTTGACAGACTAAAAATATTATTAAAATGTCTACTTTTGTAAAGATAATAATAATAAAAAGAAAACTGTTCCAAATCACAAACTTGAAAGGGCCTCAAACTAGGAAAAAAAAATAACTGCCTTCTGTCACTCTAATTTGCCTCAGTGCATGCTTTGAGTAAATGATTTCAGTGTATCATATTTTATAGTATCAGTAGCCTAATTTTTGCATCAAACTGCTTGAATTAAATATTGTAATCTCTAAACCTGAATTTTCAAGTAATTTTACATCAATTTGTTCAATACATTCCCCTTCTTGTTTTTATTTTTTGGTTTTAAATTAAAAGCTTCTATACTATCTGTAGATTTCTTTTAAAATCATTCTATATACTGAAGAATAAAGTTTAGTGTTATTCTGATGAATGTCTTAAATAGAAAATTAACTTACATATATACAGTTACTGTATACTAGTAAGCAAGTTTTGACTCTGAGTGATAGGAAGAATGATGGTTCCCCTTGACAGTTGTAGCCAAGTTTGGAAAAGGGAGTACTTAGAAGGAAAGATAACGAATACATCTTTTGGATGTACTGAGTTCAAGATATCTTAAACTTGAGGATGAGATCAAAAAGAGGCCTTTAGGTTTCAGAGGTCACTGATAACTTTGGAGACAACAGCTTTTATTAACAGCTACCGAAGGATTAGGAGAGAGTGAGAGGAGAGGAAGTGGAGGCACAGAGATAGCTTCCTCAAGGAGTTTAGCTGTGAAAGGGAGGAGAATAGGGATATGGCTTCATTAATGAAGAGTTAAGTATTGAGGAGACATGTTTGAGAACACTGAGAACATGTTTCTGAGTAGCAGGAAGCAACTGGGAGACATTGGAGAGACTAAAGTTCTTACTTGAATGCCCTCAAAAATATAGACACCCAAACTTATTTTTTTATAATCATCTAAAAGGTTTTGTGATTTAGAAATAACCTAGTTAAGTCTTTTATTTTATAACTTTGACAACGTTTACCTTTTCAGACCTTTTCTCATAGGGGAAAAAATATCTTGTTTTTCCACAAGGCATTGTTTTTACTACTTAAAAATTACAGGAACAGTTTAAACTTACACAGTTTTAAAATTTGTTATTAAAAGATGCTGTAGAACTGAGATGTAGCTTTAGGTTATTGTTAGGGGCATGTATATCATATTACCACCTTATATGCCATTCTCCCAACATATTTTGACTACCAGAAACATGGGCTAAGGGGAGAAACTTCTGTTTGCTTTTTGATAGTGATATCAATGATATATGTTCATAAAATTTTGCATTAGTTTAACACCTGGATTTTTAAGATATCAAATGCAGTTTTAAAAAATGACATTCTATTATCCCTGTTCTATAGATAGATGAAAAAGAACATAGATCAAATACCTATTTCTGAAAGGTTACTTAGCATTTTGGTGGTACTGTGCTGGTGAAGTGTGAATAAAACACAATACTGTCTTTCTTTAGCTTGTTATTCTGCTGAGGCTGTCTTTTCCTTTAAGTAAATATTCATATTGATATACTTTGTATGCTACACAATATTCTATTTTTCTCTATATTTTTTAAAGAGACCAATTTGGGAATTGTGTGGGTATGTATGTATTTCCTACTTTGAAAATTTAAGCATGATTATTTTTATGGGTTCATGGCATTTTTTTTCCAAAAATTATTTTTATGTAAAACTAATTCAAACTTGTTGCTGTCTTATTAAGGGCAGTATCATTCATACTGTTGATTTTGATGAGGTTTATTTCAGTGGGATGAGTATGAAATGTAGACTGAGCTATTTTTAAAGTGTGAGAATAATTTCTTAGTTGTATTTATTACATTTGGAAATCAGTTAAGCTGGACTACTTTGAATTATTTTGCATTCCTTTTTTTAAAATGAAAATTTACAAAACTTAGTGGTCTTTAATTTGAGTTTAACTTGTTATTTGTATAGAGTCCAGATAGAAATTTCATGTCTAAAATAACACAGTAAAGGAGAGTAATTAAGCAACTGAAAGCTCAATAGAATGATTCCACAAAATTAAAATCCAAATTGCAAATTTACAAAACTTAGTGGTCTTTAATTTGAGTTTAACTTGTTATTTGTATAGAGTCCAGATAGAAATTTCATGTCTAAAATAACACAGTAAAGGAGAGTAATTAAGCAACTGAAAGCTCAATAGAATGATTCCACAAAATTAAAATCCAAATTGCATTTGTTTGCAAAGGCTACTTTTGGATCAGAATTTTTTTTTATCAGCAGCTTTTTTTAAATCTTTTTTTTTTTTTTTTTTTTTGTTTGGTTTTTTTTTTTTTAAGCAATTGGGGTTAAGTAACTTGCTCAAGGTTACACGGCTAGTCATGATTTATGCGTGGGTGCTCATTTTCTGAGGCCGGATTTGATCTCGGGTCATCCCAACTCCGAGGCCGGCGCTCTTACTCACTGCGCCACCTAGCCGCCCCTATCAGAAGCTTTTGATGCCATATTTGTACACTTTGGGAAAGATGAGCCAGGGAAAGTTGTTAGGTGAGGATCTGTAAACTACTTATATTGACATCTAAGACAGCTTCTCTATTCTATTTCTGCAGAAACTTTATCCTCTGTTTTGGAGAAGCAGGAGATTGATTTGAGTAAACATGAATGATGAAAGCCAGTAAACGTGAAGAGCAGGGAAAATATCTTATTTTTCTTATTGAATGGGAGGCACACACAGCGTTTTTCTTTTAACTTTTAGTCAGTCACCGAGCATTTTTTTTTTATTATGAAACAAATGCTTTATTAACTTCTGTTTTACATCATTCATTTTCACCAGATTTTGAATTACAATCATTTCCCCCCTGTTATTCCCCTACCCAACCTCCCAGAATAGCAGTCCCACAAGATATCGCTTCCTCCAATCTGCTCTCTCCCATACCTTCTCCCATACCCCCTTCGACTTTTCCATTAGAGGAAGGTGAATCTTTGCGTCCCAATGCCTGCACATCTTATCTCCCAATTATAAGCAAAAGAGTATTAATAATAGTATTTATATATATTTGAAACATTTAATGTTAAGACCTCGACTTTCAGATCCATTTCCTTCTTCCCTTGTCACCCATTCCCTCTTGGGAGATAAGTAATTCAGTATATGTTGTACATGTCTAGCTATGCAAAACATTATCATAATAGATATATTGTACAAGGCTGCTTATAATTCCCTCCCACTTATCCCACCCCCACCTGGTCCATTCCCTACATGATCCTGTCCCTCTTCTATAGTGGGTGCTTCCAACCACCCCTCCCCCCAAGGATGCCCTCCCATCCATCTTCCCTCCTCTCATCCCCCTTCCCCCTATTCTGCTGCAGGTTGAGATATCCCATTTAGTATGTATGTCATTCTCTCCCTGAACCAAATTCAATGTGAATGTGGTTTTGCCTTTTTGCCTTCCTATTCTTCCCCCCCTTACAACCACTTCCCCTTGCTTCTTCTACATGAGGTAGTTTACCCTACCCTGTCTCTCCCCATCTCCTGTTGCCACTTTCCTCTCTCACCTCATAATTTTATCCCTTGAGTATTCTCCCTTCCCAACAAATTCAGCCTATGCCCTCTATCCAAATATAACTGTAACCGTCTACACACACATTCACATATGTATTCATATGACCACACCCCCTTCTTCCATTCTTTTCATAGTGAGAAAGATATCATCAGTCACAGTTATTGCTTTTCCATATAGGAATGTAAATAGTTCAACTTTGATAAGTTCCTTTTGATTTCTTTTCCCTGATTACCTTCTCAGGCATCTCTTCCTTCTTGTGTCTGGATGTCAAATTTTCTATTCAATTCTGGTTTTTTCCTCAAGAATGCTTGAAAGTCCTCTATTCCACTGAATGACCATATTATTGACCATATTTTCCCCTGAAACAAAATACTCAGTTTTGCTGGGTAGGTGACCCTTGGGTTCATTCCCAGTTCTTTTGCCCTCTGGAATATCATATTTGTTTGGATCTGCTTAACAGCATCTTGATTTCTCATAAAGTCACTAGCTTCCATTTGCTCCAGTCTAACTCTGAAGGAATGAATCTCCTCAGTGAACTTTTGAGATTCTTTTTCCATATGGCAAATTCGACTTTTTAAGGCATTCTTCTCCTCAGTGCCCTTTTGGGCCTCCTTTGCCATTTGAGCTAGTCTATTTTTTAGGGTGTTGTTTTCCTCAGTCAGGCTGTTGACCCTCATTTCATACTTTTCCTGCATCCTTCTCATTTCTCTTTCCAGTTTTTCCTCCACTTCTCTTATTTGATTTTTAAAGTCCTTCTTAAGGTCCTCTATGGCCTGCAACCCACCCATGTTTTCCCCTGGGGCTTTTGGAGCAGGACTTCTGACCTCACAGTCCTTTTCCCGCTCTATGCCCCCAAAATAGGAGTCTAGGGTTGCATTTTTTCTGTTTCCTTTGCCTTGGCATGTTGCCACTTAATTACTTGACTTTTGGGCTTGTTGCCACACTATGGCTTTAAGGCCAGATAGAGAATTTTTGTCCCGAACGTGTGGGGGGCAACTTCCGTTTCTGGCAAGCTGTAAACCCACCCACGACTTCCACCCTAGATCACAATCCAGATCCAGGGAGGTTAAAGCAAGAGCGATTACCCCCCAAGACTGATCGCTGGATCTCCCCACGATTTGTAGGCTGGGAGCCAGAAATGCCTATGAAAACTACAAAATGGCGTGTCTCCTCAGCGGCTTCTAGCCCCCAGGAGAGGGAGCTGACGCATTCCCCAAATACAGGTCCCAAAGTCCATAGGACACTGACCTCTTACTTTGTCCTAGGCAAGTCTATGTTGATAATTCTGGGGTCGCCACAGTTCCTGGTGTTCTGGGGTTCCTCCAGCCGGCTGCTGGCCCTGCCGCCCTGGGGCTAAAACCTCGGCTCACGTGGACCTGGGCTCGGCTCGGCTCGGCTCCTGCGCTCTGCGCTCTGCCAGCTCCCAGACCACTGCGCTGCTCCTTCCTGCAGGGCTGCTGGGCTGTCCTCAGCGGGAGGTTAGCTTCTCTGTGTCGTTCTGTGGGTGCTGGGGCTCCAGAAGATTTTCAGAGTCCTTTTTTACATCGTTTGTGGAGAATCTGGGGGCAGAGAGGCTTGGAAGAGCTGTTTCTACTCCGCCATCTTGGCTCCGCCCCCTCTTTTATTTGATTTTTAAAGCCCTTCTTAAGGTCCTCTATGGCCTGCAACCCACTCATGTTTTCCCCTGGGGCTTTTGGAGCAGGACTTCTGACCTCACAGTCCTTTTCCCGCTCTATGCCCCCAAAATAGGAGTCTAGGGCTTCATTTTTCTGTTTCCTTTGCCTTGGCATGTTGCCACTTAATTACTTGACTTTTGGGCTTGTTGCCACACTATGGCTTTAAGGCCAGATAGAGGAATTTTCGTCCCGAACGTGTGGGGGGCAACTTCCGTTTCTGGCAAGCTGTAAACCCACCCACGACTTCCACCCTAGATCACAATTCAGATCCAGGGAGGTTAAAGCAAGAGCGATTACCCCCCCAAGACTGATCGCTGGATCTCCCTACAGTTCGGTAGGCCAGGAGCTGGAGCTGCGTCTGAAAACTACAAAATGGCTTGTCTCCTCAGTGGCTTCTAGCCCCCAGGGGAGGAAGCTGACGCATTCCCCAAATACAGGTCCCAAAGTCCATAGGACACTAACCTCTTACTTTGTCCTAGGCATGTCTATGTTGATAATTCTGGAGTCCCCACAGCTCCTGGTGTTCTGGGGTTCCTCCAGCCGGCTGTTGGCCCTGGTGCCCTGGGGCTAAAACCTCGGCTCACAGGGACCTCAGCTCCGGCTCAGCTTGGCTTCCTGCGCTCTGCTGGGCGCTGCCGGCTCCCAGAGTGCTGCGCTGATCCTTCCTGCAGTGCTGCTGGGCTGTCCTCAGTGGGAGGTTAGCTTCTCTGTGTCGTTCTGTGGGTGCTGGGGCTCCAGAAGTTGTTCAGAGTCCCCTTTTACATAGTTTGGGGGGAATCTGGGGGCAGAGTGGCTTGGATGAGCTGTTTCTACTCCGCCATCTTGGCTCCGCCCCCCGCCGAGCATTTCTTAAGCACTATGTGTCAGATACTCTACTAAATCCTATGGCAAGAAGGGCAAAAAATAGTCCCTGTGCTCAGGGAATGTGTAAATAATTAGGTACATACAAGCTATATATAGAATAGATGAAAGTCATTTGAAAGCAGCAGGTACTAATAGCTGGAGGTGGGGTGAGTCCTGGGTCTGAGCTGAGTCTAGAGAGCAATCATGAGAACTAAGAAATAGAGTTAAGCAAATGTTTAAAAAATTGTTTTTTACATGCAACTGGGAAATAAAATATACAAGTACTGGGGTATAGAAATCCATCTTCCCCTACTAGAAAGTTGGGGGGGGAGCGGAGTATGAGGGAGGATATAAGAGAGAACAGGTTGGGGAAAGGGGTATTCAGTAAGCTTGCTATTTTGGGGTGGAGGAAAGATGGGGAGAAAATTTTGTAACTCAAAATCTGGTGGGAATGAATGTTGAAAACTAAAAATAAATTGGAAAAAAGAAAAAGAAATAGAGTTAAGGGGGTAGAGCATGGCAGTCATGGAGAACAGTACAGAAGATGCAAATGGAAGATGGACCATTGTGTTCAGTGGCTTCAAGGTGGCTGGTCTAACTAGAAGGTAAACTGTAAGGAGAGGTATGAGGTGTAAAAGACAAAATGTATGAAGAGCTAAATGGAAGAGTTTATATTTGATTCTGAAGTTTACTGATTAGAGGAGGAGTTGGATCTAAGCTTCAGGAAAATCACTTTGGTAGACGAATGGAGGGCTGTTTGGAATGGGAAGACATTTGAGGCAGGAACACCAGGTCGAAGTACTATTGTAATAGTATAGGCAAGAGGTGGTGAGTGGTAGATGCGTGAGTACTGAGAAGGGGATATACAGAAGTGAGGGCATAAAAGTAGAAACTAGATTTAACATTAGATTGGAATTTTGGGGAAAGTGAGAATACTGAGTTGAGGATAACATCAAGGCTGATGAAACCAGCTGATTCAGTTGGACAGGCTTTCTTGGTGGGTTAGAGATCAGTATAAGTTAAAAAAAATTTGAAGCTGTTAATTGTTTTCTGTTCCAGCAACAGGGATAACATCATCTTCTACATAGTGGTGACCTCGTAAATTTTAAATGCTTTTGAAAGACTCTTAAAGATGAGTTATAAACAAAACTGCAGTAATAGCATCAAAACATTGATACAAAACTTTTGTAGGGAATCTTTTTGGAGAAGTGAGTTTAAAATTAATATATAATTGGAGCGGCTATGTGGTGTAGTGAATAGAGCACTGGCCCTGCAGTCAGGAGGACCTGAGTTCAAACTTGGCCTCGGGCACTTAACACAAAAAAAACTAGCTGTGTGACCTTGGCCAAGTCACTTAATCCGAATTGCCCTACCTTCTCCCTCCAAAAAAGCAAAAAAACCACCCTGAAATTAATATATAATTGTAAGTTTAATAATACATTCTTTTTTTGCTTTTTGGAGGGCAATTGGGGTTAAGTGATTTGCCCAAGGTCACACGTCTAGTTTTGTGTTAAGTGTCTGAGGCTGTATTTGAACTCAGGTCCTCCTGACTCCAGGGCCAGTGCTCTATTCACTGTACCACCTAGCCACCCCATGTAATACGTTCTTTATGTGCCTCTTACTATGTGATTTTAAAATGTTGCTAGCCTCTAAAGGATCTTAAAATTTTTTAGTTAGCTAGATTAATTTTTTCTATTAAGCCTGGTGATTTCTTTACTATTTCTATTAATCAGATAGACCATTCAGTTCTATTTAGCATGGTTATCCATTGAGTACCTGAATCATTTCAAGGTGCTTTGATTATTGCATGTTTGATAAAATATTTTAAAATCTATCTTATGCTGTGATTATATTAATTTTTATTTCAAGATTGGTATGTGAGTTGACGGAAATATATTTTTGTTGAGCAGATAATGGGTAGCAAGCATTGAAAATACTTGTCTAATTTTTGAGCCAACTATTTTGAGATGAATTTCAGTTTTAACTCATTTTCGCTGTATAAAAGATGTTTTTTCAGAGTGAAGTGATTCATAATTCTGAAGATGTCTCAAATCTTAATTTTAAATTAATATGAATTACTTAATACATGCACTGCTTATTACCTTCCTTCAGTTTTTTTTTTTCAATTTAAGTTAACATCTGACCAGTAATCACATTGTTCAAGCTTCACATCATCCCTTTATTCCACAGTTCCCTCTTATTCTGTCTTTCTGGTTTTCTTCCTCTGCTTCTCAAACTTCCTTTTTCAGACTTCTCTACAATTTTTTCTTTCTTCTTTCCCTCTCCTTTCTACTCTCTGTCTTTTTCTCAAACTTTTATTTCTGAAATCTGATGCTTGTCCGTCCTCCTTATGAATGAGGAAGTGCTAGCTAGGTGAACAGAAGCATCAGCAAACAGGTATAATTTTTTTCTTTTAGTTAATGAGTAAGTCTTCCTGAATAAGACACAAAAGATTGAAGTAGTATGGTGTATTTTTGATATGTAATATGGCATCAAGTAAAAGTTTATTTTTCTCTTTAAAGCAAAGCCCTTTATTCACATTTATGAGACATATGTAGTAGATCTTTGACTAAAGCTGACACAGAAATTGGCCTGGGTCCTAATAGATGCTGACCTTACTGTCTTATTACCTTAGAAGTAGTTAGGTAGATTGTTTTTAGAATGAGGGATGGAAATGAGGGAATCTCATAATTACCTATATCCCTAAGATGCCCAACTTTTTCTTAGTACATTTACTATATTTAACAGATTCATTTCAATCCAAAATCAAATTCAATTCACATACAAATGGAGTCATTAATTATGATTCATCTTAAATGTTTTCATGGTACCCACTTTTAAGAGTGATTTTCAGGTGAGGCCATTATTTTGTTCTAGAAATGAGCACATGCAGTAGAAATAGTACTGGGTTTAGTGTTAAGTGCTTAGTTTGAATCTCATTTCTACCTTTGTGATATTGGGCAAATTGCTTGACCTCTGTGGGCTTCAGTTTCTTCATCTGTAAAATGATGGGGTCTGAACGACTCTTTTTTATTTTTAATACCAGCATCATCCTTTCGGTCACCCAGGTTCACAATCTTGTCCTCTACTCTTCACCTTAAAAAATGAACCAGTTGTCAAATCTTTTCATTTCTGCCTCCGCAATGTCTCTAGAAGCTCTCTTTTTATGACATTTTCTAATGTGTTGTATTTGAACTAGAGAAAGCAAAACAAAACCTGGAACTCAGCTTTGTTAATGTAATTTAATCAGTTGTGGCTATGTTTCTTCTTTCCTATTTAGGATTCTTCCCAAGCAGCTCTCAGGGGTGTGATGCATTTCTTCGCCACAAGATGACACTGATATCTCCTTCAGTACTGAAGAAATATGGCATTCCTTTTGACAAGGTATACATGGAAATCATTTTAAAGTTGTACCATTATGATTTCTGTTTCACATAAATTTAAAATAGGCAAAAGGAGGTGATTTTTTAAATATTTAAACTTTAGAGTTATAGTTGATATCCCAAAACATGGATTTCTTGGAGAAAGTTTGTCACTGTTTGATATTTCAGTTGTTGGTCAAATGCTAATTATTGATATTTTAAAGAATTTATTTAATGAAGACTTCATGGTGCTCTATAGTTAAATTGAATAAAATTAAATTTGAACAAAACATTAGTCAAAACTTACCCTATTATGTAAGTGACATTATATTTGCAATTTATATGATTTTTTTTGGGGGGGTGGATTGTTAACAGCAGTAATTCTATGATTGGAATCTTACATTTTGACATTAGGAGATATTTTAAGATAAACAATGCACTTATATATAATATGACATGTACTTTTATTGTGGTTAAACTTATGGGAGGATTTTATTATGTTATTTGTTCAGAATGTTTCTCCAGATTAATTTCCATGAAATTAGATGCATACCAGATTCTTCTTTTTGGCTATAGGTTGTGTTTCACTTATAATTTTCTTTTTTCAGAATATGGGCATTTTTATATAAAGAAACTGAAATGAAAAAACTTTTACCTAGATAAATCAAATGTCTTTATGTTTGAGAAAGTTTAAGTACTTAGCTCCTTGTAAAAAACATTTTAAAAATCTGTCCTCTCCCCTTTATTTTTTATTTGATATTTCTTACCCCAATCCTTGCTTTTTTCTACCATAGAAACTTTTCACTTGCAACTAAATCTGTACTACATTTTTTTTTCCAAAGCAGAATTTTTCTTAATGCTATGAATCATTCAGTATATTGATGTACTTTTTTTGTAGTTTGTGAATTTATTCAGAATACACTCAGTTCTGGAATTTCTTGTATAAGATCTACTTTCCCTGTATCTTCATACTTTCCTGAAAAGTTCCTGATAGAAAACTTACTTTCCTTTAATTGTTTTTTAAACTAGCTAAAGTATTTGGGAAATAAACTTATAAAGTTCCTTCCATAAAGCATAAAATCCCACTTTTGGTGGCTATATTTTAGGTAAATCCACAAGGAGAAAAATCAGTGAGGAAGAACAAGTGAAGGAAGAGCCATGGTATATTATAAAATGGAATGGGATGAACCCCAGAATTTTGAACTCTATCCTCCTTTAGTATGACATGTCTACACATGACTAGCACTACTACTCATGTAGCACCCTTAAGAATATGAGGCTCTTGATTTTTTCCCCAGTCACTTTTCATAGATATTGCTCCTTCATTCCCTTTGTGATATTAAGGCCCATGGTCATCAGGAGCAGCTTGAATATTAAAGACAGTAATAATAGTGATGGTTCTAGCATTAGGATACTGGCAAGGTGCTCCTTTATTGCTTGGGGGCCCTTTGGGTGCCCAAGGCAGCTAGGAATCATCAGGATACTTTGTGGTCTAGAATCAGAAGCCATTTTGGAGTAGGTGAATGGAGAATGGAGGATTTATCGGGTTTAAATTCTGTTGTTTTGTGTCTCTGCTATATGGGGAAGTTCTTGCTCTAATTTTTGAAGTTGTAGGTTGAAACTTTCTAAAACTTAAGTCCTGCACGGTTTTGTGGATTTTGTGGGTGAGCCATTTTATTTTTTTTGAAGGGCAGTTGAGTGAGAGATAGCCTACTTGTGATAACATCAAATGAAGAGAATTCCTCACATGGAAAGTCCCTTCACTGGTACAGATAATTGATAACTCAGTTTTAGAAAGTTGTTTGAGCCCATTATAGGTTAAGCCTATGGAATGTTCCCATGGTCAAGTAGCTCATATATGTATTAGACACAGGACTTAAACCCCCAGTTCATTCTCACTCTAAGACCAGCCATTTCATATGGTGGGAAGAACATTCATTGTTTCTGGAGTCACAGAACCTTGGTCTTCCCTCTTACACTACATTTATGATCCTTGTGATTAACTCTGTGGGCCTCAAATTTCATTATCTATAAAATGAATAGTTTAGACCAGTGAATATTATTTCTTCCTAGTGTATTGATTAGTAAGGTTGGGAATTACTTTGTCCAATAACAGAATTTCAGAGTTAGATTCTTTCTGACTTATACATGTAAAGCATTGTCTCTAGATCCCA
This sequence comes from Gymnobelideus leadbeateri, assembly GCA_011680675.1. Lineage (NCBI taxonomy): Eukaryota > Metazoa > Chordata > Mammalia > Diprotodontia > Petauridae > Gymnobelideus > Gymnobelideus leadbeateri. Next base: position 310,732 of record WOXC01012300.1, read on the forward strand.
CAGATAATATCCTTTATTTTACTAAAGAAGAAAATTTGGTCTGAAGTTTCTCTTTGGATGGAAGGCAGGAAGGGGAAGGGTCATTGGGCCCTTTAGATTATAATATTAGATGGGGCTGGGATTATCATTTTTTCTCTTGAAGAGTCTTTTTTGTGACTGATATTACCACTCATAAAAATATCATATTTGAATATGCCAAGACTCTTAAAAAAATGAAAAAAAAAAAAACCAGACATAGGGCCCCTGAGAATAAGGTTTAAATGTCTTTAGCTCCTCAATAATCTGTTGCATTACAAAATCTCAAAATGGAGCTATGCTTCATAATTTTTTAATTGCTGTTGTCCACAAACAAAGTGATGTTGTCTCAAATGGCCTGATTTGGTAAGTGACTTTTATAAAAATCTCATTTCTTTGTTTTGCTTTGGGGATATATACAATTTTTTTTAAATGCAGAAACTTTTGTCTGCAGTTATATTGTGCTACAGGAGTTAAATTACGTGCATGTGTGAACACATTGGCTTTTGAAATGATCAATATTGATTCTGTATCATTTTCTTATTGTTCCTATTTACATTTAATTGGTTTTGGTCCTGTAATTGCTCAATTGTGACTCTTTGTCTCTGAACTTAAGTTTTGAGAATCAGATGGCCTGTAATGGGTTAAATTCAGAAATCTGATTCTCCTGCTATTCATTGATCTATCCTTGTCTCAAGGAATTTAGCTGACCTCAGGGGGTGTTTGTGAACATAAGGGAATTGGGCCTAGTGTCTTTATTACCACCCAGGTATTTTTCAAGGATGATTGGTTTGCTTTCAAAAAGTCTCAGCCATTATCAGTAAGTAACCTTGTGGATGGACTTGAACAACAGATGCTTCTTAGTCACAGGGAAGGAAGGATTACCAAACTTCCTCATTATCAAACTTTCAACTAATTGCATTGTTTCCTGCACCTCAATTCTATAACCAATCATATTATTCCCTGTGCCTCAAGTGTGGCATGATGTCATCGACCATGTTCTGTTTTTTTCTCTGCTAACCAAAACCTATAAAAGAAAGCTGTTCTCTTCATTCAGGGTCTCAGGTTACTGAGACATTGATTCTTAGGTTCATGTTTTACCAATAATTTGATTGTGCTCAGAACTTTTCTGTCTCAGTTTACCATATTTTAACTGTTATACTTTTATCTAGAGCTTTTTGATGATGCATTATTTTATGGGAATGTATTTTGTTTTTAGTTTTATAGTATAAACGATTACTCTTTTTGTCCTTATAGTTTATCATAGATGTGTCAGCAAAGAGGCAAAGTAAGTCAACCTTTTATTCGGGCAACATAGTTTGACCTGGTATTTCATGCTTCTACAAACACTAGAGGAGTATTATTTTGAAGCACATTCTTTTGGAACAAATGATATTTTTAAATATCTGCAGGGTAGTTTTTTTCTTGTAGAGTATAGGAGGAAAACATAAAGTTCCACTGAGTAATGAAGGTGGTTTCCTTATCCTTACTTTAGGAGAAGTGTTAGAAATAGTTAAGAAGAATGAATTTTGTACTGTCATCCAGTACAAGGAGGAGGCATCCTGTTCCCAAGTGTAGCTGTAATTAATGTGATTCAGTGAGAATGTAACTATAGAGAGAATCAGACTGTGATCTCTCTTGGCTTGGAGCAATGGCATGGGAAACATGTTGTCCACTGATAAGCCTGTGCTTACCAGGCACCAGCTGAACTGTTACTCTTACTGCAGTAGGACCCCTTTCACCATATCATCCTTCAGTGGGGAGGGGCTGGGTGATGAGGTACATTTGGGAATTGCTGGTGGTGAGATGACTTTTACTTTACTGTGTTATTTTAATGTAATTAAAATTCCATTTAGGATCACATTCTGTATATTCTATTTATGTGTATATATGATATATAATTATGCACATAAGCTAACTTGAAAGAATTATAAGTGTTATATATTTCATTTTCTTGCCTTCAAGTAGTACTCACTTTGTTTAAATCAGTATGAAAGATGGAGATGACATGTAAGAAAGAATGTCTTGTTACTGTAAATTAGTCAATATTTTATTGAATTGTAGTAACTTCCTCATAGTTGGGTGACAAGTTTGCTTCTCATTTCCTCATTTGTTTCTAAATAAAATATGTTAGGTGATCTGTGTCATATTTATATGACTTTTCTAGTTATCTGAGGTCCTTTCCCAGCTATAAATCCTATGGCTGTATAAGGGTGTTCCCTAACAGAACAACCACAAAACTTATATGAAGGGATAGCTTTCTGTTACTCTGACGTAGAGGATAAAAATAATTGAGTAAAGGGATTTTTCACACTACAACAGTCATATAAATAGGATAGAGATCATCTGCCATGTTTTATTTGGGAACAAATGAGGAAATGATATGTAAACTTGTCACCCAGCTTTGGGGAACCCCCTCATTTTACAGGTCAGAAAACAGGCCAGAGAGCTGAATTGATAGGGTCTGAAAGGTTGTGTGACAGACAGCTAGGATTACGACCCATGTTCTTTGACTCCAAAGCTAGAAATGGTTTTCACTCTCCTATACCATGCTGCCTCCCAGGCAGGAAATCCATTATTATGTCAAATCATATGGAAAAGTCAGGTGTTTTATATGAAACTTTATACTTTACTTTGGAGGTACCATGTATATTACCCAATTAATCTTGAGACAGTTTCTCATCATCAATCAAATATTAGGTGATTAATGAACGTAGGTATTTTTAGTTCCCCAAAAGCAAGTTTCAATGATCTGTTTCTACTACCGTGCTTTTGAAAAATTTTGTTGTGACAGGATATAGGTTGTTCCGGAGAATATATGCATATCTTGTTAGGCTTCTAGTTCAGGTTAAACTTTCTAGATATGTTTAGCTTTAATTTAGTTGGTGACACTGTGTGAAAAAAATTTGTGTGTAGGTGCTCATATCCAACCAAAGTTTATGTCACTTTTCCGTCATCCTAATATGTTTATTAAAACTGTTTGATAAAAGTCATAAACCTAAGGAACCATCAGGGTTTAATTAACTCCCTCCTCCAAATTCCTGCCAAACTGGTTCTGTATGGTCAGAGTGCCACTTTGGACTTGGAGCTGACCAAGTCTCTGATAATTCAGCATAGTAGTGTCTAAAGCCTGGAATATACAAAGGATTTTAAACCAGTTTGGTCATTTTCATTCTGATATTTACTAGAAGCAAAAAAATCTTTGAATAGAAAGCCTTTCCTCCTTTACAGTGGACAAACATACCATATTTGCAATGGAAGATGTTCCATTTGCATTTTTTTCTGAAATTGCACAAATATATTCTATTTAGCCTCACTTTGAATTAAACTTGAGTATGTGAGTTCAAGGAGTCTGTAGATAGATTTTAAGGCGTTCATGAATCTTAATTTTCACTGAACTCTAACTTAAATATTTCATTTATTTAAAAACATTCTGAAAAGGGATTCATAGGCTTCACCAGAGTGCCAAAGGAGTCCATGCTACAACACTGTTCTAGTGTTTTGGTTTTTTTTTTTAATAGATAAAATAGCTACTTATTATATTAAGCCTTACATTTGGTACCTTATTTTTATAATGAATGCTTAGCTTTTGTATAACTCTAGATATGGATGACATTGAGATTTGAGAGGAGCACTAACAGCTATAATTTATAATATTAGCATTCATTTATTAGATAATGGGAGGAAATGGGCTAAATGAAACTCTCCATGGAAAAGAATTTAAGTATTTTGTTAATCTCAAGGAATAAATGAAAACTTCATAATCCAGGTTTGGATAAGTTGTTTTCTTTTTTTGCTTTTTGGAGGGCGATTGGGGTTGACTTGCCCAAGGTCACACGGCTTGTTTTGTTTTGTTTTTGTGTTAAGTGTCTGAGTCTGGATTTGAACTCAGGTCCTCCTGACTCCAGGGCTGGTGCTCTATTCACTGCGCCACCTAGCCACCCCGAATTAGTTGTTTTCCAGAATTAAATTTCTAAGATTTTTTCTTGTTCTCTTTCCCATTTTCCACATGTGTAGAACCTGTATTGACTGATCTGATACCAATAAAAAACTTTACTTTTCAAAATATTCCCCTGCTCCCTAGCCTTCAAAAATACCATAATATTTGTTTTTAGACAATCTCCTTAATTATATGGATTGTTTTGCATTATTTTTTTGAATAAAACTAATTTGTTACAAAAATGAAATAAAACAAATTAAATAATATATACAATATAATGTAGAACATGTTATATAATATAGCACACAGTACATAATATAAACAAATAAATAAATGAGGTAAACTAAAAATTTTATCAGTAATCTAAAAGGAAAAATAATCTAGTATTAAGAGCTGTAATCAAGTTGGCAAATGAGAGTAATACATAATAGTTTATTTAGGCAGTAAACTTTCTCATGGGACTTGAATGTATACATATCCTACATAGATGCACACATACCCAAATGTGCACACATATTTACTCTTGCATAGTTGACTTTTAGATTAGGAATAATCCAGTATATTGTTTTACAGGTAGATCACACAGAGGATAGAGTGATGGACATGGAGCTAGGAAAACTTGAGTTCAAATCCTGGCTCAGAGAGTTACTAGTTATATGACTCTGAACAACTATAGTGAAGCTCTCTTAGTCTGTTTCCTCATCTGTAAAAAGGGAGAAAATAGCAACATTAACTACACAGGGTATTGTATTACAGGAAAAGCCAGGTGGCACAGTGGCTAGAATTCCAGGCCTAGAGTCAGGAAGACCTGAGTTCAAGATACCTACTAGCTTTGTAACCTTGGGCAAGTCACGTAATCCTGTTTGACTCAGTTTTCTCGTCTGTAAAATGAGCTAGAGAAGGAAATAGCAAAACATTTCAGTATCTTTGCCAAGAAAACCCCACAAAAATGGGGTCACAAAGAGTTAGCTGAAAAAGGTGAACAACAACGACTATTACCAATAATGGTATTATTACTAATAATAGTGGCTAGTATTTAAATAATATAAATAATACTTAATAGCAATTAAGGTAATTGGTTATAAAAATCGATTTGTGAATAGCAAGCTCAAGATTATGTAAGTAGCTTTAAAAAATTCAATTGGGAATTTTTTCTATACTTGACATACCATATATTATTCATTTTGTTGCTTTTAAAATTGGACATATTACATGTTATTGTATGATGCAGGTTACTCAGGAGGCTGGTGAATTTATGATCACTTTCCCATATGGATATCATGCTGGCTTCAATCATGGATTCAACTGTGCAGAATCTACAAATTTTGCTACCGTTAGATGGATTGATTATGGAAAAGTGGCTAAATTGGTGAGTTATGTTCAAAAATAAATCCTAAATTATATATCATTTCTAGTTATTGTGGTAGCAAATTTAACATGTGAAATGTTTTTAAGTTTCGTCATGTATTTTCAAATTTTCACTGTTATTTATTTCAGGTTTGTTACACTTACTGCTTGTGAAATATAGTTATGTGGAAGTATTTTCCTATTGTAATATTAATATAGCACCTGTATGTTACACTAAATAAAATTACAATAAAATTATGAGACATAATTTTATTAAAGTGATATTTTAGTTTATTTCTGTCATATAGCCATAATTCTCACTGATAGATAATTTGCATGAAGTTCTCATTCCACAATTTTTAACTCTTCTGCTTATTGAAAGTCCATAGTTTAGAAAAATACTTGATAGTGAAAATGGAATGTGTCTTATAAAAATGGAGCACAAAAGGTTCCTTTAGGTTATAGTGTGAATTCAGAATTTAAGGAAAATATTGGGAGGAGAGATATGAGTGGAGGTTAAAATGAATTGATTATTCTCAGTGGTATGATTTTGTCATCATACAGAAATTGGACTATATTTTCAGAACAAATCTAATTTTATTTTATTTGGTGTATGCAATGTTATCTCCTGCCCAGTATTTTCCATTCTATTCACATGTTGTGTATTTTCATTCAAAAGCTGCAACTTCTATTAAATTTAATTACTTCTCCCCTGTGGCTTTAAATTGAGGGTGGCTTCAAAATGATGGTTACTTCTATTAAGTTTGATTACTTTTCCCTGTGGCTTTTTTTTTTTTTTTTGGTGGAGGTGTATTTCCTGGCAGTGAACAGTTTCTAAATGAATCTGTATGTTTTCTGTAGTTTATATTAGATCAGCTGTGTGGAGTTAGCAAAAAACAAACAGAAAGGAGCAAGATCTTCATTTATGTGGTGTGTTTGTAGTTTCCACTTATCCAGAGTATGAAATATTATAATATAATTCATTGAATATTGATAAAGTTTTTTCTCATTGAACTATTTTGAAAATTGCTGAAATCTCTCTTTTGAAAAACAATATGCCATTCATTTACATGCCTAATTATAGAATAAGATAGCAAATATTTTTAAAACATGAGAATTTAGCTGTATAATAGTCTAATGAATTTTTAATTAGTACATGGCATTAAGGAAAACAAGAGATGTTATTCAGAGGATTTTTTTTCTTTTTTAAGTAATTGATGGAAGGAGACTATTTAAAGAGCAACTACTGTTTTAGATTTTTTTCCGGGCTAATAGTAGTAGTACTTCAGGTAATAAATAATGAAAATACTGAATAGGAAAAAGTTATTTGAATAATTTGGATAATTATTTAAATAATGTGTTTTTAATGTAATCCACTAAGGATTTTGTTGTAATACCATATTTGCATCTATAGTAAAATAATTGAATGGAGTCCTTGTAGTGATATTAAGGTGGTTTTTTGTTTGTTTGTTTGTTTTTTGCTTTTTGCTTTTTGGAGGGGGGAAGGTAAGGCAGTTGGGATTAAGTGACTTGCCCAAGGTCATGAGGATAGGTTTTTGGTGTGTGTTAAATGTCTAAGGCTGGATTTGAACTCAGATTCTCCTAGCCCTCGGGCCGGTGCTCTTATTTATTGCGCCACCTAGCTGCCCCGATGTTATGGTTTTTTTTCCATTTGTTTATTTAATATTCACAATTCATTGTGTATAGAAGAATGATTTCAATAGAAAATTCTGACCTAATTCTCAATTATTCATAATGAAATAATGAATAATACTATTCTTTAAATTGTTGCCTGGCTCTCCTTCGATTAGGCCTTTTCTTCCTAGGTATAACTGAGTTATTGGGCTGAGAAAGTAAAGCAGTTGTTTTATTAAGAATTCTTGGTTTTATGTTGAATCCTACTACTTTATTAAGTCTAGTACTTATTTCATTGGTTTTCTTGTTTTTTCTCTAGAGTTTTTTGTGTAAAAATATGAATTGACCATTTCCTTTTGGTCAATGTTTGTGTTTGATTTCTTTTCTGTGTCTTATTTCTATAGCTGGAATTTCTAGAATTATATGGGGGAAAGGAAACATCCTTATTTTATCCCTATATTTGTTAGTGTAGATGCCAAGTATTTCTTTATTACAAATAGCGCCAGCTTTTGGTTAATCAAAGTAACTATAAAACTTCACAAAAAATTTGGAAGTCAGTCTCCCAAGACACATATTTACAGTTATAAAATATTTTATAGAAATTAAGGAAGATTTAAATAATTAAGTATATAGTCATTGCATGTGGTTGGGATGTCCTTATATAATTAAAAAAAAGAAATGCTACCCAAATTAATTTACAGGTTTAGTAAACTAAACTACTAATTAAAAGTATCAAATACTTAGTTTGTAGAACGAGAATAATACTGGCATTCATTTGGATTGGCAATAAGGCCTAGAATCTCAAAGGGACATAATGAAAAAAATGCAGAAATGAGGAAAAAATTGCTCTTCTAGACATTAAGCAATAGTCAAAATTATTTAATATTGCTTAAAAAATAGAAAAGTAGATCAGTGGAGCAGACTAGATTAGTAAGCTCTTTGAAATCCATAAACATTTATATAAGTGATTACTTTTTTATTATATTTTTAGGTTTGATCCAAATCCTCTTTCTCTATTAAATGAAATAAACTTTTTTTTTGTCATCAAAAGTACAGTTTAGCAGATACTTACTTAAGAAGACACCTGGTTGTATACAAGAATTTTTTAAGCACCTTCTATGTTCCAGGAACTGTGCTAAGGTCTGGAGTTACTAAGAAATGCAAAGAGTCCCATCTTCAAAGAGCATACAAGATATCTGTGGAATAATATGAAATGGGAAAAGGTACTATCATCTGAGGGAACTAGGAAAGATTTCTTTTTTTTTTTTTTTTTTTTGCTTTTTGGAGGGCAGTTGGGGTTAAGTAACTTGCCCAAGGTCACACGGCTAGGTTTTTGTTTGTGTGTGCATTAAGTGTCTGAGGCCAGATCTGAACTCAGGTCCTTCTGACTCCAGGGCCAGCGCTCTACTCACTGCGCCACCTAGCCACCCTAGGGAAGATTTCTTGCTGAAAGAAGGTGAGACTTGAGTTGCACCTTGAAGAAAACCAGAGCACCCAAGAGGCACAGATAATGAGTGGGTAGATTTTTCCAGACAGGAGGTACAAAGATATAAGATATGGAGAATCATGTTAAAAGACTTGCAAGAACACTTTGTTGGGTTGTAAAATATGTGGAGGAGAGTACACTATGGGAAGATCAGATAGGTAGGAACAGGTTATATTACAGTGAGCTTTAGGTACCAACAACAGAATGTCCTAAACATCTTGGTGAAGTTTAAAGATTTTTAGGACACTTTATATTTATCCCTGGAGGTATAGGGGAAGTGGGGGGTTGTAGAGAGGTTTACATGGTCAGATCTAATCTTTAGAAAAATCATTTTGGCAGATAAATGGAAGTTGGATTAAAGTGGGATATATTTGAGACACGATAGACTAAATTCTTTTGCAGTAGTTTGGGTGAGAGGTGATGAGAACCTGAGCTAGTTTTGTGATTGTGTGAATGAAATGATGCATGAGAGATGTTGTGAAGGTAGAAACAATAGGATTTGGCAAGGTGTTGTATAGACACTGAATGGACAGTAAATTGTGTCCAGAAATAAATTAGCGGAATTGAGCTGGCTGTCTTGACTTGGGAAATTAAAGTTCCTATAATGACTAGGAAGTTGCTTCCTGTAACAAATTCCCATATTTTTCATATTCTTGTTTTGTCAGTGGTATTACATAGATGTGAATTATGCAATGCTGTAGACTGCAAAGAATTGAAAGTGATTAGTACATACAAGGCCAGTGGAGAGATGTATAGTTCAGATGAACTGGCTAAAACATTAAAAATAAGGAAAATTACAATAAAGAATATCATTAGAGAAGGATGTGGTTGAAAAGAAGATGGGTTGTTTACTTGATGGAAGTGAGAGGTAGCCATTAGACTGCTCATTTGTTCCACTGGTATCCCCATGATGTCCAGAGAAATGGTGGAAAGCCCACAGCACATTGGCTTGATTCTCTTGGGTAAACTTATGGTAAGACAGGGAAGTCATCTCGAATGGGCAGGAATACATTGACTGATCTGTGTTTTGGAGGGAATGTTAACTTTGACGAGATTATGGATCCTTCTGAGTACTTGAATATTTAATATCAGTTACATTACTGATTTGCTATGAGGTATAACCTCGTTCCCTGGATGGGCTTTCGGACTCGTACTCTACTCATCAATACTACATTTGTGAAATGGAAATATTTTTGACTTGGTTTCTAGATTCTTGATATGTATGCTTGGATTATACTTAGGCATTATAACTAGGTTTAATAGGTATGTTACGTTTTCAGATACAGATATTATCATTTTATGCAGTCCTTGAGGGCCAGCAGGAGTGGAACTACATAGTAAGTAGGGAGTTGAAGGGAGGGAAATAATTTTCTTTTCTTGTTCATCCCAAACCCAGAACTTCAGCTCGTAAAGAGGAACAAAAAATTAGAACTAAAATGCTCAAAATTTTCAAAAATTAGGTATTTGAACATGAGGTCAATTGACAAATAATATCATTTGTGAGTACAACATAGTACAATGCATTGATCTGAAGGAACTGTTCTGTTCTTTTCTAAGATGTTTATATAAATGCTTTTTTCTATGTCTGAAAGGGTTTTCAGTCTAAGATTGCTAAGAGGCGCAGATGAGGAGTGAGTGTAGGTCAAGAATGAGGACAGACTGTGTGAAGTATGGAATTTTGAGATCTGGTGTGAGGTAAGAGATGGAATGTTAGATTAAGGGAATAGCTAGTAGAATACAGCATGTGATGGGGGAGTGCTACTAAACAAGTTTGGAAAGGTAGATTGGAGGCCAGTTGTCAGAGACAAATTGATATGTGTATATATATAAAATTTCTTCCTCCAGTGCCCGCTGCCCACCCTTCCCTTCCGCCATCATAAGCAGAACAGGGAACTAATGAACATTTTTAACCATTGTGATGGCATGGGCAGGTCTCTTAGTTTTTGTGGTTGTGTCAGAGGACATATAGAAGAAGGGAAAGGTAGAAACCCAGGATACTGATTAGGAAGCTATTACAGTGCTCCAGGGGGGAAATGATGAGAACCTCTATAAAGGGGGGTAATCCTTGAGGTGAGGATGTGATAGTAGACCCTAGAAGAATGACGATATTCTCAATAGAGACAGGACAGTTTAATTGAGAGTAGGGATTTAGAGGAATCTATTCAACAGGCAGTTGATGATATAAAACTGTTATTTGAGAGGAAGATTAAGGTTTAGATGGATTCCAGAGTAATTTCCTGGGGTTTCCATCTTAGCAGATGGTGATTTTGAAAGGCAAGGATTATTTGGGGAAGGGGATGTAGAAGTTTGATAGTGCGTGATTACTCCCCTTCTTGAACTCAGCATTCCAGCTACATTGGTCTTTATCCTGTGCCTTACTTGTATTCCATCTCTTGTCCTGTGCCTTTGGTCTGACTGTCTCCCATGCCAGGAGTATTCTTATGTCAGCCTATTCTCATTTCAAACAAGGGAGTGGGGCATAGAGCCAGAAAGGAGAGTAGTTAAAAGGGCCATGTCAGTAAGTACCTTAATTACACACTAAGGAGTGAGGTTGTTTTGTTTTGTTGTTATTTGTTTGTTTGTTTTGCCACTCCAAGATTCAAAGGCTAATATATACTCTGAAGATAATCACTCATGTGCTTTGATATATGTGCTTGCTGATGTTCTGATTCTAGACAAGGTCTTAGCTCTCCTTAGTTAAATGTGGTGGAGTCCTTGTTGCTGTTCTCAGATGGTTGCGAATTCTTCTGTTAGATTGCCAGGTACATAGTAGGTGCTTAATAAATGTTTATTGATTAATTGATTATTAGCTCCTTGAGGGCAGAGATTGTCTTTACCTCTTTTTGTGTCTCCAGTGCTTAGCATGATGTCTGGCACATACCTCCCTCTTTTCCACACAAAAGTTTTTCTCGAAAGAGTATTATAGCACCAGATGCAGGTTTATTGAAAAATTCTCCCATAGGCATTTTGAAATGACTTTTCACTATCATTCAGTCATACTTTATATTTTGTGAACTTCTCTATCCCTTGTGTCTTCTCTCTTTTGCCAGAGTTGTAAAAGATGCCTTCATTTATCACTCTCTATTTTTACATGATGCAGCTCTTTATATAGTTAAGTCAAGTATTTTTAACATATTGGGCAAGTATACTACTAAATTAGACTGTATTTTGCCAAATGGCTTTCAGGTTTTCTCAGCCTTTCTCAGCCATTCTTACTCAATATTAAGTAAGGCCCTCTCCACATAGTGTATATGATTGGATTTATCAAAAACTTGAGTTACTGAGTTGTTGATGATGTTTGCTTACTGAGTCCGTGCCATTTAGATACTTCACTCTTTTTTAATCCATTCCCAGACAGTTCTGAGGATTACCTCTTTAAAATATAGTTTCAAGTTTCTGAGTGATATTTTTTACTCATTTCTACTTTTCTGATTATTTCCCTTGAGATTCTAGTTCTTTTATTCTTCCTACTTCATTTAACTAATAATATTTTGTCTAGTATAAAGAAAGGTTATTGACATAATACTAAATCTCTAATTTAGCTAGTATTTAATTATTACTATTATTATTATTTTGGTACAGCCTAAACATACAAAGTGAATAATTTTCCAGTTATTCAAATTATTTTCTATTTCATTACAGAGTGTTTTGTAAGTATGAGTCTTTTTTAATGGAGTTTTAAAAAATTTTATTTCCTTCTAGTTTTGTTATTGCTATATAGAAATACTACTAGTTTTCATGGTTTTATTTTGTAGCCTACTACTTACTGAAACTGTACTATAATTTTAATTAGTTTCTTTTGTTTTTTTACTTTCCTTTCCTTAATCTTGTCTACCTTCAGTTTTTCATCTGTAAAATGGGGCTGTTAATAGAAATTACCTGATAATGTAAGTAAAGTGCTTTACAAACCTTAAAGCACTATATATAATATATATGTTGGCTATTTTTCTTATAATTTATATAAATAAGCATTACATTTTGTCAAAGGCTTTTTTCTATATTTATTGATTTAATATTGTGGTTTTGGTTTGTAATCTGATTATATATGTATATATATTTGCTTTTTGGAAGGCAATTGGGATTAAGTGACTTGCCCAAGGTCACATGGCTAGTTTGTGTGTGTGTGTGTGTGTGTGTGTGTGTGTGTGTGTGTGTGTGTGTGTTAAGTGTCTGAGGCCAGATTTGAACTCAGGTTCTCCTGGTTCCAGGGCTGGTGCTTTATTCACTGCGCCACCTAGCTGCCACCTGATTAATTATATTAATTAGCATTGCAACATGTACCATGTTTTACAGCTTCCAGTACCATTTTTAGAAATGTTGCTTTATTGTGAGGAAATGTATTAGGAAAGCTTCTAATGTTTTCCCTTAACTAAAATGAAGGCCTGTGGGGGTGAGTGTGTATTAGCATAAGGATAGGGAATAGATCTGTGATATCATTGATATTGAATGTCTATAAAGGAATTATATGGGGAGCTTATAAAGGGAAAGGAAATTCCTCCTATCAATGTAGGCCAAAAATTTCTTTGAGTAATTCATCTTCTTTGCACTTAGAGGGTTGCTTATCCAGCCAGTATGTGTCAGAGTTTGGATTTTAACCTAGGTGTTCCTGGCCCTGAGGTTAGTTCACTATTTACTATGTCACAATGTCTCTTCTTTTAGCATATATATATATATTTTTGATGTTCTAGCCTCAGCTGATTTTATTTTATTTTTCCAAATGCTTTATTAGCTTCTGGTATACATCATTCATTTCTGCCAGATTTTGAGTTACAATTTCCCCCCCATTTTCCCCCTACCCATCACCCCAGAATAGCAGTCTCACAGGATATCCCCTCATCCAATCTTTTCTCTCCCATATCTTCTCCCACACCCCCTTCGACTTTTCCAGTAGGGCAAGGTGAATCTCTGTGCCTGTATATCTTATTTCCGAATTATAGGTAAAATAGTATTAATAATAATAGTATTTATATATTTTTAAAACATTTGATTTTAAAACTTCAAATTCCAGATTCCTTCCCTTCCTCCCTTGTCACTCACTTTTACTGGGAAGATAAGCAATTCAGTATATGTTGTACATGTATAGCTATGCAAAATATTACCATAGTAGATATATTGTAAAAGACTGACTATATTTCCCTCCCTCCTATCCCACCTCCCACTTGGTCTATGCCATACTTTGATCCTGTCCCTCTTCAAAAGTGGGTGCTTCCAACTTCCCTCCCCCTCAGCCTCCCCTCCCCTCCATCACTCCCCCCAAACCCTTTACCTCCCCCCCCACTTTCCTGCAAGGTGAGACACCTTATCCAGTATGTATGTCATTCTCTCCCTGAGCCAAATTCAATGAGAATAAGGTTTTCCCTTTTTGCCTTCCTGTTCTTCCCCTCCCCTGCAACCACTTCCCCTTGCCTCTTCTATATGAGAGAGTTTACCCCATTCTGTCTCTTCCCATCCCCTCCCGTCACATTCTTCTCTCACCTTTCAACTTCACCCCTTAAGTATCATCCCTTCCTATTAAATTCAACCTGTGCCCTCTATCTATATATACCCGTAAACATATACACACACATTCACATATGTATTCGTATGCCTTTTATATGAATACAAATTCATACTCCTTCAACTATTTTCATACTGAGAAAAGTTTCATCAGTTACAATTATTGTTTTTCCATGTAGGGAATGTAAACATTTCAGCTTTGATAAGTTCCTTTTGATTTCTTTTCCCTGTTTACCTTCTCAAGCATCTCTTGCTTCTTATGTCTGAATGTCAGATTTTCTATTCAATTCTGGTATTTTCCTCAAGAATGCGTGAAAGTCCTCTATTCCACTGAATGATCATATTTTCCCCTGAAACATGATACTCAGTTTTGCTGAATAGGTGATTCTTGGTTTTAATCCCAGTTCCTTTGCCCTCTGGAATATCATATTCCAAGCCCTTCAATCCCTCAGTGTAGAAGCTGCCAGATCCTGTGCTATCCTGATTGTGTTTCCACAATATTGGAATTGTTTCTTCCTGGCTGCTTGTAATATTTTCTCCTTGATCTGGGAATCCTGGTACCTGGCTATAATATTCCTAGGAGTTTTCTTTTTGGCATCTTTTTCAGGAGGTGATCAGTGGATTCTTTCAACTTCTATTTTGCCCTCTGGTTCTAAAACATCAGGGCAGTTTTCCTTGAGGGTTCTTGAAGGATGATTTCTAGATTCTTTCTTTGATCATGGTTTTCAGGTAATCCAGTAATTTTTAGATTGTCTCTCCTGGATCTATTTTCCAGGTCAGTGGTTTTTCCTATGAGATATTTCACATTGCCTTCTATTCTTTCATTTGTTTGGATCTGCTTAATAGCATCTTGATTTCTCATAAAGTCACTAGCTTCCATTTACTCCAGTCTAATTCTGAAGGAATGAATCTCCTCAGTGAGCTTTTGAGATTCTTTTTCCATCTGGCAAATTCAGCTTTTTAAGGCATTCTTCTCCTCATTGCCTTTTTGAGCCTCTTTTGTCATTTGAGTTAGTCTGTTTTTTAAGGTGAATTTTCCTCAGTCAGGCTGTTGACTGTCATTTCATACTTTTCTTGCATCTTTTTCATTTCTCTTCCCAATTTTCCCCCCACTTTTCTTATCTGCTTCTTAAGGTCCTCTAAGGCCTATAACCAGTTTGTATTTTAATTTGGGGTTTTTGGTGCAGGAGATCTGACCTCCCAGTCCTCCTCCTGTTCCATACTTTGATCTTCTTTGCCCCCCAAATAGGAGTCTAATGTTGAATTTTTCTGTTTATTTTGTTTCCTTTGCCTAGGCATGTTGCCATTCAATTACTTGACTTTTGGGCTTGTTGCCACAGTAGGACTCTGCCATCAGCCAGGGGAGCTTCTGTCCCAAATGTTGGGGTTTTCTCAGCTGCTGGAGATATTAGTTGGGTGCCCTCTCTGAAGCCTCCACACACTCTGGCAAGCTGTTCACACACCCCAAGACCTCCACCCCAGACTGAAAAACAGATCCAAGAAGGTTAAAGCAACAGCACTTACCCCCAGACTGATCATCATGTCCCCCTACAGTCTGCAGACCAGGAACTGAAACTACTGTGTGACTGCGGCTGTGCCGTGGGGCTACTCAGTGGCCTCTCACCCCCAGGGGAAAGAGACTGACAGGCTCCCAAATACTGGTCCCAAAGTCCATTCTGCACTGACCTCTCCCTTTGTCCATGGCATCTATGTGTTGATAATTCTGGAAAGACCACAGCTGCTGGTGTTCTGGAGTCCCTCCTGCTGGTTGCTGGTTCAGCTTCCCTGGGCCTAAAACCTCAGCTCCAGCCAGGATGGGCTCGGCTCCCAGAGCACTGCGCTGGCTGCTTGCTGCTGGGCTGCCGGGCTGTCCTCAGTAGGAGATTAGCTTCTCTGTGTCATTTTGTGGGTTCTGTAGCTCCAGAGTTTGTTCAGAGTCCCCTTTTATCTATGTTGGAAGTGGTGGGAGCAGGAGCTGTGTGGAAGTGCTATTTCTACTCTGCCATCTTGGCTCCACCCCCCCCTCTTCTTTTATCAGATTAAAGAAAAATGACCCTTTTTTGCATTTGAATTTTAGAATTTTTAGCCGAGGAAGATAGGTGACTTACTAAATAGCGTAGCAGTCTTGGGAGTCAAAGAAAGACCTGTCTTTGGATTCTGCTTCAGATGGTTAATAGCTTGGTGACCCTGGACAAATACCTTAACCTCTGTCTGCCTCACTTTTCACAACTTTAAATGGGAATGATAATAACATCCACTTCCCTTAGATGTTGTGAAGATAAAATGAAATAATATATGTAAAATACTTTGCAAATCTTAAAGCATGGTGTAAATGTTAGCTATTATCATTGTTATACACAACTTATTTTTTCAAAGGCCTTTTCTATATTCTTTTTTTTTTTTTGAGGGCAATTGGGGTTAAGTAACTTGCCCAAGGTCACACGGCTAGGTTTTTTTTCTTTGTGTGTGTTAAGTGTCTGAGGCCGGATCCGAACTCAGGTCCTTCTGACTCCAGGGCTGACGCTCTACTCACTGTGCCACCTAGCCACCCCCTCCTTTTCTATATTCTTGATGTGATTAATTATATTGTTCTCCTAATATTGAACCTTATACTATTTCTGATATAAATCATAGGAAATTTTTTTTGGATATATTACTGTCGTCTTTTTGCAAGCATTTTGTTTAAAAATTTTTCATCAATTTTTGTGTAGTTTACAAAAAATTTTATTGTGAACTTTATATCCAGGACATTTTCTGATATATCCTTCTCCTACCTCTTGATACAAGGAGAAACAGTTAAGCAAATTTAGATGCACAGTGGCTGCATCTTACCATATTTTAGGTTTAAGGGGGAGTTGTAGAATTGAAGAATGAAGGTTCCAGTTTTGGGGAAAGCTTCAAGAAAGAGAGTATTTGAGTTGGACTTTAAAGAATAAATGTGTAGGTAGTTTATTGATGGATTAGTCTGTAGATTTGAAAGTTACTTAATTTACCCCAGTTGTTCTGGGTCCTATATATTTCATTTATCTTTATTTTTGCTTGAGTACAATTCCTGTTGACCT
The DNA here is from genome assembly GCA_011680675.1 of Gymnobelideus leadbeateri. Taxonomy (NCBI): domain Eukaryota; kingdom Metazoa; phylum Chordata; class Mammalia; order Diprotodontia; family Petauridae; genus Gymnobelideus; species Gymnobelideus leadbeateri. The sequence continues at coordinate 327,713 of WOXC01012300.1, forward strand.
AGTGCTTATTTTTCCCCACATTTAAAGAAGGAAAATTCAAATTCAGTTGAGTTCAATTCTCTGGTTGTGTCCATTCAACAGTTCTCAACTTAAAAGTCCTAGTACTTGGGATTACTATCTAGTATAATCTTTCTCTTTCCCTCTTGATTGCTATTGCTTCCTTGATGCCCTGCCCTTCCCCCCTTCTCTGTTCATTCCCCCTTTCCAGAATTCTTGTCTAATCTTTTAGTTAATGCTAATGATGATTAGGAAATCTTTTAGTGGGTGTTAATGATGATTACTAAAACTGATGGGTCTATTTGTTCTTGACAGATAACTGCATGTTCATCACTGACAAAATAACAACATTACTTAATAAATCATTTAAGAAGTCAGTGCTAAGATTGGTATTTCATCTGTTAGAAAACAGCTTGCTAAGACCAACGTATTAAGGCCAAACCTATGAATATGAGTATAAACTACAGAATTCAAATGTGACTGAATGAATTAAAGGGAAAACAATCATAGTTTGTTGATATAATATCAGTTTTTTTCTTGTAAAATACAATATATTTATTAATTGTATAACTTCACTTTTTTGAAAATTTTAATTCATGGATCCTTGTGTGGTAGCCCTTGGGCAAGTATTATTTTTACATGAAATGAAAAATGTTATTTCATACTATTTTATGCTTACGTAAAAGCAGAATTGATTAAATTGAGATCAGTTACATTTAATTCACTTATTGAATCCTTTGTGGTGACAAACCATAACAATGGTTTACCATAACAATGCTGCATTTGGTGTCATCCAAACTGGACCATTTTTCTGTACTCTTTGGGAATAGGAACCAGAGATTTAGAGGTAGAAATTACCAAGATTACCAACTATTCTGGTTGCTGCGTTTTACTATGGGGAAACTGAGGCCCAAGACTCTTAAGTGAGCTCCACAAGGCCTTGTAGTCAGTAGGTGACAAAAGCTGTACTTGAACCCAGGTGCTCTAACTCCAAATCCTGTCCTTGTTTCCTCTGTAATACTGTAAGTCTGCAAAGAGGAAAAATGAGACACGGTTGATCTGTACATAATCATAGGCAGTTATGGTGTATGCAATAGGGATGGGACCTGAATATGGAGAAATGAGGATGATTGGAGCAGGTGTAACTGGCTTCTTACAAGATTGTTTCTTTGCATCAAAGTCCTGGTAAATTGAAGCCACATTTATTGGGGCAGTTAAGTTTGGGATTCTTGAGTTTTGTGGATTCTGTCATTCTGTGCTTTCCTTTTCCAGTGCTTCTGGGCAATTTTCCTGGCATAATTTTCTGAAATAAGGTACTTAAATTAATTGTGTTTCTATATGAAGCGAGCCATTTTCAAAATGTCTCAATGACTTCTTAGTTCAAGATTAGCTCCTTTTTTATTGAGACCTCAAATATTTTTTCAAGTTTTTCTTTGTCCTGTTTATTGTCTGTTATTTATTTTTATTCTTTTATTATTGGTCTTAGATCTTATAGTGTCTATTGCTTTATTTTTTTTTTAAGCAATTGGGGTTAAGTAACTTGCTCAAGGTTACACGGCTAGTCATTATTTATGCGTGGGTGCTCATTTTCTGAGGCTGGATTCGATCCCAGGGCATCCCAACTCCGAGGCCGGCGCTCTTACTCACTGCGCCACCTAGCCGCCCCTTATCTATTGCTTTATCAAGATTTACTAGAATTTGCTCTGTCATCAGTTCTCTCTTTAAAATTCCATAACAGCCCTAATTCCTTTCTTCATTCTTCTTATAATTATTCCATTAATCCCAACCTTATATAACATTTATCATTAGGGAGAGGAGGGGGTTAGTTGTTATTATTGGTGTATTATTCTTTTCTTTGAAGCTTTCTTCTTTATTTTTTTTACCCATAGTGCTTATTCACTGTCTTTTAGACTGCTCATTTTCCTGTGATATTTTCCTTGTTACTATTTCATTACTTCCCGCTCTTTGTTTTCCTTTACCTTATGGTGCTGTGTTCTGAAATGATGATGCAGGAAAGAGGAGTAGACATACGTGACCACTTTCCATCCTGCTGGAAGGAAGTTCTCCTTGTACTTAGGAGCTCAAGCATGCCCATTTTTGCTTTTTTTTTTTTTGGAGGGGGAAGGGCAGGGCAATTGGGGTTAAGTTACTTGCCCAAGGTCACATGGCTAGTAAGTGTTCAGTGTATGAGGCTGGATTTGACTCCAGGGCCGGTGTTCTATTCACTGCACCACCTAGCTGCCCCCATTTTTGCATTTTACAGAGCACCTAGATTAATTTTTTTGCTTATATTGTTTGAAAGCAGTTCAGTCAACTTATTATATTTAATTACCCTAGAACCTAAATGAGACCAGACCGTTCTTCACTTTCCATCTAGCCACATTGTGGCCATCTTGCCTGTTGTTACTACTGTTGTTGTTAGTACTCTTTTTAATCTAGATAAATCACTTTATGCTTATGTAATCTGTTGTTACTACTCTTCTTACCACCTCGATCAGTTCTTTCAGAAATGATTAGGTCACTAGAAAATGCTATTCCTTCACCTCCACCCTCACCCCATACCCTAACAGTTCCTGAAGGAAATTAAGTCACTCAAATTTGGAACTCCTATTCTGGGGGTGATATTCTCTTAACTGGTTAGTGAATGAGTCCAAATATAGTCAATTTAAGGCCCCAGACCAGACTTTAGAGCATGCTTAATGTCTTACCTTGCTAGCCATCTTGAACATCTTACATTTTTATTGTCATCATGTATATATAGCAACCAAAATTTAATATAGTCTTGGGCTCCATTAAGAGGGGCATAGTGCCAAGAAGTGATACTCCCACTGTACTCAGACTTCACTGTAGATCTTCTCAAATATTGTGTTCAGTTCTGAGAAACATAGTTCAAGAAGAATGCTGAAAAGCTAGTGAGTCTAGCAGAGGTTCCAAAACTTATTTGACCTACTAAACCCGTTAAAAAAATTACTCAGGGTCCCCCTGGAAATCTACTTTCTTTAATCCATTAACTTTGTTTGTTTTTAAATTTGCATCATTAAACAAAAAAATACCCTTCCCTCATCATTGCACTGCCCCTCCTTCCCCCAAAAAGGGTGGTATCTCCCACTTTGGGAACCTATGGGGAGGCAATGAAGATGGTCAAAGGTCTTTGTTTCAAGACATTGAAAATTTTTAGCTTGAGGAAGAGAAAACTCATGGAGGAGCTAGCAGTCTTCATATTGAATAGAGATTGAACTTAATCTAATGGCTCTAGAGGGCAAAACCAGTATCTCTAGGCAGAAGTTACAAAGAGATAAATTTAGACTCAATTTCAGGAGAAATTTATCAATAGCTCAAGATGTCCATGAGAAACAGACTATCTTTGGAGTCTGTTCTCCCAGTAGTGTAGATTTCTGTAATTTATGAACTACACTTGGTGGTTGCTCAGGTTTCATTCAGCTGTCAAATTCTGTGATTCTTGTCTGGTTCAGTAGCTCTTTCCAATTTCTTGAATGAGATTCCTTTCCTTCATATAGCACTTTTGAGTAGTGAATTGTTAAGAGTTCAAGTTTTGGTTAATTCCGTGTTTATTGATGATGAAAATAGGTAACCACAATCAATGGCAGATCTATTCAAATTTTATCTATTTGTAGTTTTTCTTAACATTCTTGTGATAATTTGACTTACTCATGTGAGATCTCACATGGAAATTAACCAGGAACAATTTGTGAAAGTTGTAAAGAGGCAAATTCAAGCTTAGTGTTAGGTAGTTTTTCTTAAAGTATAAATGGCTTCTGGGACTTTTTCTAGCTGAATGTGATTTTTCTAGATTAAAAATTTGTCATGCAGGTATCATTGCAAGTTTATGACAGTTTTATCACAGATTATAGTATTTCATGTTACGAAAGTCCAATCCACTAATTTTTCAGATGAGGAGACTGTGGTCTGGAGAAGTTTCATGTTATGGCATTGATAGTGAGTGCAGAGTAGAGCTGGGATTCCAGCTCAGGTCTCAAGATTCTTTCTGGCACCACATTTCTCCTTTATTATGTGAAGTGATGATATGTGGATCAAACAAGGAAAGAGAACTTCCATGATGTTTATCCTTATTTTGGGTCCTTTTTGTCCCATTAGCCTGGAAAACATTACTGTTGAGTTGATGATGCTTATGCCAAAACTGCCCATGTTGCAGTTTCTGTTTGTTTCTGATAGAATTCTAGAATGTAGGTAGGGCATGTGATATAGATAAGGAAATTGAGATAAAGTCTCATTGACCAATATAATATCATATAGTAATTGCAATGTAACTAGTCCTAGTTTTTCAGATACATAGTTGCTACTTTGCACTGTACTATATGCTGTCTCATATGATGAAATCAAAGAACAGTGGAACAGTGTCTTTTTCGTTTAAAGGAGTCTTGATTTTACCTATGAGAATATTCTTATAAGTTCTTTAAATCACTTATAGTAGATAAATCACTTAGTAGATTGTTTCATGGATTTGTTTTTAAAAGATAGTTCATCATCTGTTGGCCTATGCTGTGGTGATAAGCCCCTCCAAATTTTTGGTAGTTTGATTTGCAATTGGTGTACACACAATCCATTGCAGACCTATAGTCAAAACCTTTCCAGCTTAATAGATCCTCCTAGAGCTTGCATTGCTTTAGCACTACTTTCAAAACAATAAAAGAAGACTTTACCCAAGGGGTACATTTATAAAAGATTGTTAATATTGTCATACTGTTCCCCTAAAATTTAATAAATTTTTTCTTTGATTACATCCCGATTTTTCCTTGTTCTACTTAGTTGATAGATGAAAATTGTCCTTTCCTTTAAATCCAGTCAAGGACTTACATTGTTTAAGGGGTACATTGTTAATTTTTGAAGGAATTAGTTTTGATGTTTCAGGATAAAAATACTTTAAAAGACAGTCTTAAGTATGGTTGGCCAGAATTGAGGCCTTTGTGGCCTCAATTGAGATAAAGTGTGGTTTTACATGTGAAATTTGAGCTTTCCTTTTAAGGGAGATTTGCAACCATTGATTTTAAATAGATTAATTGTGAGCTGTGTGTTGAAGTCTCTGTTAGTTGAGAGGGGAGGAACAAAGTTTAGGTAAAGTGTAATCATTTCCCTCTTAGGGATTATAGTCTGGTAAGTTGATCAGACAAAGACATATATCTCATACAAAACATTAGGAGCCTCTATAGAGCTGGAAGGGATCCTTTGAAGCCATCTAGTTTAATCTCGTCATTTTAGAGATGGGGAAACTGACTGAGGTTTAGAGAGATTGAATGACTTGTCCTAAGCCAAATGGGCACTACTGTTATACTGTCGGTCTCATTCCCTTAGGTACATTTTTCTTTCTAACATGTGATGTTGCTAGGTGGCACAGTGGATAGAACATTTGGCCTGGAGTGAAGATGAGTACAAATTCAGCTTGCATGACCCTGGGCAAGTCCCTTTGCCTCAGTTGTCTCAATTATACAATGGGGATAATAATAGCATTTATCTCATAGGATTGTTATCAGGATCAAATGGGATACTATATGTTTGAAAGAAAATGCTTGACATCGTGACTGGCGTATAATGGATCCTATATAAAAATGCCTATTCTCTTAATCTTTTCTGCCTTTTGTCGTAAGTGTATGGAGAGATGCTTAAGAGTCTGTAAAAATAAACTAAGAGAGATCATTATTATTTGTGATTAGGAGAAACTTCATGGAAAAGGAGGTATCTGAGTTATGCTATATAGGATGGATAGGAATTCAACCTCCCAGCAGAGTATTAGTTCCTTGAACTCAAAAGTTATATCCTTGTAATTTATGTATCTCTATAACCTAGCACAGAGCCTTGTACCAGACCTGATTGCTTTTGGAAAGCAATTTGTAACTGTTCCCCCAAAGCTAGTAAACTATGCATATCCTTTGATGTAGCAGTACTACTATTAGGTCTATACTTCAGAGAGATCAAAGAAAGAGGAAAAGGACCCTTATGTACAAAACTATTTATAGTTGTTAATTTTTTTTTGGTGGCAAAGCATTGGAAACTGAGGGGGTACCCATCAAATGAGAATGACTCAAAAAGTTCTATCCGTATATAATAGAATATTTTCGTGTAAAGAAATCATGAAGTACATGGTTTTAGAAAAACCTGGAAATACTTTCATGTAGAGGAACTGATGCAAAGTGCAATGACCAGAACTGGGAGAACAATTTATATAATAACAGCAATATTTTAAAGACAACTTTGAAAGACTTAGGAACTCTGATCAACGCAGTGGAACCATTTAAATTTTAAAGGCCTTGTGAGATAACATGCTGTCCACCACCATAGAGAAATGATGGACTCAGAGTGAAGACTGAAGCATATGCACACACACATGCACATGCACACACGTGCGTGCGCACACACATGCACACACACACACTTTTGAACATGACTAATGTGGGAATTTGTTTTGTTTGATTATACATATTTGTAATGGATTTTGTTGTTTTTTCAATGAATGAAGGAGAGGAAGAAGGGAGGAAAAGAATTTAGAACTACAAATAAAACCGAATTAAATAAAAGAAATATATATTCAGTCACATTGGATTGAACAAATGAAGTCAGGCACAAGAATCTTATTTGTATTGGGGAAGTAATAGATCATGAGGTACATAGAAAGATATTCAATGTTAATATATTAATATTAATCTAATTTTACTATTTTTACATCCAGGAAGAAGGTGAGCTTCAACAGGTGCTCACAGAAACAACTTATTTTGCAGTATTATTTTAAATTTCATATTAGAGGTCATTGGATTAGATTTGGATAATTTTTAAAATGAGGATGTCAGAACATTCTATATCATGTCTTTTTTTTTCTTGGCAGAATTTTTACTGTATTCTTTAGATGATCATTTAGCACTAGTAACAAGGAATGTATTATCTTTCTACATTGTTGTCTTTCGATTCTTAAACATTATTGCCTGATTGAAGGAAATTATGTTCGTAATTGCTTAGCATGTTTTACTGCAGTTGTTGCTTAGAGATTTGTTTTCTGTTGAGAGGTTAAATCAAAGAGGTGGCCTGCAGGTTGTATTTCATTTTCCTTTTGGTGGGATGAAGTGCAGTTGTTTTGATGTTAGGTTTGATGGATTTGTTTGCCACTGCATTCATTAGCTCCACATCAAAAAACTGACAGGCTGTTAAATGAAACTTTGGCTTAGATTTTCAGCTTGACTGTTTGGAGACATTCTTGAAGAGATTTTGTTTTTGTGCTGCAGTAGCCTCAAGCACTGTGACTGTCTTGAAGGGAAGAAAAATTATTTACTATACTGATTTCCTTGAGTTAAAAAAAAAAGAAATATTGTCTTTGGAACAGCCATATCTAGCTTAAACTATCAGAAGTGGTATACTTATTACTGTATATTCAGAGTAAGGGACTATGTAAAATGAGATAAAATGTATTGTTAGAAGAAATGATGATAGTTGGTGACACCCAAAAATGCCCCATATTTAAAAAAAATTTTAAGTGCCTTTTTGGATATCTTTTTTCCCTAACCCTTCCCAGAGAGCCATCTCGAAGATCGGAGGACATAGAATATGTCAATATGTGGTAAAGTCGGGCTTTATATGCATTTTTATTTACTCCAAATCCTGCTCTGTTTTAAAGAAAGGGAAGAGAGGGAGATAACCTCTTATATGTCTTCTTTGGAGCTAAGCTTTGACATTATAATTTCACAGCTTTCAGTTCAATATTTTTGTTGTTCTTTATATATATTCTTAAAATCATTATGACTGTTGTCTTCTTGGTTCTGCTTTATTTTACATTAGTTCATTTTAAGTTTTTCCATATTCTCTATATTCATCATATTCATTGTTCCATACAGTATAGTAATACTATATTGCCACAGTTTATTATGCTATTCCCCAGTTAATGGGTACCTACCTTTGCTACTATAAAAAGTGCTACTATAAATATTCTGGCATATATGTAAACTTTCTTTTAATCACTGACTTCCTTGGAATTTATTCCTGGTAGATACATCTCTAGACAAAAGGTTATGGAAATTTTTGTCACTTTCTTTGTATATTTCCAAAATGATATATTTGTGTATATTTAAATACTAGTTTTGTTTTTGTTGATGCAGCTATCAACACCTCCTTACCTTTGTAGATGCTATTTTTGAATTGAGGACATAGAAATTCATTGTATTATCTGAGCTTGTCATTGAATAATTGGCTGTCTATCCCAGAGGCTCTAGTTTTTCTAGCTTAGTAAGACTTGTGAAAGCTTGCATTGTACTGGCTTAGCTTTTAAAAAGCCACGGTAACTTCCAAACTGTAATGCTGCATCTGAATAGGTTACCATAAAACATCATAGAGTAATGAAGGATATAATATATTATGATATGCTATAACATAACATAATATAATGTTCCACATAATTAGATAATAAAATTAATATAATAGTACATATAATTAGATAATAGGGAGTTATCGCCAGTCATCATGATCTCTATTTTGTGACTGAACCCAGATGTCTCCAAAAGAGAAAATGAGGCTGGTGACTTTGCATAGGACTCTGTCACTTAAAATCCAATTCACTTACAAGTCATGGCATCATCTTCCTGATGTCATGTTCTTCTTTGAGAAGGAAGGGCCAACAATATCATCAACCATAAGATTCTACTTTTGCCTTTATACAATTTATACCTCTTAATTTTAACTCTTCCTTGTGGAACTAAGGAGATCATATGTTCAAATGCTTCAAAGATATTTATCATGTTCCCACTAAAATCTTCTCCTTCATGGTTAAACATTCATATTTTCTTTGTGAAATTTATAGTTCTCAGTCTTCTAACTGTCCTGGTTACTATCTATTAGATTTACTTCAGCTTGATGATGTTCTTTTTGAAATGTGACCAGAAGTAAATATAATATTCTGTATAAGGTCTTAGAATGATTTAATATTATTTTAAACACCACGTTCCTATTCATGCAGTATAAGATTTGCTTTAGCTCTTTTGTCTACTCCATACCACAGTATTTACTCACATTAAAGTTGTAGTCTATTAAACACCCCTGCTTTGCTACCCCTTCTCCCCAGTCAGTTCTTTTTCACTTGAATTGTTGCCTAACTGTGCTTCTTCCATATTGTTCTTGTACAGGAGATGTCTTGAAATCATATTGAACTATATATTTAGAATGATTAAATTTTTACTAGATTTAACTCATCAGTCTAGTCTATCATGGTCTTTTAAAATTCTGATTCTGTCTAATATGTAATTCTTTCTTGCATTGTCATATACAGATTTAATAAATATGCCATTTATGCCGTTATTGAAATTATTTGAAAAATCTTGAAAACAGGATAGTGTGTATAATATCATGGATTTTGCAATGCAGAAAAAATGTGCCAAAGAAGGGAGATTTGCCAAACATATCAAAGAACCCTTCTTGGAATATTGGTACTTCTTATAAAGATGTCTATTAGAGCTGAATAGGTTTTATTTGTTAATATAATTAGCTTTCTGTATCAAGCACGTGCCTTATTTGAATAGTATTTACAATGTTTCCTTGGTGGTAAGTGACAGAGATTGGAATCTAACCTAGGTCTTTGAGTCCTAGACTACGACTCTTTTCATTATGTCAGGTTGTCTCTTATTATTGTTTAAGTAATATAAAGCCAAGGTCGGAATTTTATTTCTGTGTCCTTTTTATTACTTTCCCAACCAGGAATTAGATACTATTTTCACTTATGTCAGATATTTTTAAAGAACTGTAGCTTTTTAGAATACCATTTATATCATTTATTGAGCAAAATTAATTATTATTTTCTAGCTGTGATGATTTTATATTATTCAATGCTATTGCCCTTGATTTCCCTGGAAGAGAAGATTTTGATTTGGTAATCTTTCTGTCATGCTTTGATGCTCTGACATATGACTGCATTACTATATATTCTTATTTAAAATTCTGAAATAATGAACTGAGCAAATCTTAAAAAGCATTGAGTAATAATGCCTTCCTTGCATAGGTGCCATGCATATGAATTGCTTCTCTTGCTATATGGTCTGGAGCTTTTAGAGCACTGTGCTGGTAAAGGTTGTTACTGCCTTTTCCTTCTCTTGCTGACTGCTGGGTTAATTCCTTTATTGCCTGAAATTGTCTTTAAAAAATGCAAATGATCAACCCAATTCCTGTTCTTGACTTGCCCTATTCCTAGTTCCATCTTTAGTCTCGGATAAGGATGAAGTCTAGGTTGTTTTAAAAATGAATCTGGGTGAATGGGAAAGAGGGGAAAGGAGGTATGGAGGTAGCTACTTTCTTCTGCTGATCTCTTTTCTCCTTTATCCTATTCTAGAATCTTGTGTTTTTTGACTCACCCCAGAGAGCCTGCTTATTCTCCTGCTAGGATAATACCCAGAACAGTTGAAACCAAGTCAGACTATCTCTTAAAAATATGAATGAATCTTTCTTCAGTCCTTTGACTGTGTGGAAAGAGATTATCACCACCTATATTACTTTTTACATTTCATAAAATGTTTTCCCCTAAGTGGAGGAAAAAGAGGGAGCCAGCCTTATTATGGAAAAGAGATAGAGACCAGGAATACCAGCCTTAGGTAAAAGAGGAATAGAGCGATTGGTTTGGGCCTTCAAAAATAAAGATGCAATTAGTATGCACACAGTAAATATCTACTGAATAAATAAAGGACTGTAATTATGCAGTAAAGAGCAATTTATTTGTTTATTGTTGAGTTTGCATAAAAATTTTTATTTGTAAAAATTACAATTAATTTTTATTTATATTTATAAAGCAATTATGAGTTGGTAAAGCACTTTCTTCAGAATGATCCTATAAAGTGGAATCCTTTGAGAGACTAGTTTTTGTTTCTTTTTTCCCCATTCCTTTTATCAATGCCACAAGCAAAGGAAATAGGAACAGCAGAGGCATATTCTTCTGGTTTAGTAATTTGCCATCCTATCGCTGGGCAGATTGGTTGTAGGTAAAAGGTCTCTTTTCTCTTGACCATTGCTTTCATCTTCATCAGTGCTATAGTCTTACATGGTTTCACCACCGACAAAGTGAATGACCCATCTTCAAATTTTTTTTTCCCTATGACACCCAGCTCTACATTTTCAAAGTTTCTATCACAACTCATTTGTACCTGTGTCTCCCAGAGTCATACCATGGTAGCTGCCGCTCCCAAAGCAGCTTTCCCCTGAAGGATCTTTGTTCATGGTGTGACACATGGCAGCAGTGGAAGAACTCCTGGAGTAGGCAAAATAGATTGTAATTGCCAGTAAATCTGCATCCATTCTCTGCCTCCTGGAGGAGTCCATGCCAGGGTCATTGTTGCCCCCTAGCAGCATCAGCAGGGGCTAGGAGCCATTAAATCAGGATCTAGTTCATTCTCATTTTAATAAAAACCAGGGACAACTTTGGTTTTTGAAGCATTTTAAATACTGTTAATTTTCAGTGTGATGTCTGTGGTTCGAAGGTGCTTAAGAACTTTGGGGATTTAGTATAGAGTGTGAATCAGGAAAAGTAAGTTCAGTGGCATTTAAGTTGGGTTTTAAACAACTGGTAAGATTTCAGCAAGTTTGGGAGTGGTGAGAGAATTATTCTGGGCTAAGGAGCAGTTTGAGCAAAGACATGGAAACAGGAAATCATGGGCCCTCAGTAGAGGTTAGCAAGTGGTCCTATTTGGGTGGAGTTTAGTATACATGAAGAGCTGAAGAGAATAAGATTGTAGATCTATATTGGGAGATAGTCTAATCTACTAGCTTCATTTTTTTTGGGGGGGGGAGGTCAACTTTTATTGATGCCTTTTACTTTTATATCACATTCATTTCCAAATATAATATGGTCGCTGTCTGGTTAACCTTTTCTTGTACTTTTAAAAAATGTAAAATAAAAGAAAAAAGTTCAACAAAATGAACCAGAGCCAAGCTTGGTAATTAAAAATGCTAAGTATTCATCGCCATGTTCAGTTTTCTGATTTTATAGATAAGGAAACAGGCCTTCCAAGGTTAGATGAGTTGTTCAAAATCGCACTGGTAATTAGTGGCCAGGCCTATATTTGAACCTGCTCAGGTTTTTTAATTCCATCTCTGAATGTTCTTTCTTTCCTACCTACCATGTTGTCTGACTCACCATAGCCAACCCTTATGTTTATATTTCAAAGAAATCAGTTGTTGGGGTAAATTTTGTTTTAGAAAATAACCCTGGAACGTAGAGTAGTTCCAGGTTTGAATTTCAATCGATGAAACATTTACATACTAAAAGAAGGTAACTGAAAATTTGTTTCTGAGCAAAATTTTGCTTTTGTGCTCATACAGAATTGTGTGTGAAGTAAAAATTGATAGTATTATTGTGTTAGAAGCTTATTTTCTTATGTACCATGTTACTTACCTGGTGCCATAATTCTTATACCTGTTTGCTATGAATGCATTACAGCATAATAAGCAAAAGATTTCCATTTTTGGAGGGCACATTAGAATCATAGGAATATCTAAACATTTAATAAAAATCAAATAATTGGAATTCCTTAGACAAATTGAGGATCCTTATCTTTGATGAAGCTCTTAAAATTTTTTAAGATCTGTAGACATGAATATGTGAATTAAGTTTTGAGAAAAAAAAAGAATTCCAAGATACATAGCAAGCTTTATGTATGTTGTGAATTATTTAAATACACTTTTATTGTTCCTAAATGGAAAGTATTAGCTTTCTACCTGAAATATTGCTGACAGAGGAACATTAATGAGTTCATTCTATCAGTGCATAATAATGTTTCCTTCTTTTAGCATCACAGTATTGTGATGGTACTACTTATATAGCAATGGAAATTGTTTGTGCCAAATCCCTGATCTGTTAAACCACACATGGACAGGTCCTATGGAATGTGTATGGAGAAGGGTAGTTATTATAAACAAGTCATATAGGCATTGGTTTCATATTTGGTAATTGTTAGGTGATTTTTCCCAAGTAGAAGTGAGATCTTCATGTTAGAAGTACAGTGCACAAAGAATTTTGTTTATTTGTCATAAATTGAATGTTGTACAAGAAACTATGCTTAAAATAAACCCTCTGTGAATTCTTTGCTTTGATAGATGTTTCCTAGTATCATTAAACCATATAGATTGCATGCTGCATGTGGACTCGGACTATACAATTTGTTCACTGCATTACCATTTGGATAGATAGATAATCCTTTAAAAATGAGAATTGTGGCATATGCAATTCACAGGTTACTTGGGTTCAATTTAGGATCTTTTGGGAAATAAATGCCACTCATTTGGCTCAGGCTTTTATTACGACTTATCAAGGAACCCTTGAAATAACGTTCAGGTTTAGTTCCCAGTGACTGCTGACAAAGTATTTCAAGAAACATGCAATTAAAAAAAAAAGAAGAGGGGGCGGCAAGGTGGCGCAGTGAGTAGAGCGCTGGCCCTGGAGTCAGAAGGACCTGAGTTCGGATCCGGCCTCAGACACTTACATCCGGCCGCACACACAAACAAAAAGCTAGCCGTGTGACCTTGGGCAAGTTACTTAACCCCAATTGCCCTTCAAAAAAAGCAAAAAAAAAAAAAAAAGAAATAAACATTTAAATACTAAAGCCATATGATTGGAACTAGAAAAAGAATAGCAAAATATAGCAAATATATATATTTCACTTATCCCTAATCAGCAATTCTTCTCCATATTTCTCTGGAGAATACTGGAAAGTAATATCTCTAAGTATTATTTTTAGTTAAATAGTACTTCCTAGTTGGGAAAAGAGTGCCTATTATTTTCCTATAGTGCACATATGACCATGCCTGTACAAACAAACAAACAAATAAGTAAATCCCTCTTTTAACCAAACATTCTTGGTGAGAATAGGGTTTCAGAACTCTCATCCCCCATCTAATTCCTCAGTGTCAGTTCTTCTTCTCACACCTCATTTGTATAAGATAATTACTATTTTTCCCTTTTCCTAAACAGTTTTATAATTTTGATTCACTTCATACTTAGGTCTACCCCAATCTTTCTTTCAAACTACCCAACTACTAATAACAATCTTAGTCATGAAGTTTATATTTTCTCTTATGAAAAATAAAATCTGTTGTTATTGAATCTCTTGTAATTAGTCTTTAATGTGTACCTTATATTTCTGTCGCATTGTTATATGTCAAAATTTCTATTCAGTTTAGAGTTATTTTTTGGCAACAAAATCCCGAAAGTATGGCAATTCATTGAATGTCAATTTTTATCGAGTATTATGCATATTTTTCTTGGTTATGATATTTTGGCCATAACCCCAGTTCTTTGCTCTTGAATACGTAGTATTCTAAGATCTGTGTTGCTGCTACTAGGTCTTATGTGATTCTAACTGTGACTCTGCTATATTTGAATTGTTTTTATTTTCTTGTTGCTTATAATATTTTCTCCTTCAGAGGGGGATTTTAGAATTTGTTTATGATATTCATGTAGGTTTTCCTCTTAAAATATCTTTCAGGTGATGATTGGCCAATTTTTTTTCTATTTCTAATTTCCTCTCTTGTTCTAATGCTTCAGGTCAGTTTTCTTTAATTATTCCTTGTATTATTGTATCAAGATATGTTTTTTGATTATAGCTTTCAGGTAGTGTGATCATTCTTATGTTTTCTCTTCTTGATCTGTTCTCCAGATCAGTTGTTTTTCTTATGATATGTTTCACATTCTCTTCTATTTTTTCATTTTTCATATTTTGTTTTATTATTTCTTAGTCTCTTATAACTTTGCTCTCTCCCCCTTGCCCAATTTTATTTTTTTAAAAAAATTATTTAATTTTTAGTTTTCAAGATTTATTTCCACAAGATTTTGAGTTACAGATTTTCTCTTTGGGGTAGGAGAGCCATTTCTTATTGCAGTATCCTCCTCTAAAGATGAGCCCTAGTCTTCTCTATTCCCATAGTACCTTTTTATAGTTGGGGTCCTTCTTCTTCTTCTTCTTCTTCTTCTTCTTCTTCTTCTTCTTCTTCTTCTTCTTCTTCTTCTTCTTCCTTCTTCCTTCTTCCTTCTTCCTTCTTCCTTCTTCCTTCTTCCTTCTTCCTTCTTCCTTCTTCCTTCTTCCTTCTTCTTCTCCTTCTCCTCCTTCTCCTCCTCCTTCACAAAATAATGTCAGTAAGAATGAAAAGAGTTGAAGGCATTCAGTACTTAAGATATCAGATTGCTCAGGGGAGGAATTTAAAGAGATTATTGTGTATCTTTTTGGACATGTTATAGTTCTTGGGGTTTTTGTAGCTGAAATGTTTAATGTCTTTTTAAAAAATTTTTAATTTTGTAGCTGTATTTTCAATTTATTTAAAATTTTTTAATTTTGTACTTGTATTTTTAATGTCTTTTAAAAAAGCCTGTTGTTGATGTAGTGGATTGCTGATAAATGTCCTGAAGTAAACTGTATTAATTTTAATGAAATATTCAGCATATTTCATGTATTTTTTGCTTTACAAAGGAAGCTAAGGAATATAGTAGGTAGAGAGATGGACCTGGGTCTGGAAAACCAGAGTTCAAATTCAGCCTCAGATTAATAGCTGGTGACTCTAAGTAAGTCACTTCACCTTTGTTTGTGTCATATTTCACACCTGTTAAATGGGAATAGTTATAGCACCTACCTCTCAGATTTGTTGTGAGAAACAGTTCAGACAATATTTGTAAAATATTTTTGCATACCTTAAAGATGTATTAAATGCTGTTACTATTATTCCAGGATTTATGATTGAAAGAAGACTAACAGCTAGTAAAGATGTCTGGTTGTGAAGATATGCTGTTCATAGCACATGTTCTCATGAAACTTGCTCAAGAATTTTTACTGTTCTCATAGGTATATTTCTTCATTTTTTAAGGCAAATACCTTAGTTTTTAAACCTAAATAAATATATATTCAGGATTTTCATACATAAAGTAATTTTTAAAAATATCAATTGACTCATTTATGAATTCTGGTGAATAATAAAATTTACTGAAAGATCCTACCTTTGCAGTTAGTTCCTTTAAAAAGATAAAGATGGGGCGGCTAGGTGGCGCAGTGAGTAGAGCATCGGCCCAGGAGTCAGAAGGACCTGAGTTCGGATCCGGCCTCAGACACTTAACACACACATAAATAAAAACCTAGCCGTGTGGCCTTGGGCAAGTTACTTAACCCCAATTGCCCTCCAAAAAAAAAAAAAAAAAATATATATATATATATATATATATATATATAAATAAAAAGATAGATTCCCCCCCACCCCATTTTAATTTTCAACATTCACTTCCATAAATTTAAAATTTTCTCCTCCTTCCTCTCCCTCCCTTCCCACAATGGCTTGCAATCTAATAAGAGCCTGGCACGTACATTCCTATTAAACACATTTTCACATTAGTCAAGAAACAGATTTTTTTAAAGGGCTGAATATTTAATGGAAAATTTTCCTAGAGTATTTTTTAGTTAAGCTTTACAGGAGCTTTACAGTACAGTTTTGCTCATGGGCACCAGAGAAACACAGTGGTGTGTTAAGAGTTCATTGAACATATCTTGTTAACAAATCAGGATTTTGAGGATGGATATGGTAGTTCATTCCTATATTTTCATTCTTTTCATCCTTGCTGTGCACAGCAGATGGTCTGGTGAACTAGCTGCATTTTTCCTTTTTTAATTTACTAAAACCATTTTGCAAAATTTCGGTTTACTTTTTTGTAAGACACTTAGTTTTGAGACTTAAGAAGATTGTGTTTTTACTGTTTACTCCATCAGCAGCATGATGCTACAGACCATATAAAGTCATTTTGTCTTATGTAAAAAAGCTCAGTGTTCCTTATTGAAACAAAGTTCTGAGATCTAGCAAATAATTAATCCATTTTGCATAGAGATAAAAAGGGAGGGAAAAAAAACTAAATGAATTCAGCGAGCAGCTGTATAATGATGTGAAATTCAAATGGGATTCTCATAATGAAAAGAAAATCATTCTTGGTTAATAAGAATATCTATAAGCAATAAATGCTGGAAATCTAAACCCAGAAATAAGAAGCATACGTACCTATCTAGTGTACTTAGAAGATGAAGTCCCTTTCAACTCTCAAGGACTTTTTGTCTGTGTTTAAATATATATGTATATGTGTGTTTATATTCATATAAAGGCAGATGGTACTTTTCCTGTTAGTCTTGTAAGTTATACTACTCTATTTTTTCGTGATGTAACAGTGTATCATGGGAAGAAGCAGGTATAGCTTATCTTTTATCATTTATAGAATATAGCATAGAATGAATGCTCAAAGCCAGATACCATGAAAATGGCACGTTAAAACATTACTTTATTTCTCTTTAAATCTTATCTTTCTTTTGCAACTGAGCTCTGCTCTTCCTATGGCAACTAGAAAGGTTACATGAGTTACCATATCCTGTACCATAGAATAGAAAATTTCAAAGAAAAATAGGAATTGAAAATGTTTTCATTGTATTGGCCTTTTAATTAGATTCTGTTAGTGTATACTGAGTTGCGGCTTTTTCATAAGTGCCCAGTACCAAATAACACTTTGAATTTCATGACAGAACATTTATGAAAGTGTCCTTGATTCAGTTGTTATTGGTTATTATAAATGTTAATCAATCATTGTTTGCTCATGTTCTGAAGATTTAGAAAAAAATCACCATGATCATTAAGTAGTTTAGGGAGAATTTTATTCAGGTCTATGAACATATTCATTTTAGAAAGTGACATTTCATTCTTTGCAATGAAAAATTATTTTAGACCAGAGGATCTAAACCTTTTTTTGTGTTATAGACCCATTTGGTAGTCTGGTGAAGCTTAGTGCTAGTTTGCATAAGTGCATAGTTTGCATAATGGTAAGTGTCTGAGTCTGGATTTGAACTTAGGCCTTTCTGATTCCAGGCCTGGCATTCTATCCTCTGTACCACCTAGCTACCTAATTCTGGATGTTCTAGATGTGCTAAGTGGCACAGTGGATAGAGTGGTGAGCCTGGAGTCAGGAAGACTCATCTTCCTGAGTTCAGATTTGACCTTACTAGCTGTGACACCCTGGGCAAGGCACTTAAGCTTGTTTTCTTCAGTTTCACTGCCTCAGTGAGCCAGAGAAGGAAATGGCAAACTAGTCTAGTATCTTTGCCAAGAAAACTCCATATGGGGTCACAAAAAGGTAGACATGAGTGAACAACAACAAAACTTCTAGTTAGGCTGAAAACTAGTTTGACTGCAAGAGGAGGAACAATGTGAAATAAACCTGGGAGTATAGGTTAGAGCTAGATCCTGGAATGTCTTAAGGGCTGGGTTTAAGAGTTTATATTTTATACCATAGGTAGCGAGTATCAGACATACAATTAGTGGACCCAATGTGAGTTACTTGACATTGGAGCATGAAGTTATTTAGGTTACAAGTTTAAGTTACTTTTTAATAATACTTCACATTTATCAAGTTCTTTAAGGATTTAAAGTACCTTCTATGTACACGTCTTATAAGAACTAACTACCTGCCTACCAAACAAGGCAGAACAGAATGCCACCAAATATCATATGAGACTTACGCACATGGATATTGTGATCATGTGGTCTATTATTGGCAAAACCTAATGAATAGGAAAATTATTTTGGAAATAATTTGAAGGATGGATTGGAGAAAAGAGAGAGCAAGGGATGCTATTGAAATAGTGTATTTGGAAATACATGATGTTAGTAGTGTGATAAAGTTTTGAATTCAGTTTTAAAGACAATGTAGAATAGTAGAATGTGACAAGAACTGTTGTTTTCATAATCCAGGTGTGTATAGTTATTTTAAGTGGCATTTTTATGAATCTTAATTATTTTCTAGAATATAAATTGTGTTTTCTATCCCCGATAGCTGGCAATAAATCCAGAAGTAATGTGCTTTCTTTTTTTTTAGACTTTTTGATTTAAGATCATTTACTCATAATTCCCAAACTGAAATTTAGGCTCCATTAAAATTATATTATTGAGTACAGTGCTTAAATATTCAAGTCATGTTTTTTCTCAAAATGGGAAATAGACCTGTTTGGATGCCAGTTGTGACCTTATATTAGTTCTGTGCTGTTTTCCAGCAGAGGGAAGTATGATTTCCCACATTTTTTTTGCTGTAAATCTTAGAGAAAGTATTTATTTCCTACACACTCTAGCAATGCTGTCATTTAAAGTCTGAGAAAATACTGTGTATAAATTTGGAAAAATTGGTTTTATTTTCTATCAGATGATATTAAAAGGGTAGAATTTTCTATTAATAGCAACATTAACAATTCATAAATCCTATTATGTTAATTTTTCTTATGTGAGATTAAACATAAACATTTTTAGATGGATGATTTAATCTGGATGTTATTCCTATTAGAATGGGGTTTCTACCCTTGGTTTCCTTAAATTTAGTTGTAATTAACTTGCAATATGCCTGACAGTTTCTAAGGTATTGGAGTCTTTTTTTTTTTAACTTTTTTTATTTTTGGAGGGTGGAAGGCAGGGCAGTTGGGGTTAAGTGACTTGCCCAAGCTCAAACAGCTAGTAAGTGTTAAGTGTCTGAGGCTGGGTTTGAACTCAGGTCCTCCTTTCTCCAGGACTGGTGCTCTATTCATTGTGCCACTTAGCTGCCCCGGTATTGGATTCTGATAATGCTTCTGGGTTATAGATCTTAAGAGTTGGTCAGCTTGTGTAGTAAAAAGTCTCCCCTTGAAACCATGCTGCTTAGAGATGGTATTAAACCTATGGAAGTAGATGAGGTTACCAAGAGGGCAAGTTTGGAGAGAGAAGAGATTACTGACTACAGTCAGAAATTTAGCAAACCCTAGAATATAGAGATATGGATGATGGGCCTCAATTTATTTAAGTGGTAGGGATAATAATATCATTTTCCCTCCCAGGGTATTGTCAGTTTAAAGTGAGATATTTGCAAAGTATTTTGCAAACTTTAAAGGGAAGGGGAGAGGAAAGGGAACAAGCTTTTAAATATTTTCTTGTACCTGGCACCATTCAATCCTCACTGCAGTCCTTTGAGGTAGGTACTGTAATTATCCCCATTTTATAGTAGAGGAAACTCATACAAACAGAGGTTTAGTGATTTGTCTGGGGTCACACAGCTAGAAAGTGGTTGAGGCCAGATTTAAATTAATGTTTTCCTGACTCCAGGTCCTGGCCTCTATCTATCTATCTATCTATCTATCTATCTATCTATCTAAGTTTTAAAAATGTTGTTATTGTGATTGATAGGAATTGGCTATTTACATGTTTACATGGGGAGATGAACCAAGTATCCCCTAAAAACCCTACCATCATCTGGCATCATATAGAGAACCTAATAAAACATAATGGCTGGGAGTGGTTTTGTCTTATTTTGATGATCTTAACTGAAGTATTTAAAATGAGGGTAAAAGGAACCCACTAAAGGATAAAAGGAATTGGAAGTATGGGAAAAATATCTCACATAATCAAGATGTACAAGTAAAAGGTTATATAAATAAGGAAGAAATGGTTGAAGGAAGAGAAACTTGAATCTTACTCTCATCTTAATTGATCAAAAGAAGATAGAATACATATATAGCCACAGTTGAGTACAGAAATATATTTCACTTACGAGAAAAACAAGAGGCTAGTTGAGAAGGAACAGGAAATGAAAGGTAAATTAAAGAGGGATTAGTCCTAAGCAAAGTTACCTACTGAATGGTTTGTAAGAAGAAAAAGAACGAAGAACCTGTGTTTGGGCTCTGGGGGAGGAAAAGAGAAGAGGGTACAGGGAGCTGGAGCAGATTGTAATAAATTTAGAATGTTATTACCGACTGTACTCCTCTCTGACCACTCCCCAGAAACAAATAGGAGGAAAATTATAAGAAAATAGGAGTGTGAGAAGCATACAGTTGTCATAACTGTAAATGTGAATGGGATGAACTCAACACAAAACGGAGACTGTCAAACTGCCTTTAAAGCAGGATGCATCCATATGTTGTTTACAAGAAACACACTTGAAGAATAAAGGTTCACACAGATTCAAAATAAGGGCCTGGAGCAAAATATATTATTCTTCACCTGAAGTAAAGACTTAAAAACTCTGCTTAATTCAGTGACCAGCCATGGTTTTAGAGGTTCCACAGTAAAGCACGCTCTCTCTGTCCTGACTGAGAAGTGATGAACTATGGGTACAAAATAAGACATGTTTTTGGATATGGATAATGTGAGAATTTGTTTCTCTTTAGTATGTATATATGTTATAAAGAGTTTTTTCTTTTTTTTCCTTAATCCAGTTTTATTTTTTGTTCAAAATTATCTCCCTCCCACTCACAGTAAGAGGGTAAGAAAAAAGACCCATTACAAATATGTGTAGTTATACATTAGCCATGTCCAAAAAAAATCAATAAAGAAAAGAGAATATATTTCGTCCTGCATTCTGAGACCATTAGCTCTCCATTTGGAGGAGGATAGTGTATTTCTTCACGAGTCCTTTTGAATTGTGGTTGGTCATTGTATTGATCAGAGTTAGCAAGTCCTTTAAAGTTGATTATCTTTATAGCCGTGCTATTACTGTATAAATTATTCTTTTGATTTTGCTTACTTCACTCTGCATCAGTTAATAACAAATTTTCCTCAGGTTTTTCTAAAACCATTTCCTTAATTAGTTTTTAAAATTTTTTTGCATGGGGGGAGTTAGGTGAAAGAAGAGGAAATTGTTAATTGACAAAATAAAATAAGTTGCATTAAATATTACAAGGAAAACATTTATTTCTATGACAACTATATTTATAGAATTGTTTTTTTAATATTTTCTCAGGTTAGTAACTGATTTTTTTGTGTGCCAATTTCCAACATTTCAAAAACTTCTGAAGATGTTTTTAGCCATCTGTTTGTCTTATTAGATTGAGGCATCATCTTTGCATTAACTCTGCTAATAAATTCTATAGCAAAATTTACCCCCATACTTACTTTCTCATGAAGAACGGAAAAGCAATGCCCTGACTCCCTTCCTCTTATCTCTTATATATATTTTGATGTTTTAAAATTGTAAGCATTTTTTTGCTTATAAGCTACATACTGGGCTTCAGATTCTCATCTTTTGTTTAGGATCAAAATTGACTATTTTAGACCTAATGGTCAATCATAGCAGTAGCACCCTCAGAAACCAGTGTGGGTTGGTATAAGTAATGTCTTAAATTCCATTCATTTCCAAATGCTATGTGGAACTATGTTGAATCCCAACTTTAAAACAAGGTAGCTATATGACTATAGACAATTCAACCTCGTTTCTTTAGATGGTTTTTTTCATTTGTAAAATGGGAATAATACAAAATTTGAGAAAAGTTGTTTCTTTGGTTAACTTCAAAGCATTATAGAGGTGAGCTACTGTTGCTATATGTATAACTGATTATTATGCCATTTTCTCTGTATATGTCCTTTGTAATGAATGGCTAATTAAGTTAGATTTTCTTATGTGAAGTTAACACAAGTCCTTTAAGAAGGACTTTGCCCTTTCCCTGTTCATTCTTTCATTCCCTACTGCACTTCTCCCTGCCCTTTGCTTCTTTAGAACTCAACTCAGTTTGGTTTTATATTTTTTCCAGTCTGTGTCTGGGGTGTTAATTTTGTTGCTCTCCCTTTTTTAACTCCTTCACTGTCTTTAAATAATTTTGAAGAGAAAATTTTTTTTAATAAAATGCTTTATTAACTTCTAGTTTACATCATTCATTTCTGCAAGATTGTTACAAATTTTCTCCCTTTTTCCCCCTACCTACTACCCCAAAATAGTGATCCCACTGGATATCCTCTCCTCCAATCTGCTCTCTCCCATATCTTCTCCCATACCTCCTCCCACTTTCCCCCTCTCATCCCCTCCCCCCTGCTTTCCTGTTGTATTATTTTCTTCAGTCAGCTTGTTGACTCTCATTTCATAATTTTCTTGCATCTTTCTCATTTCTCTTCCCAATTTTTCCTCCACTTCTCTTATTTGGTTTTCAAAATCCTTTTTAAGCTCCTCTATGGCCTGTAACCAGCTCGCATTTTTCTTGGAAGCTTCTGGTGCAGGAGTTCTGACTTCACTGTCCTCCTCCTGTTCCATGCGTTGGTCCTTTTTGTCCCCAAAACAGGAGTGTAAAGTTGAGTTGCTCTGCTTGCTTTTCTTCCTTTGCCTGCTCTTGTTGCCACTCAATTACTTGACTTTTGGGCTTTTTGCCACAGTAGGAGTCAGCTGTCAGACGGGGAGCTTCGTCCCAATCACTGAGGTTTTCTCAGCTGCTGAAGGTATTAGTTGGGCATTAGACATGCTCTGGCAAGCTGGTCACACACCCCAGGACCTCTACCCTACACTGCAATCCAGATCCAAGCAGGTTAAAGCAAGAGCGATTACCCCTACAGTCTGCAGGCCAGGAACTGAAAGCTGCCCCATAGTGGTGGCTTCTTCCCCTAAGGGATAAAGGCTGACTGCACTCCCAAACTGCTGGATGCCAAAGTCCACACTGCACTGACCTCTCACTTTGTCCTTAGTATCTGTGGGTTAATAATTCTGGAAACCGCCACAGTTGCTGGTGATCTGAAGTCCCTCTAGCAGGAGGCTGGTCAGGCCTCCCTGGAGCTAAAACCTCAGGCTCCAGCTGGGCTGGGGTCAGTGGCTCCTCCCTGCTGGCCTGCCGGGCTGTCCTTAGTGGGAGGTTAGCTTCTCTGTGTCATTCTGTGGCTTCAAAGTTTGTTCGGAGTCACCTTTTACGTGAATTGGAGGAGGTGGGAGCAGGAGCTGCGTGGAAGTCCTGTTTCTACTCTGCCATTTAGTTTTATGGTGATCCTATTTTATCATTACATCAATCACGATGTTAGGAGCATAGTCATAATAAAATATTGACTTAAGAGTCTAGAAATGGTTCTTTGGACAAAAAAGGTATTTTTTTTTTTGCTGAGCTTAATAAATATATTTTGGTAATGCATGTTGTTATATTACTTGAGTAAGGAATTTGGTTAGTGAATCCTTTTCAAAAGTGAAGAATGCCACCTTAGCTTTGGTGTAGCTTTTATGTTTTCATATATTAGATTCATTTAAAATGAGACACATCTATTTGTTAATATATTGGCTGGCAAATCTGTCTGTCATTGCTTGTACTTGAATTACAAGGTGCTAGATGTGATTTAACAGAAGTCTTAAAAGGTAAAAATCACAGCTACTCAGTGCATGGCCAACATCTTTGAGGTGGCAGCTTCATTCAATGTAGCTGGGCCCAGTTCTCAGCTTTTTGTGTCTGAGCTATTTTTTGTTCCATGGCATCAAGAGCAATTATTGTTTCTCTCATCTTAATAGGCAATTACTAAAACTGGGGAGACCCAGGCTTTTTTTTTTTCTTTGTCCTGTTTCCTTGTCTCATCTCCCTAGGAGCAAGCTAATGGAAGATAGGATTAACATTGTTGTAATTCAGGGTATGGCTCCTCCACTCAATCAGCTCAGGCTAGTGTAGGGAATACAGATTCTTTGTCTAGATTGCCCAAGACTGGCTTGTCTGGGTATTGGAATAATTGTTCTAGAGTGACTAGATGTTACTCAACTCCACTTTGAAGTGAGCCCACTTTTCTTTGTGAAATCCACCTCTCATTCCTTGTTAACCAATTAGAATTGATTGCCACCCTCCAGAGCACACTCCTCTGCCAAAAGACCATACAAACCATGAACCTGCAGCAGTGATTGTCTTTGGTCTAAGAAAGAGATGGCCAAATAACCAGCCTTTTATTAAAGTAATAACATTATTAATTTAATGATTAAATTATCCAGAAATTATTTTTCCAAACCTTTTTAAATCTCACACATCATATAGGACACTACTCCATCCAAGTACTGTTTTAAATAATGTTTCCCATAGGGAAAGAAATCTGGGTCGGGACTTTGTAACTTCTCTTCTGTATAAGTCTTATGTAGAACACTTTAGGGGGAAGCAGTGGACTTAGAAAGCTATGACACAATTTATGTCTGGGGGAAATTTGTTGTATCTAAAGGGAATGGTACATATCTACCAAAATGGCTTTTGTGATCCTTGCTCATCTAAAAATGCACCCCTTATTGTCACTGTTGCCTGTTTTCTCTCAGTAATGGAATACAGTCATTCCAAGAGCAGTTGACTTGGAAACAGAGTTTGGTTCAATTTACATCTCAGCCATGCTACAGGAGGCTAATTTTGTTTTTTGAACAGCTTTAATTGCTAGAAAGTTATTCCTTGGAATTTGTCATCCTAACCCTGTAACTTCTTATTCACCCTAGTTCTCTTCTCCCCTTTGCAACTACCCAGAATAAGTTAACCACATTTTCATTTTTAACACAAGTATTAGACCTGAAATTTTAAGTATTATGAACAGTTTTTGGAAGCCTTTCAGTCATAACTCAATAGAGGCAAAGTCCTTGCCCTCTGCATTCATTTCTTGGGAGTTAAAAAGTCAGGTTTAGTTTATATGATCTTATAGGTTTTCTTTTAAATACAGTGCTATAGTTTGAGATTACAGAAAACCCATCTGAAAAGGAACATGTTTTCATTATTACCATTTCCCCTGCAGCTTCTTGAAGGCAGGAAAGGCAGGAAGTGTAAGACATAGTTTCTTCAAGGAAATATCTATGTGTTTGTGTGAATGCACATGTATTTGCACATATGTGTGTGTATTTAACATTTTTGTCACTTTCCCCAAAATTCTTTTCTGGACAGTATTCTTTCTGACTGATCAGAGTTATTAAATCTTTTATATCAACGGGTATGCACATTTTTATAGCCCTTTGGGCATAGTTCCAAATTGCTCTCCAGAATGGTTGGGTCAGTTCACAACTACACCAACAGTGCATTAGTGTTCCAGTTTTCCCACATCTTCCCCAGTATTTATAATTTTCCTGTTTTGTCATCTTAGCCAGTCTGACAGGTGAGATGTGGTACTTTAGAGTTGTTTTGATTTGCATTTTTCTAATGAGTGGTGATTTGGAGCATTTTTTCATATGCTTTTGTTTTGGAATGTTCTAGACATCCGTTCATGCTACATTCGTATGTTCATTTGACCATTTCTGCTGGCATCTGAATACATAGGAATGCAATTGCATATGGATAATTTATGATTAATTTAGGATATGAGTGAAAAATAATTTGGGGCTCTCTATAGATTATAAGCTCCCTGAGGGCAAGAATTGTCTTTTTCTTCTTTATGTATGGCTTGTGTTTAATTAGCATAGTGCTTGGCACGTAGTAGACACTTAATAAATGCTTATTGACTGATGTAATAGTTTCTAATAACCTGATAATTATGTCATCACTTTCAGATATTCTATGAAGGCTTGTGGTCACTGTCACTTCTTGTTAAATGACACTCTATCTTATTGCTCTAACACCTGCCAGAGGTTTGAGTAAAAGAGGTGAAAGGTTAGGTTAGTTTTTACTTTTTAAAATGCTTATTATTCACCACCAGGCCTAATTGTCCAGACCAGCGCTTCAGGTTCAGAACTGGACCATAATGCAGCATGGATAGATGATGAAATAACCCAAAAAACTTTGCTTATGATAAAGGAGCAAAAATAGATATTTTTACAATTACACAAAATAGGTGCTTTTGCACTTTGCTTCCATATTCATCATGACAACAACTTTTTACCAGAAAGATGTGCTGTGATTCAATGGGAATACCTCCAGTACCTTAGGTAACCATAGGCTGGATTGTTCATGCCCAACTAACCAGGAAACCATGCCAGTGGTTTAAGATGTGGTCTTTCAGTTCAAGCAAATTCCATGGCTTGCATCCGTGCCCCTTAAAGGGAAAGAAGCTCCATACCTATGTAAAATAGTTTGTTCCTTTGATATATCATCCTGGGGGGGGGGGCAAGATCTGAAATATCTTTATGGGTATGTTCCATTGCCTTAATTTCCTTAAGGCATTACTAAACAATTCTGACAGCATTAGTACAATAAAAGTATTTTTTTTTAAAAGTACAGTTCACATTGGAGGTATAGCATGGCAGCTCATAGCACACTTTATGATGTAAACCAGGAAAGGGGAAGAGAAGCAACACAAAGACCATTAAGAGCCACATAAAAATAATGATACCTCTTATACACTTATCTTCTTTGTGGGTCATGTGTAGAAGAATAGCTAAGAGTAAATACCTAAGAGTAGCTGAAGACTGAAAAGTAAGCGTGTTATATTCATTCTGTTCTGGAATCTGAGTTCACACCAATACTCTTCTTGTGCCACTGCCTGCTTAATCAAGAGGATCTTACCAAATTCTTTTCTCTTTTGTTGTTGTTTCAGTCCTGACTCTTTGTGACGTTGTTTGGGGTTTGCTGGAGTGGTTTGCTATTTCCTTCTCCAGCTCCCTTTACAGATGATGAAACTGAGGTAAACAGGATTGAGTAACTTGTTTAGGGTCACATGGCAAATAAGTGAGGCACTCTGTCCACTGTGTCACCCAGCTGCCCTGGGTCTCAGTTTAGAACCTACCCCTTTTCTTTACTGGGGCTGGATGAAGATTTCCCCAGTCACCTTCATCTAGGACTGAAAATTGGCACCAATTAGGATATAGGATCCTTTTTGTTCCTGGTGAATATGAATATGAAAAAATTTCAAATGAGCCATTTTCTTAGAAAGTAAAGCACTTCCCACTAACTTTACTCTTTTTAACTATCCATATTAGCTGTTTTCTTCTCCCCTTTCATTCAGATTCTTTAACAAAGCTTTCTATATTTCTCTATTTCCTCTTCATTTTCTAAACTCTTTGCAGTTGGGCTTCTGGTCTTATAACTCTACCGAACCTACTTTCTCCAAAGTTACCAGTGATCTCTTAGTTGCCAAATCTAATGGCCTTTTCTTGATTCTCAACCTTTTTGACCTCTTTGTATCCTTTGACACCGATGACCTTTTCTTCCTTAATACTCTGGATTTATGTGACCCTGCTTTCTCCTTGTTCTCCTGCCATGTCTGACCCCTCCTTTTCATTCTGTTTTTGTTGATCATTCATTCATGCCACACCCACCAGCCTGAGGTGTTCCCCAAAGGTCTGTACCAATCCTTTTACTCATTTTGCTCTATACTGTCTAACTTGAGCATCTTACCCTCCCATGGGTTTTACTTATAACATATATCAAGGCTTAGGTATTTTACTTGAGTATAATCAAATTTTTTTGGAAGGACAATGATTTATATGTTATTTAAAAGTATTTTTGATAACTTTTGCATTACTATTATCATTATTCAGGAAGCCATTAAAATTCTTTTTTCAAGGAAAGTATGAGGAAAAAAATTCAGTAAAATGAGCAATGTATCTGAAAACTATGGCATAATGTAAAATGCCCCATCTCTATGGATGCAGAAATCTGTAAGGGAACTGATGTAGCTATCTTCTTTTTTCTCTTTTGGGGATTAGAGTGTGTTCTTTATTATTTCTCAACATTCAGTTTAGAAGGTTTTGTGTTGTTTCCTTTCATTTATATTGCAGCCATGATGGATATTGTTTTTGTGGCTCTACTTACCTCTCTTTGCATCAGTTCATGTATATCTTTTTTTTTTTAAACAATTGGGATTAAGTAACTTGCTCAAGGTTACACAGCTAGTCATTATTTATGTGTGGATGCTCATTTTCTGAGGCTGGATTCGATCTCGGGTCATCCCAACTCCGAGGCCGGCGCTCTTACTCACTGCGCCACCTAGCCACCCCTCATGTATATCTTTTAGTACTTCAAGTGTAGTAATACAATTTCATATACCACAGTTCTGTTCTGTTAATTTACCACAGTCTGGTTAGTTATTCTCCAACTGACGGGCATATACTTTGTTCCCATTATTTGCTACCTCAAAATGTTTGGCTCTGTATTTTGGATGAGTTTAATCAATATAAGACATTAGTAAGATGTGCCTACTGCAAGAACAATTTTAACATACATTAATAGCATAGTTAGTGTATAGTAGAGAGACAATTCACACATTTTTCTGCTACATCCATAATACTGTGTTTAGTTCTTGGCAAAAAACAAATTTTAAGGATTAAATTTTTCTGGTCATGATGAGGCACTCTTGTAATCTTTGCTATTGGGGAATCAGAGACTGGTTGATTATTTAAGCTGGCAAGTTCCCAGGTGCTTTAGGGCAAAAGTGATTGATACCAATCTGTTACATGAACCTCTGACATTAATGAGACTTCCTAGTTGAAGGTATGTTGCCAAAGTGAGAAATTGAGTAGGTCAAAGTTTTTATGCTGATCAGCAGTCAGATCAGGCCTGTGAGTAGCTGTTACGGTTCCCTCCTTGGTGAGATGGGGAGAAATAGATTTAGAAGAAAACAAAAAGAAAAAAATTAATTTTCATTACTGTCTTTTGTTTTTGTCACCTTCAATTTCAAATATATCTTTCTCCTTTCCTCTATAGTGAGTCATCCCTTATAACCCTCCTTCCCTACCCGCCAAAAAATTAAAAACAGGAAAAAAACAGTTTTACAAAACAACCAACATATTAAGTGAGACTAATCATAATATAATTTTCCATTCATCTAGTCCCCCCACCTCTGTAGTGAAGGAGGAGGGAGATGCATTTTTAAATCTATTTGGATAAAACCGTAGTCATTTTAATTTTTTTTCTTTTTCTTTTTTTTTTTAAGCAATTGGGGTTAAGTAACTTGCTCAAGGTTACACGGCTAGTCATTATTTGTGTGTGGGTGCTCATTTTCTGAGGCCGGATTTGATCTCGGGTCATCCCAATTCTGAGGCCGGTGCTCTTACTCACTGCGCCACCTAGCCGCCCCATCATAGTTACTTTTTAATGGTCAGGTTCTTTTTTTGTTGTTTGCCTTTTTTTAAGCCTTTTTTTTTTATTTTTGTGCAACATGAAGTTGAGCTTTCTTCTCAGTGTTGGGGACAGCACTCTAGTCTTCAGGCTTTTTTTCTTTTCTTTTCATAATTTTTCAGAGTTCTGAGGATTTCAAAGTTTCTGGCACTTTCAAGGTGGTGTGATCCAGGCATACTGCTGGTCAGTGTTTTCTTGGTATGAACTCTTTAGTCCTTATCAGGGAAGGGCCCCTGGTTCCTGGTGACCTGAAGGGAAACTGTTCCTGAGAGCCTTTCTTCCCTTATCACACCTAGCTGCCCCTTTTAGGGCAATTGGGGTTAAGTAACTTGCCCAAGGTCACACGGCTAGGTTTTTGTTTGTGTGGGTTAAGTGTCTGAGGCCGGATCCGAACTCAGGTCCTTCTGACTCCAGGGCCGGTGCTCTACTCACTGCGCCACCTAGCCGCCCCCTTTTAATTTTTAATATTTAATTTTTTATTGCTAACTTATCAATATCAGTGCATAAAAGTTGCACGAGAAACTGAAATGTTGGTTATTTTTGCTTTCTTAAGAAGCATATGTATTGAAAATAACAGTGTTTGTATTTGGTGTTAGTATTTTTGTTTTCCTTTCCATTTATTTTGTTATAATAGTAGTGTGTGTACTCTTCCATGTACTGTTTATATCATTTCCCTCTGCTTTAAGTTTTTTTTTTATAGTAATGTGCCCCAACTTGTTTAGCCATTCCAAAACGGGTGGGTACCAATATTTTGATTTATGTGTGATTTTTCTTTTTTACTCTGAACTCCTTGGGTTGTTTAGCCTTGGGTGGGGGGTGTGTGTCTCAAAAAGGACGTACATATTAGTCACTTTCTTTATATAATTCTAAATTATATAAATTATATCTCTTTATATAATTCTAAATTTTTCCAGAAAAGTTGAACCAATGTATAGCTCCTGCATCAGTGTCTTTGTTTGGGCATTGGATTTTTAAGGACAATGACAAGTTGTATAATCTTGTAAAAATGATGATAATGACATTGTCTAAGAAGAATATTCTTTGAGGAACATTAGGAAACTAAAGATAAAGAAGATTTATGGGGGACATAATGATTGTCATCACGTATTTGAAGGGCAGTTAAATGAAGACAGAGTGATTTCATATTGTTCATGGCAAGACTAGGAACAACAGATGAAGTTTAAAGGGAAACTGATCTCAGTCTAGGTCTGACTTTTGTAAACAAATGAGCATGTTCTCTTGTAATGTACTGAAAATATTCAAGCAGAAACTGCTCTCTCATTATAGGCATTGATTTCTACTTCTATCCTGTTTTTCAGGGAGTACATTATTTGAGTAAAGTTAACTTCGTAACCATTTAACTTCTTAACCATTTGTTTTCCTAATTCATCAGAAATTTTCCTTTATTTTATTTCTTGATTCATTGCTTCTAAGTATTCATGGTGTTGTAGAAAATTATGTTTTACTACAAGTATCAGCTTTATATAGTTTTTCATTGTTTTTCTTGATTATTGTTTCATTTGGTATAATGTTCAGGGTTTTCCTGTAGTAAATAATTGTAAGCTGTGTTGTTTGCCTCTCATTCAGGCATAACCATCTTGGCCAGAAATACCCTTTGTCTCTGTGTCTTAATATGGTGTTTCTGTGTGTCATTGTTTGTCTTAGTATGTAAACTCAAAAGAAGACTCAGATTTAGTGGTTTGTCAAGCAAAGTTAGTTTTCCATTTATACATGAAGTTTACAAGTTGCTATCCAATTTTCCCATAAACATTACTTTAGCACAATATTAAAATGATTAATGTCATTTTCCTTTTATGTTCTCAAATTGTTCAGGCTAAATTGCTTCTGAAGGCTATAGAGTTACATTTTCCCCCTTATAATCACAATGACTTTAGAAAATGGAATCTTTAAATATCTCAGGAAGATGCTACATAATTCCAAGGTATTGTAACTAAGATAAACTATATACTGCACAGATTTTAAATATTCTCTTATTATTAAAAAGAGCACATTTTCTCCCAGTATTCAATATAATATGATATAGTGGAATATTAGGAGTTTGACTTAATTTTTTTCTTTTATTTTCATTCTGGCCTTAAGAAGCACGAAGATGAGCAACTCTCTATACTCAATAGAACAGGAAAAAAAAGAATTTTGCATGAAAATGTGCCTCTCTTTTCTATAATGTACTTTACTTTGAAACTATGTAACTTCAGTATGTAACTTTCTCAGGTGTCTTTCTTGTCTGAAGTTCCGGATTTTCTCTTTTGTGTATTTAAAAAGTTATTTTTGATGATCTTTCTCCCACCCCCCCTTCTTTCTCCAGTTATGTTTTCTTACTTACTGTTCCCTGCATAATATATATGCATCATTTTGAAGCTCCCTACCTTTATGTTGTCTTCCATGCAGAGTGCTTTCTCTCCTCACTTCTCCTTCTTGAATGTCCTGATTTCATTTAAGATTCACTCCTACCTTCTGTAGGAGGCCTTTCTTTGTCCTTTTGAGCACTCAATCCATCAACCAGTCAACAACCCATAAACACCATTTAAGTGCTTGCTATTTGCCAGGCACTGTGCTAAATTCTGGGGATCCACATCCAAAAAAGAAAGACATCCCTGTACTAGAGATTATATATAGTCTAATACAGGAAAACAAAGAACATCAAGCTGAAAAGGTGGGGAAAGGCATGTATAGGAGAAAGGCGTGTTTTGAGCTGAGTTCCCTTGCTAAAGGGAGGTTTTGTGGTTTATAACTCCACACTCTGATCTGAGGGATAGAGGGTAATGATGAGATGGAGTACCAGGGCTGATGTGATCTTTCATAATGATGAAGTGTTCCCAATAATATTCTTCCTGAGGGCATGGTGGAAAAGTCAGAAAAATCTCAAAGCCATGGAGCCAGGTGAGATTACCATGAGATTACTTTACATTGTTAATTTATATATCTTTTATGTGCATAGTTATTTGCATAGTCTCCCCATTAGAATATCAACCACTTGTGATCTTGGGCTGTGTTTTTGTCTTTCTTTGTATCCATGGCTCTTAGCACAGTGCCCAAGGGACAGCAGTGCCAGGTAACACAGTAGGTCCTCAGTAAATGCTTATTGACTCATCACATTTTTCAAGATTCCAGTCATATCACACTTTTTTCTTTATTATTCTATTTGTTATATTAATCATCTTTAACACTTGTTCTAGAACATAAAATATGTTGCCTTTCTTAAATTATCAACCAATTGAGTCATGAGGAAATAATTGTTTAAGTATCCTGATAAGACCCCCTGGAAGTTAAGAAGATGATACAGTTATCTTTTTTATATAGTCTTCACCCTTGTCCATCATTTCACAAAATGGAAATATGAAAACTATTTAACATATTGTTTGACGTGTATTTTTACAAATACAGGCACATTTGTACTATAGTTTTTTGTCATTCAATTTGATTTTAGGACTTAATTCTGAACATTACTGAATAGTAATGATTCCCAACATCACAATAGCAAATTACTTATACAAAATAATATGTCTTAGAACCATCCTAATAGCTGAAGTTCATATTCATCAAGAAAGAAAATGTTTCAAGTCACTTGTTTTATGTGGCCCCAAAACTAAGTATGTCATGTCATTATAGTATCTATCTTACCTCTTCAAGATTGAGTAGCTGTTATCCTATTTTAGAAACCTCGGTTAGTTTGAAGGACATGATTTTAAAAAGAAATTTTATATTTTCCATTTTAATTTTTTTAATGTACCATGTTAATCCTGAAACAAAATAGAATCACAGTTCAACATTAATGTATTAAAGGTTTGTCCCTTTCTTCTTTCTCCCTTTGTCATAATTGACTTAAATGAAAACTTAGATCTCTTTTCCATTCTCATTCATTCTATCCTTGGGAATAGTACCACATGATACATTTTACAAGAAAGGGGAAAGGCCAGCTACTTAAAAAAAAATTAGTTTGCCAAAACAGCTTTGTAAACTCTCCTCACCATACCTAAAAGGAGGATTTACTAATAAATGTTCAAAAATATTATAAAGAAATTTCTCTATTAGTAGGATAGTATTTCCTAAGGCCTTTAAACCACTGAGCTTTTTCTTATGCTTACTCCTTCCTTTTTTCTTAAAGCTTATGATGAATCGATAGTGTTATGGTATAAAATCATCCCTCACTCAAAAGACATTTTTAGGTCTTAATGGTCATAGAAATGTGTTTTCTTTTCCCACTGCTATGAGTGAATTTGCTTTCTGGATGGGCATCACTGATCTTTGCTCAGAGTTGTTTAGTGCTTATTCTCTGCTGGAATAGGCATGAAAATGTTTCATGGAGCAGAGAGTCTGAGAAGAATTTTGGGGGTTATTTAGACTGTTTATTTTTTATTTTGCTCTGAAAATGCTTGAGCTAGGATTATTCTGGACCATCCATTTCAAGCTTTTTATTCCGTGTGTATTATTGTAGGATTATATAGTTTTAGAATTGAGAGAGGCCATTTAGAGGTCATCTAATACCACCCTTTAATTTTACAGATGAAGACACAGATTTATGGAATACTTTTTGCCTTTCACATTTGAAATGTTTGCTTTTAAGAACAGGTCATTACTTCAAAGTCAAACATTTGTTTAATAATTTCTGTGTGTAGACTTCTTTGGTAGGAACTTGAATTTGAGACAAGGGTATCCAGATAAAACCTGTACCCAACTCTAATGGAACCTATAGTATTAGAAGGGGGATAAGAATCAAACAAGATAGCTAATAGTATACAGTAGTTTGCCAGTAAGTACAACAGATTGATGTAAGACAAAATGTGAGTAGAAATACAGTTAATCACTAGTAAGGATTAAGGATGCCTCTGTAGAAGGGGTGGTATTTGAGAGTAGCATTAATACATGTATGGAATTAATCACGTGGGCATATATAACTTAGGGAATTGGGATCAGCATGTACAAAGCATGGAGACAGAATAGTGTCGAGTGGGTTCCAGTACAGATAATAGTCCTGTGCAGTTTTAGTGAATGGAAAGTGTTATATGAGATAATGCTGGTATGTTTTAGAGGTAGATAAATTCTGATATCCCTTCTACTCTGAGATTCTTTGATTCTGTGATTTTTTTAAAGGTGTTTGACAACAGATTGTGGAGAATCTTTGTAGAGGGAGGAATTTTCCTCTTTGGACAGTAGTAGAGTATTGAAGATTTTTCACCAGTCGGTCCATGACCAGATTGATACATAAGCAAGATCACTCTCTTACAGTTATGTAAAAAGTGAATTAGAGAGGGAAGAAATGAGATGTGGAAGATTTTGTTAAAAGACTGTTGTAATAGTCCAGGCATATAAAAAGAAGGGAATATTCTTGAATGATAGAAGTTGTGTGTATGGTTTGTCCTTTGTTCTTGAAGAGGACCATGGCATCAGGAAAATGATGCCATGACTTGCAAGTGAATTGGATTTAAGTGAGGGGAGGGATCTGCAAAGTCACCAGCCTCACTTTCTCCTCCAGAACCATCTGGGTCCAGTGGCCAGATATGGATCAGCACAACTGAAGATGGTCCAGCAATGACAGAAGTAAATGCAGAGGGAAGGTGATAAAAGATTTCTCGTTGTTTTTAATTATGAAACAGTTTTGGCAATATTTGCCACTTCATACCCATATAAGGTGCTTCCTTTCTTCCTGTTTTGACCTGATTTTGGTATTTCTATTTCTTTTTTTGATGGATTTTTATTTTTATTTCACTAAATTTTTCCCAATTACATGTAAAAAAATTTTGACACTCATTTAAAAAAAATTTTGAGTTCCAAATTCCTTCCTTCCCTTGCACCCATTGAGAAGGCAAGCATTATGATGTTGATTATACATGTGAAGTTATGCAAAACATATTTCTATGTTAGCCATGTTGCTGAAAGAAAGAGAAAAAATAAAGTTAATAAGAGTATACTTCAGTCTCTTCTTAGATGGACAGCATTTTTCATCATAGGTTTCTTTGGAATTGTGGCAGATCATTATCTTGATCAGAGTAGCCAAATCTCCACAGCTGATCATTATTGCAGTATTGCTATTACTATGTACAGTGTTTTCCTTGTTCTACTGACTTCACTTTCCATCAATTCGTGTAAGTCTTCCTAGGTTTGTCTAAAACCACAGTTGTTGTTATTTCTTATAGCACAGTAATATTCCATCACAATTATAGACTACAATTTGTTCAGCCATTCCATAATTGGTATCTCCTCAATGTCCAGTTCTTTACCATGACAACAAGAGCTCTATGATTGTAGCTTTGTGATTACAGTATACATACATTTTTGACATTTTGTTTTTAAGTGAAAAATTAACATTTTAAAGCTTCTCTTTAAATAGAAATAAATTTTGGAAAATGCATTGATGTTTGTTGTAATGGAATGAAACATAAAGCCAAAATAGTAATAACTATATCAGAATGTCATTATTAACACAGTTTTAAAAGTAAGTTACTAGTCTTATAAATAAAAAAGATTTCAGAAGTTTCAAATTTAAAATTTTTTTCTTTTAATGATTATAGGTATCACTTTATTCATAGTCCCCAAAAATGAAGGTCAGAGGGAAATAAATGAAACTGAAATGCACATTTAAGTATGCGGTGTCTGAGTCTTTGTCGCTGGTACTGATATGAGGAGGGTGTGCCTACCTGGAGATCAGTCTTCAAACCTCATTCATTTTCTCCCACCCTGCCCTAAGATATATGTTTATCAAAAGCTGGGGGACCATGAGAGAAAGGACAGAATTTTTCTGTTGGAACCATACTCAGCTGTTTGTTCCATGTGAAAAACCGGAGTCTGAGCATTGTGAAATCCTTCCATATACAAAATAGTCTTTTAAAAAGGATTCCTGCTTGGGGCGGGTAGGTGGTGCAGTGAATAGAACAACGGCCCTGGAGTCAGGAGGACCTGAGTTCAAATCTGGCCTCAGACACTTAACACAAAAACTAACCATGTGACCTTGGGCAAGTCACTTGACCCCAATTGCCCTCCAAAAAAAAAAGGATTCCTGCTTGCTGAGAGCAGCTGCCATTTTGTTCTTTAATATTGTCTTTAAAAGTCTCTGAGGGCTATGGTATGAATATGATGAAAGTGTGGGAAAGAACATGATCTTTTTATTGGTCCTTGGTTAGATAGTGTGATTAATTGATGCTTTTCCATTTCAGAAGTTAGAAAATGGCATGCTGTTTGTTTCTTTGTTAAGTGGCTAAAAGTGAAAATTGGTCTTTTTTGTTGAGTTCAGCACATTTGACGAATGGGTATATTTGTTATGATAAACATTGGCTCCCTTTCAGAGAAAGAAGTAGACTAGAGTGCTCTTCAGTGGGCAAATACAAACTCTGTAAAATAATAAAATTCACTTAGAGAAACAAAAGATTCATGCTATCAAGAGAGGCAGTTCATAGATTTAGGAATGAAAGGGAGATGATAATTACATACACCGTACTCTATTAGAGTGTAATGGTCATCCAGATCATTTGGTATTGGTTGAGAGAGAGCAGGGCAACTAGGCAGTTCATTGGATAGAGTGCCAGGCCTGGAGTCAGGAAGATTCATCTTCCCGAGTGTTTAAATGTGACCTTAGATACTTACTAGCTATATGACCTCAGACAAGTGACTTAACCCTGTTTGCCTCAGTTTCATCATCTGTAAAATGAGCTGGAGAAGGAAATGGTAAGCTGGAATCTTTCATATGAAGACTCCAAATGGGATCCTAAGGATTCAGACATGGCTGAAGCATCTGGAGAACAACAATAACAAACACAACAACAACTAAGAGATAGAGAAGTAGACAATAGAGAATGAGCAATAATGGAATTCAACAAACCAGTTTTTGATAAACCTGAAAACTTTACTACTTAGTAAAATATTTGATGAAAGCTTCTGGAGAAATTAGAAAGCAGTCTGACAGAAATTAGGTTTATACCAACATCTTATTCCATACTCATTATTTTTTTATACATCCATTTTATTTTTAAAATGAATGTGACTAATATTAAAGATTATGCCATAAAATTAGAAGTGAAGCAGATAATATGCTTTTCCCCCCTATTTTAAGATAATGTTTGCATTGATATATTTGATTATGTCACCATAGTTTCTCAGTGTTCCTCTTCTTTCCTTCCCCTAGATCCATTCCATACCATGAATGGTATTTTTAAATATAAAAAGAAAAAAAAGGAGGAAAAAAATAATCACAACTGATCAATACATTGAAAAAGTCTGAATGTATGTGCAGAGTGCAACATGCATGGGACCTTCTACTTTATCAAAGGGTGGGATTTGAATGTGTTCTCTTATTTCTTTTTTCAAGACATGCTCATGCTTCGTAATTTTACATTTATTTTAAATTTATTTGTGTTCTTTCCTTTTACATTGTTGTAATTATCATATATATTGTTTTCTTGGTTTTCTTTACTTCATTCTGCATAAGTTCATGTAGGTTTTCTCATGCTTCTCTGAATCCATCACGTCATTTCTTATAACTCGGCAATATTTCATTATATTTATGTACCATGATTTGTTTAGCTGCTCCCCAATTCTTAGCTATCAAAGTATGCTTCTATGATATTTTAATGTATATAGGTTCTTTCTTCTTTTCTGTAGTCTCCTTGAAATATAAGTTTAACAATGGAATCCTGCGTCAAAAGGTGTGAGCATTTTTGTGGCTTCATCTGAATAATTCCAAATTGCTTTCCCTGAATGGTTAACTGAATCAGAGTTCCATCTGAACAAGAGCATACTAGTGTGTCTATCTTTGCGCAGTCCTTCCAATATTAACTGTTTCTATCTCTTGTCATCATTGCCAATTTGTGGAGGTAAAAACTCAGGGTTGTTTTTATCAATGTTTTCGGTATTATTAATGCTTTTTTGTTAATAGTTAGCAATTCTTCTGAGAAGTATGTTCACATCCCTTGACCACTTACCTATTGGCTAATGATTCTTGATCATATATGTATATATACATACACATATATAAAAAACTACCTACTTACCTACATACACATATGTATGTATATCTGTTAATTTTTTTATATATCTCAGATACCACATCTTATCAAAGTTACACATGTTATCTTTTTTAATTGCTTCTATTAGAAATGTATTCTAATTCAGGAATAGAAGGAAATATAAATAGAAGGAATAGAAGCAAATATAAAACATTAATAGATAACTTCATTTATGGGAAACTGAAAAGCTTTAGCACAACAAAAGATTAAATATATTTAGGATAAGAAGAAAAAAATCCCTTTATATCATATTTTTCATAAAAGAATTGTATGTCCAAGACTGTGTGTGTGTGTGTGTGTATGTATGTATGTATGTGTACGTGTATATGTATTGTTGTTTGGGTGTATTCACATATATAATACAAATGTATATATACACAGATGTACATATTAGATAAACTTATTCATGCCTACACCAGAGGCCATTCATCCTCTAAATAAGTGGTCAAAGGAAATGAACAAATATTTCTCATAAAATTGTGAAATATTAGAAAGATCCAAACACTATTAATAAAAAATGCAAATCAGATAACCTTGCGGTTTTACCTCCATACCCAGAAAATTGGCAGAGATAGCAAAAGATGAGAATAAGCAATGTTGGAGGGAATGTGGAACAGTAATTACGATTTTATTATTAGTGGAGCTGTGAATCAACACAAACATTTTGGAAAATAATTTGGAATTATACAAATAATAATGACTAAAATTTTTATACCTTTTGACCTAGAGATTCCATTGCAAGGCGTATGCCCCAGGGAAGTTCTATGTGTCTAGTCTAAAGAAGATTATGACGTGCTTAAGAAATAATAGTGTAATGACTTTTAGTGTTTGGCAGGTGACATTTTTTTCCCCATCTTTCCTCTTTTTCCTATATAAAATAGTACTGCTGTTGTGGCTTTTCACTAATTCCTTTATTAGCTGTAATTAATAAATTAACTTACTGGTAGGGTAGAGTGATGTCTCTATCAGTCTCTCATAATTTGCTATATTAACTTTAGTTTCTAGAATAAGTCCTTAACCTCAAATTAAATATACTTATGCATTCTTGATCTTAATAATAAGTGTATTGAAAGAATATTAATATTTTCTGTAGCTAAGACAAAAATGTATTGTAGTTCTGTGTTATGTGTGCATATATGCACGTGCATATCTATGATGTATTCAGTGCATGGATTTCCTGGTGAGGAACTTTGTCTATCTCTGCCTATCTGTATTTTATATTCTTAGACAGTTGCCTTGGGATACTATGAGTTTAAAATGCTTGCCCAGAGTATATTATTTTCAGTTCTTTCTGACCATATTTACCTTCTCAGGTATACCATACACTTAACAAATGTTCGTGTAGATACTGCTCTCCATTTACTTTTTGTTCATTAAAACAAAAATATTATCCCTCTTTTCCTCTATATTTTGTTGTGTTTCTTTCCTGTTGTCACAGATTTGGACTGGCCAGGAAAACCTGTTGGACACTGATCTTTTGGCCATGTGTTGATGTGTACAACTGATGGATAGTGTTATTTTTGTTTTTAGCACATACATATATGCTCAACTTTGCTTTAGCTCATCTTGTGCAGAAGTATCCAGTATGCTTGGATGAAGAGTATGGGTGCCTTAAGAATTCTGACTGATATTTAATGGTTTGTTGTTGACTTTTATCAAATCCACAGTCTTTGGGAGTTTTAAAAATTTCTCTTCCTGAATTTTTTAAATGGGTCTCTTAAGATACAAACCGTGGAACGTGAAATCCTATTTAGTGGTAGCAGTCTTCTTCCTAGCCTAATACTGCATTCTTCACACTTGCTTGCCACTGAAAAGGATCTCTAAGTGCCCCTGCTCCATTTCATCGTGGTGTTGATTAGCATGAAGCACAACCTCCTGTGCCTAATGTTCTCAAGCTACAGCTTCCAGTAGAAGATAATGATTTTGGCACTAGCTCTTTTATTGGTAATGTCTTGCAAACACATGTGCAGATTCTGTTTAGCAGGCACCAGCTGAGAAAGATTGTGCTCTGCATGATGCTTTCCACCTATCTCCTTATAAACTTACTTTGATTTAATATATTTTATTACAAATTAAATCCAACAGCTTGTCTTTACAAAGTGATCATTTTCACTGCTATAAGTGACATTCTATCTTTCATGCATACTTCCCTCTCTCCTGTGAGTTGATAACATTTAAATTCTTGCTTTAAGCCCAAAAAGTTTGGATGCATTTTTAGGTCATCGTAATCATGTAACCATGATAATATACCTTAGTTTTTTGATTCTCTGAAATAGGAATAATGCTTAGTACAGTATTTTTGGTAGTGTTTTTATTTTATCTAAGAAGTAATAGGAAGTGGCATAAGATTTTTGAGCAGAATGAATTAGTAAGACTTTAAAATTTATCTTATTTTTCAATTTGTAAGGATTTATTTTGTTTTCCCTTCAATTACCTTTCCCCATTGAAAAAAGAAAAAAAAAACCTTTTAAATAAAGTGATAAAAATATCTATAACCTTTGCTCTGAGATAGCTGTGTGAGGTATCCATTTCCAGGAGGTCAGTAATCAGTTGGTGACAGGTACTGTACTAAGTGCTGGGAAGATGAAAAGAGGCAAGAAATAGTCCCTGCCTTCAAGGTGCTTATAATCTAATGGGGGAGACAACATGCAAAACAAATATATACATAGCAAGCTATAGACTGGATAAATAAGAAATAATTAACTGAAGGAATTAACTGGATTGGTGAAAATTCTTGTAGAAGGTGGAATTTTAGTTGGTACTTGAAGGAAGTCAGGGAAGTCAATAGTCAGAGGGGAGGAAGGACAGCATTCAGGCATTGGGGACAACTAGAGAAAATGCTCAGAACTGAGAGATGGAGTGTTTGGTTTGATAAAAAGAAAGATAATACATGCAAGTAAGCTTTACAGTTTCCTTGTAGCAAAGAACTAGAAACTGTAGAATCCCATCAGTTAGGAAATGGTTAGCAAGTTGTACATGAATGGAATGGAATATATAAAGTGAATTTGAGCATTATTTGGAAAATAACTCATAGAATAACAGTATTATAAAGATAATACAATTTGAAAGACCTGATGAGTGTGAGATGGTACTTCAGAATTTGCATTTCTGTAGTTTTTAGTGATTTAGAGAATTTTTTTTTTCATATGGCTATTGATCACTTGAATTTTTTTCCTCTGGAAACTATCTACATCGATTGACCATTTATCAGTTGGGGTAATGGCTCTTATTCTTTTTTTTTTTTGCCTTTCAGAGGGCTTGGAGTTAAGTGACTTGCCCAAGGTCACATGGCTAGTTTTTGTGTTAAGTGTCTGAGCCTGGATTTGAACTCAGGCCCTCCTGACTCCAGGGCTGGTACTCTTCTCACTGAGCCACCTAGCCTCCCCTGTGGCTCTTATTCTTATACATTTGGATCAGTCCTCTATATTTCTTAGAAATGAGACTTTTATCAGAGATATATCCTGTACAGATTATCTCCTCCCTTGCCCAAATTCCTGTTTCTCTTCTAATTTTAGCTGCATTGGTTTTGTTTGTGTACAACCTTTTATACTTTAATCAGAATTGTCCATTTTACCTCCTGTAAACCTCTCTATCTCTTGATTTATCATGAATTCTTGCCTGTCCGTAGATCTAGCTGGAAATTTCTTGCATGGTCCTCTAATTTCCTTATGTCATTCTTCATATACGAATCATTTACTCATTTTAACTTTTTCTTGGTTTACAGTGTGAGATGTTGATCTATACTTAGTTTCTGCCAGACTGCTTTCTTGTTTTACCAACTGTTTATGTCAAGTAGCAAGTTCTTACGCCATTAGCTGAGATCTTT
Source organism: Gymnobelideus leadbeateri (assembly GCA_011680675.1). NCBI lineage: Eukaryota > Metazoa > Chordata > Mammalia > Diprotodontia > Petauridae > Gymnobelideus > Gymnobelideus leadbeateri. The sequence goes on from WOXC01012300.1 coordinate 370,303, forward strand.
GGGTTAATTAAATACTAGATTACTGTGCTCATTTGTTTCTGTCTATTGTGTATCTAATCAGTTCTACTGGTAAATCTGTTTTGTTTTGTGATTATGACTTATAGTTTAAGATATTGTACCACTAAGCCTCAGTCATTCTGTCCCTCACTTTTTTTATTCCTGATTCCCATGATATTCCTGACTTTTTGTCTCTCCAGGTGAATTTAACTATCTAAAGTAATCCTTTGATGCTTGAGTGTAGCACTGAAATAAGTAGTATTGTCATTTTTATTAATATTGACTTTACCTACAATTAACATTTTCCCGCTTATTTAAATTTGAGTGGAGTGTTTTGTAGTTGATATAGTTCCCATATGTGTATTATTAAGTAGACTACCAAGTATTTTACACTGTATTTATTTTAATTGGAATTTCCCTTTCTATCTCTTCCTACTGCTGGTTGTTGTATTATACAGAAATGCTATTGATTTGTGTAGCTTTATTTTAAATCCTGCAACTTTGCTGAAGATGTTAGTTGTTGCAATTGTTTTTTTTTAGTTGACTCTCTATTGGTTCTCTCAAGCAAAGCATCATCTTAACTGCAAAAAGTGGTAATTTTGTTTCCTCTTTGCCTATGCTTATTCCTTCAAATTCTTTTTCTTGTATTATTTCTATATTTAGTATTACTAGTCAATGTTGAGTAATGATGATAATAGCCCTTAACCCCTAATCTTACTTGAAAGGCATTTAGCCTATTCCCATGATATAGGTCCTGTTTATTTTTATTTTTCTAGTGTTTTTACCTGGAATGGATGTTTCTTGTCAAAAGGTTTCTTTCATTTATTGAAATTAATCATATGATTTTTGTTGTTTTGCTATTCATGTAATTAACTATATTTATCTTTTTCCAATATAGTTTTATACATAATTTTCCTAATCTACTCTATTCCTAATATAAATCCAGCCAGGTCACAGTGGTATCTTTGTGATATATATATTTTTAAAATTAAATTTTATATTTATTTTTAGTTTACATCATTCATTTCCACAAAATTTTGAATGACCAATTTTCTACCCATCTTTCCCCTACCCACCACCCCAAAATAGCAATCCCACTGTATACCCCGTCCCCCAGTCTGCTCTCTCCTATATTCTTCCCCCTCCCCCCCGACTTTCAAGTAGGGCAAGATGGATTTCTATACCACAGTGCCGATGTATCTTATTTCCCAGTTGCATATTAAAAAATAATAATACATATACATTTTTTAAATATTTGATTTTAAAACTTTGAATTCCAGATTCTTTCCCTGCTTCCCTTGTCACCCACCTTTACTGGGAAGATAGGCAATTCAGTATAGGTTGTACACCTGTAGCTATGCCACACATTTCCATAGTGGATATGTTGTGAAAGGCTGACTATATTTCCCTCCATCCTATCCCATCCCCTACTTGTTCTATTCTCTACTTTGACCCTGTCCTTTTTCAAAAGTGAGTGCTTCCAACTTCCTTCCCCTCCCCCAACCTTCCCTCCCCTCCATCATCCCCCGTCTCATTCCCTTCCCCCCCACTCTCTTGTAGGGTGAGATACCCTATTTAGTATGTATGTCATTCCCTCACTAAGCCAGATTCAATGAGAATAAGGTTGTCTCATTCTCTTTTGCCTTCCTGTTCTTCCCCTCAATTGTAACAGTTTTCCCTTGCCTCTTCTATATGAGATAATTTATGCCACTCTGTCTCTCCCCATCTCCTCTCATTGTATTCCTCTCTCACCTCTCAATTTCACCTTTTAAGTATCATTCCTTCCTATTCAATTGGTCCTATGCCCTCTGTTTATGTATACCTGTACATATATATATATATATGTGTGTGTGTGTGTATATACACACACACACACACACATATGTATTCATACACCCATATACCCTCTTATATAGATGTATATATCTATGTATACACATAGATATATCCATTATTTTCCCTTCAATTATTCTCATACTGAGAAAAATTTCATAAGTTACAATTATCATTTTTCTATGTAGGAATGTAAATAATTCAATTTTGATAAGTTCCTTATTATTTCTTTTCCCTGTTTACCTTCGCATACTTCTCTTGCTTCTTGTATCTGAATGTCAGATTTCCTATTCAACTCTAGTTTTTTCATCAAGAATCTTGAAAGTCCTCTGTTAAATTGGATGACCATTTTTTCCCTGCTTCTACACTGTCATCTTGGCCCTACCCCCTACTTCTCAGTTCTTTTTTTTTTTTTTAAAGCAATTGGGGTTAAGTAACTTGCTCAAGGTTACACGGCTAGTCATTATTTGTGTGTGGGTGCTCATTTTCTGAGGCCGGATTCGATCTCGGGTCATCCCAACTCCGAGGCCGGTGCTCTTACTCACTGCGCCACCTAGCCGCCCCAACTTCTCAGTTCTTAACAGAGAGCCTTTGTCATATATTTTTATAGTCTCTCTGCTTTCATCAGTATAAGGGAGATTGCTCTAGTATTCTTTCTCTATTTTGATTCTCTGTGGTTTAGCTATCAAAATAATTTTTTGTGTCATGGAAGGAATTTGGTGCGACTCCTTTATCTTCTTTTTCTCCCCCCAAACAGTTTATGTGGTGTTGGGATTAATTGTTCTTTAAATGTTTGGTAGAATTCACTTACAAATCCATAGAAACAATCCATGGAGAATGTATGTTTTTGTTTTTTCCTTTCTTTGGGAGTCATTTTTGGCTAGTCTGTTTATTTTTCTAAGTTAGAATTTGTTTAAATATTCTTTCCTATTCTGTTGATATGGGCAATTAATTTTTTGCAAAATTATAGATATAAGAGTCTACTACAGCTTCTTATTTTAGTTGTGTGTATCTGTTTCAGTTGTATGTCCTGGTTTCTGATGCATTCTGATGTTCTTTTCTGTGTTATGGGTGAGCTCATCCCATTCATATTCACAATTATGGTTGCTAACTTTGTCTTTCCATTTATTCTCTTCTCATTCCCATCTTTTTTTTTCCCATCTGCCTCCTTTTTAACAGTTTGTTATGCTTCTTTTCTTTCTTTCCCCATTGAATAAGGTGTATTTTGGTAACCAACTATGTTCAAATGTTATTTCTTCCCTCCTTGGACTAGTTCAGATGATAGTCAAATTCAAGTGTCACCCATTCCCCACGCTGTCCTCTGTACTGTATAAACTTTTAGTTGCACATCTCATTTTTGTAAGATAATTTTCCTCTATTTTCTTTCTTTCCTCTCTTAGGGTGTTCTTTTTCTCCATTCTGCCAGTTTTTCTTTTGAGATAATCAAAACATAATAGTCTCTCCCAGCTCCTCTCTTTAAATAGTTTCTCTCTAAAGTTCCATGTGTTATTTCTCTACATTAGAATATAAACTATTTAGCTTTGTTTAGTAGCTTATGATTGACTACTCATCTTTACTTTTTTATGCTTTTCTTGACTCTTCTTTTTGCATGTTAGATTTTCTACTTACCTTTCGTCTTTCTATCCAAAATATCTGAAAGGATTCTATTCACTACAGGTCCATTTTTTTTCCTCTTGTAAGATCAGTTTTGTTGGGTAGGTTATTCTTTTTTGTAAGACTAGATTCTGTATATTCTGTAATATCATATTCCAAGCCCTGTGTACCTTTATGTAATACTGGCTGCTAAAATTTGTGTGATCCTGTGGCTCCCTTATACTTGAATTCTTCCTTTTTGGATGTTTGCAGTAGTTTTTTCCCTTGATCTGTAAGCTTTGGATTTTGGATATAATATTTCTGTGAGTTTTCATTTTGGTGTTTCTTTCAGAAGATAACCAGTGGGCTCTTTTAATATTTACTTTTGTCCTCTGATTCTAAGTCATCTGGGCAGTTTAATAATTTTTTGAAATATAGCCTCTAGACTTTTTTCTTTTTTCTTTTTAATGGAATGGAGGGAGGTCATATCTTTTAGATAGTCCGTTGGTTGTTAAATTCTCTCTCTTCTTGATCTCTTTTCCAGTTTAGGTTTTTTTTTCCAATGAGATAGTTTACATTTCTTCTATTTTTCTTTCTTTTGATTTAATTCTTTATTTCTTGATGTCTTCTGGAGTATATAGCTTCCATTTGACAGTTCCTAATTTCTGAGTTAAGGTTGTATTTGTGTGAGTAGTAAAAGAGGTTATGCACAAAGGATATTGTAAGGTAGAAGCTGTGTTTCAGCAATGAATTGGTTGTGTGGCCTAAGAGTGAGAATTTGAGGATGAAAACAAGATTCTGAACCTAGGTGACTGGGGACTATTGGGGCTCCTGTTTGGAAGAGGGGCAGTTTTTGAGGAAAGGTAATGAGTTCTGTTTTGGACAAGTTGAGTTTCAGATGCTTACAGGACGTCGAAAACACAGATGTTCAATATGCAGCTCCTAAGAGGGACCAATACTAGATACATAATTTGGTAATCATCTACAATAGAGATGATAATTGAACCAATGGCAGCTGATGAGGCCATTGAATGAGATAGTGTAAAGCAGGAATCCTTAACCTGGAAACTGTGAACTTTTTAAAAAAACATTTTATAACTTTATTTCAGTGTATTGTTTATTTGTTTTCCTTTGTAAGTCCATGAAATTTATTTTATAAGTTTAAAAATATTAATCTGATAAGACTTCCAGTGGTGACCATCTCACAAAAAAGATGGTGTAGTAAACTGAGCACTGGACTTGTATTCAGAAAGACCCAAGTTTAAATGTGGCTACAGACATTTGCTGTCTGTGTGACCTTGGGCAAGTCACTTAACTATTATCTGCCCCACTTTGCTCATCTGTAAAATGAGGATATAATAATAGCCACTACCCTCCCACGGTTGTAGTAAAGATAAAATGGGATAATATTTACAAAGTGCTTTGTAAAACTGAAAGCGCTATATAAGTATGATGATTGGAGGAGAGGGACTAGGAAGATGCCTTGGGGACGGGACATCCATGGTTCATGAACATGTCATGGATGAATAAATCACAAAGGAAACTGAGGAGTGGTTGTTCAAAAAGGAGAACCAGGATAGAATAGTCTTGAAAAAACCTAGTGAGGAAAAATTATCTGGAAAGAGGCAATCAAATGTGTCTGATGGAGTTGGGAGGTTAAGAATTATATGGCTAAATCATTATTAGATTTCAAAATTAAAACACATTGGCAGCTTTTGAGGGGGCATTTTCTTTTGAATGACAGAGTAGCAGAAATTAAATTGAAGCGGTTTTAAGAGGAGGGCAGAAACAGAAGCACACAGTATAGATGGCTTTCTTTTTTTCTTTACAAGTTAGTAAGCATTTATTCCCTCTCCCCACTGTCTTCCTTTCCTGTCAGTTAAACAACAACCACAAATTAAAAACCCCGATGTGTATACATAGTTAAGTGAAATAGATTCCCTCTGTAGCCCTGTCTGAAAATATAAGTCTTATTCTCCATTTTGATTCCATTACCTCTCTGTCTGCAGAGACATATCACACCTTGTTATTGGTCATTTGTAGTCATGATTTGTCATTGCATTGATTAGAATTTTAAAGTCTGTTGACATTATTTATCTTTCTGTGTTATACTCATAGTGTTTTTCCTGTTGTAGAAATTGTTCTACTGGTCTCCTTTCTTCATTTTGAATTGAATTTATACTAAATTACTTTGTATTTTAGTGCATTTTTGGAGGTTAGGTAATTAGTTGCTCCTATCTGTTTCCCACCATTTATCAGCATATGCTTCCCAAATGAATTGTAGGTTTGTTAGCTCTTCTTAAAAGTAATGATAAATCTCTTATTTGTTGTTTTTTTTTTTCTATAGCCTTTCTGATTGATCCTTCTTAGTCTCCTTGCTGGTTTATTATCTATAGCATTTTCCCTAAACTTATGGCTTCCCCCATATTCTGTCCTTGGGCCTCTTCGTTCTCTCTACATTGTCCTGGTGATATTTGCTCCCGTGATTTTAACTATCATCTCATTTTAACTATCAACTATCATATTTAACTATCATCTTTAACTATCAACATATATTTAACTAACAGATGACCTGTAGGTCTATATTCCTACTGCTAATCCGAACTAACTCTTCAGTAGCAGAAGCCCTAGAGTAGAATCATCCCAAGATGCGAATGAGTGAGCTGACCTCTTTTTCAATTAACTCCAGCAACTTCCTAATACCTAGCAGTACTTTTGGCATTTAAAAGTTCCCTGCAACCTGACCCCTTCCTATCTTCTTTGTCATATATTACTTCTTTTCCTTCAGCTTGTGTTTTAGCTGTATTGGCTTTCTTGTACTTACACAACATACTCTTGTGGTTCACCTCCTTACCTTTGCCCTGGTCATACCTCAAATTTTCAATGTGATACTGAATTACCACCGTCCCTCTGAATTCTGGTTTCCTTCAAGATGAAGCTCAAGGGCCATCTTTTGTATGGTGTCTTTCCTGATCCTCTTTGACCTGCCAAGTTCCTTCTACCATAAAGCTATCTTATATCTATTTTAGACACCTATATATGTACATGTTGTCTGCTCCATTAAAATAATAAAATCCTTGAGTACCGGAACCGTTTTGCCCTTGTCTTTACATTCTTAGTATTTAACTTAGTGCACATAATAAGTATTTAAGAAATTTTGATGAAAAAAGAATCTTTGTAATACGCCTTTATCCTGATAAAGCCAAATATTTTTGAGGATGGGGAGTATGTAGCTACTTCATGTAAAATGAAGTTGCTATTGGTGAAGTGTTTGAAGTGCTGGGCCTGGAGTCTGGAAGATTTGAGTTCAAATTTGGCCTTAGATACTTACTTGCTGTGAGACCCTTGGATGTGGGGATAATGATAGCACCTGCTCCCCAGGGTTAAGACTAAATGAGGTGACAGTTGTAAAGTGCTTAGCACAATGCCTGGCATATTTTTGGTCTTTAGTCATTTTAGTTGTATCCAACTCTTTGTGACCCCATTTGGGATTCTCTTGCCAAAGGTACTAGAGTGGTTTGCCATTTCTTTCTCCAGCTCATTTTACAGATTAGGAAAATGAGACAAAGAGGGTTAAGTGACTTGCCCAGGGTCACACATCTAGTAAGTGTCCGAGTCCAGATTTAAACTCTTGAGATGTCTTACTGACTTCAGGACCTGCATTCTGTCTGTAAAGTCCCATACCTGCCCACCTGGCATATAGTAAGCACTATCATCACAATTATATACTTTCCTTTATGGGTAAACTGGGCCATCATTTCCTTTTGATACATGTTTTTCACCTCCTTTGCATTAACCCTCTTCCAAATTTCTAATGAACTTATCCATTACCACTACCCTGGAAAATCCGTAGCTTCCCTCCATGATTGGCAGAGGACCTCCTATAGGATTCTTTTATTGAACCCTCTCCTACTATCCTAGTTATTGACACATTCCCTTTTAAAATTACTGCCTTTATAACCAGTAGCATATAAAAATATTGGGAGCAGGAATTGTTTTGTTTTTTTGCATTTTTATCCCTAATATCGAGCATTATGTCATATATATCTCATAACTACAAAATAAATTCCTCTTGAATTGAATTCTTTATTTTTGAACTGAGGAATTAAAAAGAAATTCCTAAATTATTTAGCAGTTCTTTCATTAATGAGTCCTTGTTAATTAAAATTAATTTTAAAAATCCCCTATAATTTTAGTCTTTCATACTTTGAAGAATGAAAAAATTTTATTCTGTGCAGGAAAGGTGTTGTAAACACTTTAAATCATTCCTGCATTCACATGGGTCATTTTTTCTCAGTTCCATTCCCGTAAATTTTTACATTATATATCCTTCAAAATAGGGTAAAAATCAAACTTGTTACTAAGTCTTATTACCTAAAATTATTACCTAAAAACTTTTATCACAATATAGATGGCTAAATTTTCAAATTGCTTCTCTTGTTTTGCGTCGATTTTTGTTATCAAATTCACAATGAAGTTTTAGGATGTATATAATAAATCCTGTTACCAGTTTTAAAGGGTAGCATGTGCTTTGTTATTCACCTTTCTAGGAAATCTTCTTAGTTGAAAACTAAATGTTTGAAAATGTAAATCATTATAATGAGTTATTTAGTCCCTAAATATTTATTGCTGGTTTGTTTTAGTGGTAGCTAAGAAATTAATTTTGTTTAGTTCCAGAAATGCCTTACAGTTCTCCAATATCATGAATCCTATGTTTTGTCTTGAAGTGTACCTGCAGGAAAGACATGGTGAAAATTTCAATGGATATTTTTGTGAAGAAGTTTCAGCCAGACAGATATCATCTTTGGAAGCAAGGCAAGGATATATACACCATTGATCATACACTCCCCACTCCAGAAACAACACCAGAAGTCAAATTGTGGATGCAGAGGAGAAAAATTAAAAAGCCATCAAGAAGGTAATTACTTTTCTCCCATCTATCTATTAAGTTTCAGTCTTTCAAATAAAATAGTTCATTTAACATTCTCTTCTCAATTTATCATCCTTTTCTGTTTTTTAAAATTTATTCACCTTATATTTACTTAATATTTGAATGAGAATTTGAGTCAAGAGTTTCTCAATTTGTACACTTGTAATAAAAAGAAATATAATGGAGATGCATTTTACAATGAAAATGAAATATTCTTATAAGTGGTACATACAACATAGACAACATAATTTACACATTTCCTCAACATCTATTTCCACAATATTTTGAGTTCCAGTTTTTCTCCCCATCTCTCTGCTCTCCCCCCCCAATGGCTTGCATTCAGATTACCCTTACCCTAGTGTGCCCTCCCCTCTAATATCCCCCCACCCTCACATTTTGTCAGCTCTGCTCTAATGAATCTGTTTCCAGTGTAGTAGCGGTCATCACCGTTCAACTCCACCTTTCTGCCCAAAAGATGTCTTCTTCCAGTAGAGAAGGTAACAGTTTTCTCATTAGAGGAGAAAAACAACGATTAAAAAAAAAAACAAAATGTTGTGCACTCTTTTAATTTCATAAAAAATTTCCTGATATTTTAGTTAAAAAGAGCCCTCTGGGCAGGTTCCTTTACCATAAAAAGTATTGAAACTATTTTCAAAATTTAATTGATTCAGGTACAAATCCCACAAGACATTGCATTTCTTCTCTGATTCTGAATTTGTTCTGAATAGAACTGCTCTCAGATGATACGATATTTTGATTTTGTCATCCTTATTAATCGTATCCTCCTACTATGACTACTTCTTTTGTTAACTGTTTAGTGGGTTATAAGTATCTCATTCCAATTGTAAAGTACAGATTACTGACTTGGTTAGCCCTGGCCTGCAACAGTTGACCTAGTTGGCAGTTTTGGAAGAGGACAGGACAATTCATTTTAGTGGGAGAAGGGCAGTGCAGAGGATAAAGAGCCCTACATGGACTTCATTTTTCTTTATGGTTGGTCTTTCTGGTGATTCTTATGGCAGTGGTTCTTTCTTTCTCTCTCTCTCTCTTCCTTCTTTCCTTCCTTCCTTCCTTCCTTCCTTCCTTCCTTCCTTCCTTCCTTCCTTCCTTCCTTCCTTCCTTCCTTCCTTCCATCCCTTTTAGGAGGGTAATTGGGGTTAAGTAACTTGCCCAAGGTCACATGGCTAGGTTTTTTTGTTTGTGTGTGCGTTAAGTGTCTGAGGTCAGATCTGAACTCAGGTCCTTCTGACTCCAGGACTGACACCCTACTCACTGTGCCACTTAGCTGCCCCGGCAGTGGTTATTTCTTACAGTGAGATGTCTCAGAAAACCTTTAGGAATTAAGAGACTTAACTGTGTGAGGTCATTAGTAACTTGAAATAGATATAGATTCTCTGCCTTTAAGAACTGTATCCTGAGAATAGATATATTAGGTTGTAGCTGTATAAATCTTTGTATTTGAGGATGGTCATTATCTCCAGACCTATCATTTGTGGGTGTTACATATTGGGAATTTAAGCTTTCTATAGACACCTTTAAGGGATTTCCATAGTACTTGACATACCTTAGAAGCAGGAGGTAGGGATTAAATTTGGGGATTCAAGGTTCTACCTTCTCACCCCAGCAGAAAATGGAAAAACTAAAGGCATTCCAAATTTTAATGGCATTATATATCACATAAAATTGATGCCTTTGTCAAATTTAGTAGTTTGTAGAATTTTTTTTTTGGGGGGGTGGCAGCACGGTGATATTTTTTGGATCCCATTGTGAGATTTATGTGTGAATGGGGAATAATTAATCTTTTTAAATGGTGAAGGAAGCTTGAGATTTTTCAATATTGAAAATAGAGTATGTAGAGAACTGTGTTGCATGGCCTTGGGCCTGAATGGAATCTCCGGGGATGCACTTCAGAGGACAGTGCTTAAACACCTCTGCAAGAGTTCTTAGCCTTTTTTCCCCCACGACAGGTGGTACTGTCTCTATGTAAAAAGGCTGAAAAGAGAAAACAGCTTAGATTCTCACTTTTGTTCCTTCTTTCCCTCCTCTTCCATCTTAGCTTTTCTTAACTAACCCCACCTCCTGATGAGTGGTATTTAAGGGGCTCAAGCATTTTCTCCTATCTTGGCAGAAATCACATGAGTCAAGATACATGTGGTGACCTAAGGGAGTCTCTGGCATTTTTTTCCCTTTAACTTTTTTCCTCTTTTCCTGAGCATAGTAGATTAATGTTCTTCATTTGGACATCTGCAAAATGAGGCCCACTGTGTGTTTTCTTCCCCAAAGATTGCTAATTTCTTGAGTTTAGAGAATCTATCACGTCTGCCTTTTAAATTACTACAGGGCCCAATTTTGTTGCTGCCTCTTCCATAGGGACATTTAATAAAAATAGTTTGATTTGGAATTTGTGTATAAGCTTTCTTTTAATGACTAATTTTCATTATTGTTTAAATAAATATACTTGACATTGCTTTAGCTTTATAATTTGATATCTTGTTCCAAAGAATAGTAATTGAAGGGGGTGGAGGATCTGATCAGTTCTTTGATCTGTCTCTTAATAAACTGCAAACTCTAAGCGCAAAAAAAAGAGAAAAATTGTCAAATTATTCTCCTTTGCTACTTTAGGTAGTTGAAAGGGATATTTTTATTGGTAGACATTTTATCTTATCCATGACAGCCATTCTGCTTTGACAGCAATATCTCTTATAACAGCCTCCAGCATACCAGATCTCGATCTAAAAAACTTAAAACTCCAGAGGATGAAAGAGTATCAGCTATGGTAGTTGGTACAGAAATTGTAGCCACTGAAGCAGCTACAGATGGCTTCAAGGACAATGAAAATCCAGCAGAAAAAAAAGAGCTGGTAAACACAGGAATGCCTTCTGGGGAAGAAAACACGGTTAAAAGAATGCAGGTGGATCAGAATTCTTTGGATAATATTAAAGTCTCAGGTGAGATAAAGACTGATTATATTTCGTTTACAAATTGTAGACTGTTGATTAAAGGAGGCCATAAATCTGTGTATGATCAGACAGATATTGTAGTGTTGCCAATGGAGTATCTTGTAAACTCCATTTTGAAGTTTTAGGAGGAAGCATGTAAACAAGCATGAGAAGTGAAATCTATAAACATAAGGAGCATAACCATCTTCATAAAGTAAAATTGTGAGCAAAATAAGGAATGAAGCTTTAATACTTAACACTTGTTTCAATATTTTCATCCCAGATTTTATCTGTTCCATTTCTCATGAATATTAACTCTTTCAGTGGGCTAGAATTTGAAATGCAAACTACTTCAAAGGTCTGTGCTTTCATGGGCCTTTATGTGTCTTCTACAAATAGAAATCTTAATCTTTCATTTTTTTCATGGATAATAATTTTCAGTTTCTGTAGCCAAAATGTGCCACCACCTAGTACCTGGAATTTTTCTCATGAGGTTTAAAGGAGAAGTAAAATAATAACCTATATAAAGACCTGGCAGAGCAGATGATATCATCCGCTTGCAAAAAATTATTTGTTGTCTCTGTACTTTAGTGGTTGCTTTTATCCCACCTTTTTAAATCAAACACACTTTTTTAATAGTTGGGAAAATATTTTATCACCTGTTTTTTCCCTACCCTTGAACAGGGCATGTTTTCTTATTTTTGAGTGAATTTTTAAAAAAGAATCTCTCAACTACCAAGTTTAATAACTTGCTGAATTTTAGTTTGATCATAATGAAAAGAATGTGGTCAAATAGCAAACTTAATTTCATAGTTTTTTTGTAAATGCAAATTTTAAGTAAAATCATGCTTCAGCAAAACTCAGTATTTTACCTACTCCCTTCTTATAATAAATTACATGTGATAACAGCTCATCTTTACATAGAGCTTTAAATTATGCAGATAGCTGTTTCAGAAATCACCCCATGAGTTAGGTAGTGCAAGTATCTCCTTTTCTTCAGATGAGAAAAATGTGGAGGTGTAGCAAGGTGATCAACACGTGACTGGTAAGTATTGGAGCCTAGATTCCCATTTAAGCATAAATTGTTTAGGCTTTGTCAATGTGATTTTTGAGTCACTTACTGGGGTCTGGGGACTTCATTTTAACAAAATTTGCTTTTTAATAGACCCACACCTATTTTCAAGAATTTTAAATGCTGTCTAATTAGAATAAATCAGAAGGTAGAAGATAATGTTTTAAATAAACATTGTGATTTTTTTTTTCATTATAACTCAGCTAAATTTGGGTGCCATGAGCCACTGTGATCCAAATTATTGCCATGTCAGAGCAGGCAGTTTTTACTACTCTGCCAGAATCGATTACTTTGTGGCCTTTAGCAGGCAGAACCATCTTGTGCCTTGTCTTCTGGTACAAGGCATATAATCTATTTCATCCAAGGTAAATTAGCCTGGGACTGTGTATAGCAAGATGATAGAATCATGATAGACAGAGAGTAGAAAGGGAGGCATCTAGGGCAACTTCCTGATTTTACTGCTGAGGATCCTGGGGTTTGGTTTCCTATAGTTGAATAAATTTAATGATTTAACGCAAGGAAATACATTTAAGAAATTGACAGAGCTAGGATATGAACCCCTGTCCTCAGACTCCAAATCTAGTACTTTCTATCACTGTATTATCCACTTTCAGAATGACAGTGGAGATTGTGTGGGTCAGAGTGTGTGTGTGTGTGTGTGTGTGTGTGTGTGTGTGTGTGTGTGTGTGTGTAGATCAATGCACACAGCCAAGGAGGAAGGAAGGAAAAGTAAAGTATATGAGAAGAAAGAAATAAAGTTGGGACAAGTATATGAGTAAAAAATATTGTTGCAGTTTTCCAGTACATTTGTAGGAAATTCAAGGCAGGGGTGCTGGCCCTCTGTGCCTTTATGCATTCTGTTCTGTCTTCATCTTCCAGGCTGAGCAGTTTTGATAGATCTTTGGGTTACTGATTAGGAAAAAAAAAATTCTGTGTCTGTGGATCTCATGCCCTATTTAAGTATAAAATTATAAATTGTTACTGTGACAGCTTTTGGAATCTAGTATCTGGGAGAACCTCTTGCTCGACTGTTTTCTGAGTATGACATTCCTATTTTGTTTCCCTGTCTAATAAATACTAACAGCATATATGAACAGTAAAGATAAATGATGGTCACACTTGTCGTCTCTAGATCTGGGCTATGTGGCTTTGTCTACCCAAAGGCTTCCTTACTGGGAGCAAAGAGACAAGGAAATAGAATTCTTAAAACAAAACCCCACAAAGTTAAATTCCATTACCACTGATTTTCAAGTTTCTCAGTGTCTTTAAGATAGCCTCACTTTTTTATTTACTAACACATTTCATAATAATAATAAATTTAACATTAAAACTCAGTAGCCCCCAAATAAATTGCCATTTCCTTAATTGATCATTTGATAAAAAATGGATTGTTCCATCTTTTCATCTAGTCTTATGTAAGAATGTTTACTGAAATAACCATCGATATTAATATACCTATGAGCAATTATGAAATCAATATTCATTGGATAATAGTATAACAATGCTATATGATAATAACATAGTACAAACTTAATAACCCACGTTTTCTTCATTTCCAGGAAGCAGCAGTGGCTTAAGCACGTCTTTCCACCCTGATTCTGTAAAACAGGAAATAAAACCTGAGGATGACAAAGTGGATTCCACTGTTGCTGCTTCTGATCCCATGGAATCTTCTGCCTCTATGCCTCTCTCTTTTGAATGTATGAAAGAAGACAATTTAAAATCTGAGAGAGAATGCGAGCAGACTGTTCCACGACCAAAGTCATGTGAGTCTGTCTCTTCTGAAGCTGAGAGCCTGGAAAAAGAAGAAAGTAGCAGCATCTCTACCGAGGAAGATGACAGTGACCTAGAAAGCAGTGAAAGTGGCTTAGAACCAGGAGAAATCCCAGCTGTAACCAAAGGAGAAAGAAATGGCTTGAAAATTCCAAGTGTATGTGGAAAATTCTCTGCTTTTACTGCATTTATAATCTAGTGCGACATTTCTGAAATGTCTGAAATACAACGAAATATGTTTTTGCCAAGTATGTTTTTCAGGTTTTGAAATATTTAGGAATTTCCAATTGTAGTATCAACAGCATGTTAATTATATTTCCATTGATTTATGGAAATTAATTATTCTGAGTAGCAGTGATTTTGTTGTGCTTATAAAGTTAGAAATGTTCTTTTTTATAAAGTTAGAAACATTCTTTTATTTTGACTACTATATTTCATAGCTATTCCTTAACTTCCATTCAACAAATATTTATCAAGTACCTACTGTATACTTTGTTAGGCACTGCCCTGTGAACCCCTTTCACAATGGCATAAGACCGAGAACATCTTAAGTTAAGCGTTGTACTGTTAATTCAGCTTTTGTTTTCCTTCCTTCTGTGTGTACTTTATTTTTGTCTGACCTCCAGCCAAGCAAATCATCGCATTTCTGATGAGCTGCTTCATATTTTCTCTTCTTTTAGTCTTCCCACCTTTTTGCCTTTTTGTCCTGCCAGCTACAGATTCTTTTGGGGATTTCAGACTTGAAGATGCCTTTGAGTTTGCTTTTCAGAAGAGGAAACTCTTCTGAGATCCAGAGAGGTGAATGAACTTGTTCCAGGTTTACACAGGTAGTAAATGACAGAGCCAGCATTCAGACGTGTGTTTTTTAGATCATGTTGGGTCCTGGCTGGCTTTGGTAAGAAGCTAAGTTTTCCCATCCTGGGCTAGAATGGTTCACAAGAATTATTCCTCCTTTAATTAAATTTCTTTAATATGGTGGTAGGATTTTTCTCCATATTGTAATAACCTTAGAATGAACATTAATATTTTACCCCTAGTTTTCATGAAATCTAGCCAGGAGTCTCTAGGGGCCCACAGCCAGAAGTATCATTCCATGGTCTGCCAGATTTCAGTGGCTCAAGGGCTTAGGGTTATATTTACTTCTCCCTTTCTCAAATCCCTGTGATATAGTCATTTAAGAGTTGTCACTTTAGGGGCAGCTAGGTGGCACAGTGAGTAGAGCGTTGGCCCTGGAGTCAGAAGGACCCGAGTTCGTACCAGGCCCCAGACACTTAATGAACACACAAAAGACAAAAACCTTAGCCGTGTGGCCTTCGGCAAGTTACTTAACCCCAATTGCCCTCCAAAAAGGGGAAAAAAAGAGTTGTCACTTTACCTCTTTGTATCCTATGAAAAAAAGGATTTAGATCTCTGAAGCAGCATTTCTGAAAGTTCTCTGACCTATTCAGTGGAACATAAGGAGGATGTTTCTTGTTAGCAAATGTTATTTCTTGTCAGTAGTTTTTTCAAAGCATAATTTAATGATCATCTATCTTATTACCTTACCTTAACTTACTCATTTTTTTTCTTAAATAAACCTTGATTTCCACTAAAATCTTATTCTCATGTTGTGTATTTTGGCATGGGTATTACCTTGAAGGCCATGCCAGTGGTGCAGAAAGTTCTAGCAGGTTCTGCCAAGCTATAAAAATTTTTGAGTATCAACCCAGTGATAGGCTGTATTTCTTACCTATGTTTGAGGTTTATTCTATTTAATTCAGAGAGATATTCACTAGCTACCAGTTTATTAATTTTTTTTTCAACCCTGGAATGCCGTGAATACTGTCTTAAACTGAGGCATACAGAAACTGTGATACGTGTAAGTAGAGGAAAGCAGATACAGTGATAATATTACATAAGCATGGAAAGACTTGAAATTATGAACACTGAAAAAAATAAGATCTGTAGTTCAGATGTAGGGATAGCTTTTCTGCCTCAAAATACTGTTACTTGTTTTTTCTCTAAGTTGCTCCCAAAACAATGTATATGTATTATATTCAGCAAGCTTTACAAAATTATTAGTACTTTCAAGTTAAAAACTTTGTCAGATTGATCTGGGCTGTACACTACCACAAGTGAGCTTTTTCTTCCTGATAAAATAATTTCTTTTTCCTCTTTTTCAAAGAATTTAGAAACATAGACTCAGAGTTGGAAGAGACCAGAGTTATCTGCTCTAACCTTCCATGCAGTGCAAGATTTTTGTCTATGACATCCATGATGGTCAATCAACCTCTCTGTGAGAACTTTCAGTGATGGGAGTCCTCACTGCCTAGTGATTCAGCCATTCTTTTTTTTTTTTTTTTTTTTTGCTTTTTGGAGGGCAATTGGGGTTAAGTAACTTGCCCAAGGTCACACGGCTAGGTTTTTGTTTGTGTGTGCGTTAAGTGTCTGAGGCCAGATCCGAACTCAGGTCCTTCTGACTCCGGGCCGACGCTCTACTCACTGCGCCACCTAGCCGCCCCTCAGCCATTCTTTTAATAAACGTTTTTGGTTATAAGAAAGTTCTTGTGTTGAACCGAAATATGCCTTTATATAGCTTCCAACTTCAGCCTCTAATTCTTTCCTGTATAGCTCTACTGAAGAAATCTATTACCTATATTACAAGACAATCCTTCAGATGGCTTTTATGCCCCCTTTTCGTCTTTTGTTGCCACCTTTTAATTCTTTGTATGAAATGGTTTTCAAACACTTCTGCCTATGTATTTATTTAACAAATTAATCTTTCTTTGCTCTGGGCCCAGGTACAAAAAATTGGGGTGTTATTTTTCAGTTTAGAATAGCAGTGTTTGGTATGGAAAACAATGCACATTGTAGTTGGAGAGCCAGTATGCCCCCTTTTGGGTCTCCATTGACTATGTCTTTGTCCCTAACTTCCCTCTTTTTCATTCTCTCATCTGTCAAATGGAGATAATAATACCTTTCATACTTAATGTGTGCAAAGTAATTGGAAATCCTTAAATCTAAATAAAGATCAGCCTCATCATCCTCCCTTTTTTATAGTTTAAAATACAGACATGTAGACAATCGAAGTAACTTTTTCATGGTCGTAAAACTTTAAATTGTTAGTCTTAGGATCCAGGCTCAGGTCTTTTTAAACTCCAAGCCCTGTAGTCTTTCCACTGCAGTTACAGAGTGGTCATCGACTCAAAGAAAGTAATTAGGTAATTAATGTTGCAGGTGACCATTCAGAGAGGAATTTCAGCACAGTAGTAGGGGCAGAAACAAGTTTATAAGGGAATGAAGACAGTAGGAAGTGGGTGGTGAGGAAAGAGGACCCTGGAGTATAGACAGGGTTTACAATTCATCATTTGGAGTACTTAACCATTTTTTTACATGTATTTGTATATAATTTATAGATTACTTGTAGTACTTGTAGTGTAGTATTACATTCTAAAAGTATCTTTAAATAAATGAACATGCCCAGCATCACTTGTTTCGCCCCTGTGAAACCCTCTCCAGACATTGACCATGTTGAGACGAGCCTTACAACAAATCCTTCACATTACTCTTTATTATTTGTTGTATGCTCACTTCTGGAGGCTGTCCCCATTCAGTTTGTGAAATATCACTACTTTTCTCATTTGTGTTAATATGTGTAGATTATACTTAATATTAGTCCTTGGACTTGAATAAAGAAGAAATGTCACAAAATTATTGTAGCTTAAAACCTCTTGTCTCGAGCACTTCATCAAAAAAAGAGAGCCTTTTTTTTTTAATATTGTTTCTGTGGCATGGGTTTGAGTACCTGAGAAAATATGCTTTGAGAAGAATTATATGTTAAGACCAAATAGTTCTTTTTCTTTTCCAACTCACAGCAAGTTCCTAAAGTGAACACTACAGTGTCCTTTGTTCTCTTTTGGCTATAACATATGCATATCCCTCTTGTCCTTTTTTTCAAGCCTTTTTTTTGTAATTTTAATTGATTTAAAGAATAACTTCCTTTCAAAAATTTGATTGTAATAATTCCATGAGATAGGGTAGTAAAAAACATCATTATTTTAATAGTGAGAACTGGGCTGAAAAAGTATGGATAAATTCAGTTAAATTTATCAAGCCCTTATCCTATTCCTACTATGCATCAGTTATTATAGTCAGCACTGAGGGTTCAAAGAAAAAATGAGAGTCCCTGTCCTCAGGGAGCTTGCCTTCTATTCTGTCTTACCTAAAATTGAACATGCACAGCTAGAAAATTCTAGGAACTGTTCAGTATGTTTTGGAATCCAAGTACAAGGTAATTTTTGCTATATGTAGTAATATATGTCTTTTCTATAATCTCTTTATTTGAAAGTTAGACTCATGTTAATGTCAGTTTTCCTAGTATCTGGAAATAATGGAAAGAGACCACTGAAATAGTTTTCAAAAGACCATGCACCAATGCCAGTGCGCTTTATTTTGTAAGAAAGTCCCTTAAGATTTCATTTCAAAATCTCTCTCTCATTTTTAATACAAAGCTTTTGAGCTTATTTATCTGGTTTCCCGGCCCACAGAAGATTAATGAAGATTAAATTGATAGAGGGAGGGCTAGCATGGTAGAAGAGACTTCAAAAAGAAATTCTTAGGAAAAATATCATTTCAGTATCAAGAGAGAAGAGTAAACCTAGAACTATGTGTCTGGAAGCATTTTAGAGGCAAGCAGTTCTGTACACCTCAGTCACCCCCACCCCCTTTTTTTTGGCAGGGGCTGGGGGGAGGGCAAGGCAATTGGGGTTAAGTGACTTGCCTCAGGTCACATGGCTAGGTTTTTTTGTATTAAGTGTCTGAGGCTAGATCCAAACTCGGGTCCTCCTGACCCCAGGGCGGGTGCTCTAATTCACTGCACCACCTAGGCACGCCTAACCTCAGTCATCCTGGAAGAAGACATCTTTGTTGCAACAAATTCCAGTAATTAATATCATAATAGTTACACTGAATTATCAATGAGAGATTAAATCATATTAAGTAAGATGAACTCGTTGAAATTAAATAATGTCACAGGACTGTAGAATTAGGGCTAGAAAGGACCCTAGAAGGCCCTTGTGTCCAAGCCTCTCATTTTGTAGATAAGGAAATTGAGAAATATTTCTGTGATGTGACTTGTAAGTGTTGGAGGCAAGCTTTGAATTTCTACCTTCTTGACTGCAAATCCATGCACTGTTTCTTTTAGCTGCTAATACTTTTGGTGCATAAATGGATTTGCTTTATTATTTATAGCAAACAGCTCTTCACTGACAATGCTGAATAAATGAGGTGTTATTAGTAAAGTTGTTTTCTATAGGGGTTGATGGAAACGTTAACCGTTGTTTTCACTGCAACTTCTGTAGAAGAATGATGCTTTTGCTCAACACAGGAAATCTCCTTAGTTATCTTATTTGATTCAGCATTGACAATTAAGCAGAGGAGGGGTTAGCTCACTGTTTCTTTTATTTCTAGCTCTGACAGAGATCGATTCTTTACCAGTTAGTCTCTTATTTCTTTAGACTACACAGAGCATCTGCAGGCCTAGGTATTGTACTACTTAAGATAAAAAAGGTCAGAAAGCAAGCAGCCTCTATTCTAATATCAGGATTACTTTAAGTCATTCCTGAATGCTAATGTTTCTAATTCTGATTTCTTGAAATCAGCAACTAGCCAGGTCAAGCATATATTAAGAATCTGTTATGGGGTGGCTAGGTGGCACAATGAATAGAGCACTGGCCTTGGAGTCAGGAAGACCTGAGTTCAAATTCGGCCTCAGACAACACAAAAACTAGCCATGTGACAAAAACAAAAAAGAGTCTATTATGTACCAGGTACAGTGCTCAGTGCTAGGGATATACAGAAAGGCAAAAAGTCCCTGCTTTCAGAAACCTCCTAACAGTCGAATGGTGAGACAACATAGATAGCTATGTAAAAGTCACCATAGTTGAAGATAATCACAGAAGGCGGGTACTGGCATTAAGGGGGATTCTGTAGGTGGTTGGATTTTAATTAAGACTTGAAAAAATATGAAATATATGGGAGGTAGAGACAAGGAGGGAGACAATTCTAGGAATGAATGACAGTCAGTGAAAATGCATGGAATCCTGAGATAAAGTGTCATGTTAATGGAATAGCCAGAAAGTCTATCACTGGATGATGGAGTACATGTATGGGAGGAAATTTTAACGAGACTGGAAAAATAGGAAATGGTCAGGTTGTGAGGGCTTTAAACGTCAGTCAGCTTGATGTATGTTAGTGCTGTCTTTCAGTTGTTTCAGTCACACCTAACTTTTCATTTGGGGTTTTCTTGGAAAAGATAGAGGAGTGGTTTGCCATTTCCTTCTCCAGCTCATTTTACATATGAGGAAACGGAGGCATGGAGGGTTACATGATTTGCTTAGTGTCACAGAGTGTCTCAGGCCAATTTGAACTCAGGAAGGGGAGTCATCCTTATTCAAGGCCTGGGACTCTATCCATTGTAACACCTACCTACCCTAATGTGTAGTAATTGTTTGATTATTTCAGGCTTAGTATTTTTGAGGAAAATATATGGCTAGCATTAAAATAATCTCATGGAACACCTAATTACAATTGTAAAATTAGGCTTTCAAGGAATTGGAAAATTCTTTCTCTCAAAGTGTTCTGAAACTAATGCTCTTAGAAATTTTTCTAGGTCACTGAGACTTTTCTCAGAGTCTTAGTTCTCTTATACCATAGGTGGGTCTTGAATTCAGGTCTTCCTAACCCAAGGCTTTGCATCCTTTATTTTACTGTGTAAATTGGGATACTAATGGGTTTTATTTAATTAAAAAAAGCTTTCTGAAGTTTTTGTGATAGGCTAGAGTAGGCATTAGACTGTTCTTGAAGTGGGAACATTCTTCAAGATCCCCTATTTTCTCTCCACTAATTTTGTTGGTATGACTCATGAGCTGAATAAGTAGCATCTTCACATTGGGGAGAATTTGGAGAGAAATTGTCTCTATGTGAGATATTTGGGTGTCTCAAGTAAAAGAAAATTTTGAGAACTGAGCCAGGATATGTGTATGCAGAAAGTAGATAAATTGGGTAAGATTCATGAGTAACGAGTACTCAACTGTATAAGGATTGGATTGGTTGAAAAATTGGAAAAGACATCTTTGTGCCCAGAAAGTGTGATGATTGTTTTCAAGAATTTGAAAGATGTCAAAGGAAGAAGGATTAGCCTTGTTCAACCTGGCTCAAAAGGGCAGAATTTAATTAGGAACAGTGAGTGGAGGTTGAACACGGTATTTGTCTTGACATAAGGAAGAAGTTCCTAAATTTAGAGTTATACAAAAAAATGGAGTAGGATGCCTTGGAAGGTAGTAAATGGCCAGTCTTTTAGATTTTCAGGCAGAGAGGGGATGACCAACTTCTTAATGATGTTGTAAGGAAGATTTATGTTCAGGTAACCAGATGATATCTGAGGTCTCTTGTAGTGCTGATATTCTGTTATCTTCGAAGTATTCCTTTTAGAATAAGGTGCTCTGACTGCCTGACTTATTGTCCCTACTAGAATCCTCTTGCATTTGGGACCACTACATCTTAAATTCTTCTGTCTATCCCTATTCTCTTTCTCCTTGTTTGGCACTAATGTTGTTTAGGTGAATTTTGCCAGTCATACCTCTTCTTGAGTTTTAGGTCTGTGAAATAGAAATCTAGACCTGATGGCAGCCCTTTACATACTCTGAGTTAATGAGTTTGATGACTGTACCCTTTCAGTGTCCTGGGAATAAAAGTGAGTGAATAGAGAAAGCCAAATTTTTTGTATGGTTAGGTCCTGGGGCCAAGTGCCAAATACAGTTGGTTCTATGACATTGTAGTAGTTCACCCTTTTTGGTTACCTTATATAACTTTACTACAGAATTCTGTTTTTCTAGGTGTAAAGAGATGGGATGAAGTTAAAGAAGGTTGAGAGAGAGAAACACTTTACATTAATCAGTGGGTCGAAGTTACAGAGAGAACAGATATACCTTCCTAATAATTAGAGCTGCACAAAAGTGAAATCATTTTTCTTTGGGAAGTGATGCTTTATCAGTCATTGAATTCTTGAATTATCTACTGGAAAGTAGATCCCAGATATACATTTATAGGCATGTAGAAGTGATTCTTGTCCATGTGTGACTTGGACTAGATGACCTCTGTAATTCCTTTCAACTCTGAGATTTTATGGTGCTCCTTTTCTATCTATTGTTAGCTCTTTCAGCTCAATAGGAAAATCTAAAAAACTTCCTATTTTGACCAGAAGCCTTACTCAATTTGTATCTCATAGCGTTTCCTACGTGGGCTATAATACATCTTGTCATTAGGAACATATGAAAAAATGGTTTAGAAAACTGGTAATGTACTTTATTTGAAAAGAAATTGTTGAGTAAAATTTCAAAAAACTATATCCCTCACAAAAGGAAAAAAATAATTTGTACTAAATGATAACAGTTCCATTTATAATATTTATAATAATGAAAAAATTGAGTGGAAAAACACAATAGCAGGATGGTAAAGCAGAGTACAGTATGTTAACTATGTAAAACCTATTTCTACATTGAAAGGATTAGAAGATAATTTGGAGTTACATATCTGTAGTTTGGTATATATTAGGTCATTTTTTGTTTATATGAAACTATATGATAAAGTACCTGCTTTCATGGGGGTTTCCATGCTAAATATGATAAGGTACATCAGGCTTTTCTGTAGATTGGTTTATTTTTAAATTTTGATTTTAATCATTTTTGGCAATGCCAGTGATTCAGAGCTTCCCTTACATTTTATTCATTGAGCTTTATTAAGATACATTTGCTTTTTTTTTTCCTTCCCAGGTATAGTAAGAGCTTTCATGGTAGTTTTTTTGTTTTGTTTTATGTAATTGATCACTCCTAAATACTTCATTTTTCTGAATAAAGATTGATAACATACAAAAATGAATGCTGCTACTGTAGAATGAGCTCAGTGGCCACTTTAAATTGATTTCCCCTTTCTAAGAAATGTGTGGAAGAAAGATAGCTTATTTTGTAAGAAATCACAGGTAGGGACAAGTGGAAATGCAGATAAATAATATCAACACAGATCCATTTCATTTGACCAGTGTTCTTTTTTTTTTTTTAAAGCAATTGGGATTAAGTAACTTGCTCAAGGTTACACGGCTAGTCATTATTTGTGTGTGGGTGCTCATTTTCTGAGGCCGGATTCCATCCCAGGTCATCCCAACTCCGAGGCCGGCGCTCTTAACTGCGCCACCTAGCCGCCCCTTGGCCAGTGTTCTAATGTGAAAGTCATTCTAACCAGAACTGGCAATCATTATTAATGATATTTTATACAAAATGAATGTGATTTATTGCTTTTTCTGTTAATAACCTTAAAGGATGACTTCCTCCAAATCAAGATCTGGCTTAACTTAGTCAAAAGTGACTCCAGCATGTCCATTGTTCTTTGTGTGTGTTTTTTAGCTTTTAGGACACAACATACTTTTTCTTTGTGTCTTTTTAAACCTCAATAAAATAGGAGATTTGAAAAATATTGAACTGTTATTGAAGAAATATAGTTGTGTTATTATACTTAGAGAATCACTAGGAAGAACTGTAGTGTTAAGATTTTGTTTTCAATCCTGGATCCTTCACTTTCTAGCTGTGACTTTATTCAGTTTCTATTCCCTCTTATGTGGAATGAGGCTCATAGCACTTCCATTTATCTACTTTATAGGGATTTTGTTAGGAAAATGTCTTGTAAACCTTAAGGCTCTAGAGGTCTATGGGATCTTCATCTTTGGCTTTGTTCAAGGTTTACTGTTTGTCTCAGATCAGTGTTGTTTAACCACCGTGTGATATTTCTAACTTATTTTATAATGGATTATTCAGATTCATTTCTTTAGATGCTTGTATCTGAGGAACTCAGTAGATGAAACCTAGGAGCCAGAGAGGAGAGCAGTTACTCACCACTTTAGCCAGTTAATAAGTATTTCCTGCTTGCAAGTCAACTTAGGTGAACTTTCAAGTTCCTTCTACCTTGAAAATTCTTTAAGTATTTTAGCTATTGTTTGTACAATTGGGATGCCTGTGGGTTAGCAGTATAGTTCTAATTAATCATAGAATTTTGAAGCTCAATCATCTTAGAGATCATAGTCTAAACAAGTCCTTTGACAGATGAGGAGATAGAGGGCCTCACTTGAAGTCTTACATTTAGTAAATGGAGGGGCTGGACCCAGACAAGTGCTCTTTTATCTGTGTCACAATCATGACTTCTCCACTAATTTTATTTACAACTGATGATACTACTCTCTAGACGCTCTTGTTAAAGGATTGTGTTGTGCTGATTGTGCAAAGGTCTACAGCATTACAGAGCTTCCTAAATGAGATCCAGTTCATTTTTGTTCAGCCGTCATTTATTAAGCTTCTGTAATTTTCCAGGCACCTCACTTGGCACAGAGGTACAAAGACAAATATTGAAAAACTCCTGCATACAAGGGACTTCCATTTTATAAGATAGCTAAAATCATTTGTAGAATGCACAGAAACTATCCACGCTAGAAAAAACCAAATCGATGAAAAATATATATTGTCCAGATTATGGTATTGCTGTTGGATGGATAATCAACAGACTTGGTTTTATCAGTACATTTATCTTTGCTAGTTGCTATGAATTGGTAAGAAGATGACCTCATAATTGAAATGGAGGAATAGAGTGGGCTGGACTGCTCTTGGGAAAATTTCAGTGTTTTTAATGACCCCCAAGCTTCCTTTATGAAACAAATGTTCATACTTTTTAAATAATAATTTTTTCATTGTTGCTTTATGTCTATGGGTTATAGAATACAACAGTCTCCTATGAATTAAAATTGAAGGTAATATTAAATATAAACTGGAGAAGTGTGTGGTGAATGTGAGTAAAATATATTACCGGCCAAGAGCTGTATAAGAGAATAAAGGATGCTATCAGAGATGTCTGACCAGAAAAGTAGCAATCACATAGCAAGAGTGAGGGATAACTTATGTATCGCCTTTGTACTCTGTTGTTATATGTCAGCCAGAGGATGTCACCCTTTTAGTCCATGAGTCAGCCCTCTCTGAAGGTTTTATGGGAGGCCATGGGCAAGAATCATAGAGGATGAGAAGGTTTAGATGGGTTTTAATCTGCATCTTTGGAGGGAATACTCTGGAGGAATACAGACCACTCAAGGTACTGAAATCTCATATTTATAAAAAATAATATTAAGATAAACAATATTGCCAAGTGTTACCCAGAAATTTAAGATATTTTAGAGCAAATTTTAAATTAACATGTAGATATAATTTGGTATTTTATGTTTAATTTTAAACTCTTTTCAGTCACAACTTAATTTTATCTTGGTGTTATTCTCAGATTTTTATTAGATTACTATACTATACTTTTTATCAAAAGTCATTTCACTTTTAGGTAACTAGAATCATTTCTGCTTCTGCTTTCTTTTACCACTAGTGATGGATTTGACAAAACTGATTTCCCATTTGTCCCCCTTTCCCCTCTGCCTTCTTTGTGGCAGAAGAAGAGAGAAGAAAGCATTATGTGTCTCTCTTTCTAGTCTGAAGATGTCCCATGATCTGTTTCTTTCTTATCTGAACCTAATGAAGAGTTGTAACTTCATTTCAGTCTAATCCTTATTTTAAACCTTTGCCTGGGCTCAAAAGCTTCTACTAATATAAAACCTCTCAGAAAATATTCTTGAAGAGATTCTATCCTTTTGCAAAATACTTTCAAACTGTGCCTAACCAAGGTTTTGGAAAACAAATTTAAAGTGGTTTCATGGTAGCAAAATTATGCTTCAGTTCTTGTAGTGTTGTTAATTAGTTTTTCTCTCTATGCAGGGATGGGACAGATGTTAGGATAGGAAACAGGTTTCCAAGAGCTTTGTGATCCCCCAGTGGAAAGATGAAGAGAACTATATGATGTCACAAAAACAACATTGTCTCTTGTTCAATGAAAAATAGGGATAACACAAACATAGTTATTTTTTATTCATTTCATTTGAAAAAAAAGCTATGAATTTTTTTATGCTTAGGTTAGAATTCTTGAGAAATTGAGAACTTATTAGTGTATTGCACATCTGAGAAACCTAACCCACCCTTCAGCAAGTATTTGAGGATGGAATGAAAGGTAGGTTAAATGTCTTCTTGGTAAAAGTGCTGAAAAAATTCCTAATTGAATGTGAGCTAGACAACTTTTACTTCATTTTTATTTCTTTTACCTTAAGCTTGTCTTGCTAATAAGTGTAAAAAAAAAAGTACTCTAACTCATATTCCCCAAAGGGAGATAGACGTAGTAAAACAAATGAAATTCATTATATTTTCTTGGCATCATTCACTGCTTGAATCTGACTTAAACTCCGGTTTTTCCTTGTTTTAGTTCTGTAGTCAGAGAGAAGGTGAAACAAAAACTTCCAAGAGTTGGCGCCATCCACTCAGTAAACCTCCAGCCAGATCGCCAATGACGGTGGTAAAGCAGCAGGCAGCCAGTGATGAAGGTGAGATTTTTATTGAAGTGAATTTCTATGTCGACTTTAAGTGTTTGGTAAAGAGAGATGCTTTGACTTTGTGGCAAATTCTATAAAACTATCAAATAATAGAATTTAAAATCCTTGGTTATGTTAATAAGTTCTTTACTTTAAAGACTACTTTATATTGGAACATCTGTTTTGTATGAATAGATTTATTTATATTGTGTGGTTGTAGCAAGTGAATAAAAACAAAACTTACTTTTACTGTATTTTGAAATAGTTCATGGTTCATGTCTCATTATATAAAACTTCTATTTAGAAATATTGCCAACTATGGAGAGACTACTATTTTTTTGAAATCTTGAGTTTCAGGCTTTTGGTGTGTGTGTCTCCACCTCCCTCCCATTTTTTGTTTGACATCATTATTTTCAAAACAAACTACTTAATGCAGTCCACATTTATTAAGAGCTTACTCACTGAAAATACTGTGCCAAGTCCTAGTGATAAAGCTGAAAATACTTGTTGAGTTAGAGAAAATCCATATCTGAGAATAGTGGCAGGTTAATAAGGGACATATCCTAGGTCTGAGTTTTTATTCAGCCTATGAATAGAAAGAGAAAAAATTAAAGACAGGGAACAGGTCTTGTGAATTAATTGATACAGGGGGCTTCTATAGGAGCAGACTTCTCTCCCAAAGCTGTCTGACAACGTCTCTGTGACTTACAGTCTTCTAGATTTGCCTAGAGCACTGAGATCTCACAGACTGTGGGCAGTATCTGAACCCAAGTCTTCCTCCTTTGCTAGCCCTGCATTTACTAAGCCAAATTTCTACTAAATATCAATGGAAAAGATTAAATGGACTTATTTTAGGGATCTAAAGTTACTTTATTTACATCTCTATGAGAGGTGTGTAGATAAATAGATAGAATGGAATGCAGATTCTAGGTAATGTGTACCTGCTTCTAAAGTGTGCAACTGAGTATTTGGGGGTAGAGAGAAGACCCCTAATTTCATTACTTTAGAGAGTGCTTAATGTTGAAATTCTCTCTACCAGTGCAGATAAACAATATCTCTGCAAGTTAAAGTCTTAGTGAATTACACAGGGCACTAAGTTAAGTGATTTGCCCAGGGTCCTAAGTCTAGCATGTGTCTGAGTCAGACTCTATCATTATGCCACACTGCCTCTTTTCTTATTAATAAAAATATGAAAATATATTCTTAACCTAGTGCATCATGTAATAAGATATTGTCAGGTAACAAGGGCCTCGTAAGTGACTTCAACTTTTGAAAGCTACACCTTTGTCCTCTACATATTTAGATAGCTTTAATAAATTTGTGGATTACTTTAAATATATTTTCTTATTTAAGAACCACAACAACCCTCTGAGATTCATCTGTTAATCTTCATTTTGTGAATGAAGATACTGAAGCTTAATGAGCTAAAGTGGCTTGTCCACGACTATGCATGTAGCTACTAAGTGGCAGATCCTCCATTGGAACCTATGCAGCCCTGAATAAGCCTACTGGTCTGCACCAGATAGCAGGATGCCTGTCAAAATAAGGCAAGTCTGATGTTTAAGATTGTAGGAGATGTCGCAAGACCAGTGACTGGGATCTGTGTAGCCTTTTAAATGTATAAATATGACAGATCAGTAACTACAGCATCCGAAATTTACCTGATTTTCCAACATCTTGATTCCAAATTGACGACAGATTTAATTAAATGTTTCCTGAAACTTTTGATTGTTAACTCAGTACTTCATTCTCTGGTAGGAAACGAATTAAGAAATTTCTCTTTCTCCTTGTACTGTGTTAACTAAATGCGAACAGTTTTAAGAAGGTATTGAAAGGAAGACACTCAAGCTACAGTGGGTAATGAGGTTACTTCTCTAAAGTCCACTTCCCTCTTTCCCATGTGTCATTTCTGTTTCAACTCTTTTGAATTTCAAATGCTGATGGGACACCTAGGAGGAGAAGTCCAAAAGGTAGAAATTATGGTTTGGGAGATAGATTAGGGCTGAATTTGGGAGTCTTCTATATAGAGATGATGGATAATGTAACTAATAATCTTTTAGTTGCCAAATCCAATCGCCTTTTTTGAATCCTTGGTCTCCTTGACCTCTGTGCAACCTTTGACACTATTGATCTCTCCTCCTTCATACTCTTAGTTTTTTAGACACCGTTCTTTCCTGGTTTTCCTCCTCCCTACCTGACTGCTTCTTCTTTGTCTCCTTTCCTGGGTTCTCCCCCAGGTCATCCCCTCTATCCCTGGTGTCCCTCAGGGCTTAGTCTGGTCCCTCTTCTTTTCTGCCTCTATACCACTTCACTTGGTGATCTCATCAGCTCCTATGGATTTAATCACCATCTCCATGTTGATTCTCAGATCTTCCTTTCTTGCCCCATTCTCCTTGCTGATGCCAAGTAGACATCTCAATTTCATTATGTCTAAAACATAACCTATTTTCTTTCCCTCTAAACTGTGCTCCATTTGTGCTTTCCCTATTATTGTAGAGAGCAACAGCATCCTCCCAGTTACTCAGGCTCACAACTTGGGAATCATCTTGGGATTCCTCACTGTCCCTTACCCTCTATGTTCAAACTGTTGCCAAAGCCTGTGACTTTCACTTTTGCAATATCTCTTAAATATATCCTCTTCTCTTCTCTGACAGTGCCACCACTCTGTTGCAGGCCCTCATCACCTCATAATCACCTTGATTATTACAATAGGCTGCTGGTGGGTCTGCCTGCCTTAAATCTCTCCTCACTCTGATCCATCCTCCTTTCAGCCACTAAAGTGATCTTCCCAAAGCACATTTCTGACCATGTTACTAAGAAAACCTCCCAGTGTCTCCTTATTGCCTTCAGCAAAAAGTATAAAATGCTCTGTGAAGACTGTCATAATTTAGACGTCTCCTACCTTACTCCCTGACATGCACTCTTCACTCTAGTGACCCTGGTCCCCTGGCTGTTTCATGACCCAGATATTCCATCTCTTGACTCTAGGCTCCTCATTCCTGTATACTTAGACTCCCAACGCTCCCTGGCTTCCTTTGAATTCCTACTAAGAGCCCTTCTCTAGGGAGCCTTCCCCAATCCCTCTTAAATTCTAGTGTTTCTCCTCTGCTAATGATTTCACATTTATCTTTCACATAGCTTGCTATGTGTGTATCTGTCTGCATGGTGTCTCCTTCTTCAGAGCAGGGCTTGCCTTCTGCCTCTTTTTGTATCCTCAGTACTTAGCACAGCGGAGGATATTATTAGCACATAGTGAGTGCCTAATAAATGTTTATTGATTGGTTGATTTACATATTAATACATTACTATTATTGTGTTCATTTCATACTTTTTTTTTAAACAAATGCTTTATTAACTTCTGTTTTACATCGTTCATTTCCGCCAGATTTTGGGTTACAATCATTTTCCCCCCATTATTCCCCTACCCAACCTCCCAGAATAGTAGTCCCACAAGATATAGCTTCCTCCAATCTGCTCTCTCCCATACCTTCTCCCAAACCCCCATCGACTTTTCCATTAGAGGAAGGTGACTCTTTGTGTCCCAATGCCTGCACATCTTATCTCCCTATTACAAGCAAAAGAGTATTAATAATAGTATTTATATATTTGAAACATTTAATGTTACGACCTCGAATTTCAGATCCATTTCCTTCCTCCCTTGTCACCCATTCCTTCTTGGGAGATAAATAATTCAGTATATGTTGTACATGTCTAGCTATGCAAAACATTATCATAGTAGATATATTGTACAAGGCTGCTTATAATTTCCTCCCACTCATCCCACCCCCCACCTGGTCCATTCCCTACATGATCCTGTCCCTCTTCTATACTGGGTACTTCCAACCTCCCCTCACCCCAAGGATGCCCTCCCATCCATCATCCCTCCTCTCATCCCCCTTCCCCCTATCCTGCTGCAGGTTGAGATATCCATTTAGTATGTATGTCATTTTCTCCCTGAACCAAATTCAATGTGAATGTGGTTTTGCCTTTTTAGCCTTCCTTATTCTCCCCCTCCTTTGCAACCACTTCCCCTTGCTTCTTCTACATGGGATAGTTTACCCTACCCTGTCTCTCCCCATGCCCTCTATCCATATATAACTGTAACCATATACACACACATTCACATATGTATTCATATGACCACACCCCCTTCTTCCATTATTTTCATAGTGAGAAAGATATCATCAATCACAGTTATTGCTTTTCCATATAGGAATGAAAATAGTTCAACTTTGATAAGTTCCCCTTGATCTCTCTTCCCCGATTACCTTCTCAGGCATCTCTTCCTTCTTGTGTCTGGATGTCAAATTTTCTATTCAATTCTGGTTTTTTCCTCAAGAATGCTTGAAAAGTCCTCTATTCCACTGAATGACCATATTTTCCCCTGAAACAAAATACTCAGTTTTGCTGGGTAGGTGACCCTTGGGTTCATTCCCAGTTCTTTTGCCCTCTGGAATATCATATTCCATGCCCTTCGATCCCTCAGTGTAGAAGCTGCCAGGTCCTGGGCTATTCTGATTGTGTTTCCACAATATTGAAATTGTTCCTTCCTGGCCGCTTGTAGTATTTTCTCCTTGATCTGGGGATTCTGGAACCTGGCTATAATATTTCTGGGAGTTTTCTTTTTGGGATCTTTTTCAGGAGGTGATCTGTGGATTCTTTCAACCTCTATTTTGCCCTCTGGATCTAAAACATCAGGGCAATTTTCCTTGAAAATTTCTTGAAGGGTGATTTCTAGGTTCTTTCTTTGATCATGGCTTTCAGGTAGTCCAATAATTTTTAAATTGTCTCTCCTGGATCTATTCTCCAGGTCAGTGGTTTTCCCATGAGATATTTCACATTGCCTTCTAATCTTTCGTTTGTTTGGATCTGCTTAACAGCATCTTGATTTCTCATAAAGTCACTAGCTTCCATTGCTCCAGTCTAACTCTGAAGGAATGAATCTCCTCAGTGAACTTTTGAGATTCTTTTTCCATCTGGCAAATTCGACTTTTAAAGGCATTCTTCTCCTCAATGCCCTTTTGGGCCTCCTTTGCCATTTGAGCTAGTCTGTTTTTTAAGGTGTTGTTTTCCTCAGTCAGGCTGTTGACCCTCATTTCATACTTTTCCTGCATCTTCTCATTTCTCTTTCTAATTTTTCCTCCACTTCTCTTATTTGATTTTTAAAGTCCTTCTTCAGGTCCTCTATGGCCTGCAACCCACTCATGTTTTCCCCTGGGGCTTTTGGAGCAGGACTTCTGACCTCACAGTCCTTTTCCCGCTGTATGCCCCCAAAATAGGAGTCTAGGGTTGCATTTTTCTGTTTCCTTTGCCTTGGCATGTTGCCACTTAATTGCTTGACTTTTGGGCTTGTTGCCACACTATGGCTTTAAGGCCAGCTAGAGGAATTTTCGTCCCGAAAGTGTGGGGGGGCAACTTCCGTTTCTGGCAAGCTGTAAACCCACCCACAACTTCCACCCTAGATCACAATCCAGATCCAGGGAGGTTAAAGCAAGAGCGATTACCCCCCAAGACTGATCGCTGGATCTCCCCACGATTAGTAGGCTGAGAGCCGGAGCTGCCTCTGAAAACTGCAAAATGGCGTGTCTCCTCAGTGGCTTCTAGCCCCCAGGGGAGGGAGCTGACGCATTCCCCAAATACAGGTCCTAAATTCCATAGGACACTAACCTCTTACTTTGTCCTAGGCATGTCTATGTTGATAATTCAGGAGTCACCACAGCTCCTGATGTTCTGGTTCCTCCAGCCGGCTGCTGGCCCTGCCGCCCTGGGGCTAAAGCCTCGGCTCAAGTGGACCTGGGCTCAGTTCCTGCGCTCTGCGCGCTGCCAGGTCCCAGACCTCTGCGCTGGTCCTTCCTGCAGGGCTGCTGGGCTGTCCTCAGCGGGAGGTTAGCTTCTCTGTGTCGTTCTGTGGGTGCTGGGGCTCCAGAAGTTGTTCAGAGT